>OX424573.1:110177955-110495437 GCA_949152435.1 Gastracanthus pulcherrimus | reverse complement strand
TATATTGGTTCAGGATTTATTCCAAGCTGAAAAAACAAGATTATATGCATTTATTTAATTTCTCTCATAATGTATGCATTTTTATCTCGAGAACTATAAAAGATAAAGTACTTCAGTATATATATATATGGATGATTCCACGTCGAGTTAACAAGTAAAAAATTTAAAAACTCTGAAACTTTAAGAAAATGATGTATTTCATACCCAAAATATGTAAAAAGAATTTCATACTCTTACCTATATTGGTTCAGGATTTATTCCAAGCTGAAAAAACAAGATTATATGCATTTATTTAATTTCTCTCATAATGTATGCATTTTTATCTCGAGAACTATAAAAGATAAAGTACTTCAGTCAGCGTTGTTTGGAAAGAGAATTTGATGCAGAATATGATAGTATTTTTTGCATCACCAAATTTGATGATTTTGGTTGGTCCAAATTTTTACCAAGACACGGATGAAATTTTACGCTGTGTACCACAAGCAATTTTGTTGAAAAAAATTTAATGATAGTTTCAGATGTATATTTTAAGATAAAACGAGATTTAGAATGGTACTATAACTCAGTTACGAGAAAAAAATAAAAGAAATTGGCTTATACATACATTATGAGAAAAATGAAATAAATAAATGCAAATAATCATGTTTTTCAGCTTAGAATAAATTATGAACCAATAGAGGTAAGAGTATGAAATTCATTTTACATACTTTGGGTATGAGATACATCATTTTCTTAAAGTTTCAGAGTTTTAAAATTTTTTACTTGTTATCTCGACGTGGAATCATCCATATATATAAAAGAACCGCTGCCAATTCATTGGCACTTAGCTTCCTCAAACTTTAAAAATGTTCCAATACTAAATTATTTATTCTATTTAATACTGGAGTGAAAAATAAAAAAAATATATATGTCCATAACCTCAAAGAACAGTCAAACAATGCAGTTTTACGTGGCTGAGACTCGAAATAGTGGTAAAAAAATTAGGGACAAAGCTTATTCGCATGTATTTTTTTCCGCTGAATACGAATCCATCGTTAGTTTTGGTATCTGGGTCCACCTTTTGTCCATAACCTGAAAGAAGAGTCAAAAAATGCAGTTAAGTGGTTGAGACTGGAAATAGTGTACAAAAAAGCTCATCATCATTCTTCGTTGGTTTTTAACAGAGGAATACAATGCTGTTCTCGGTTTTAACCTTGACTCAAAACCTCATTTTCAAGGTCATTTCAAGGACAACTGTTCAAAGACAAGGTCAAATTGTTTAAATTTGACACTATTTTAGCTATTATTTTGACAGGAATGTAATGTTTATGATGGTATTGCGTCCTTCTACAGGAAGCTTTGTAATTGTAAAATTTTCAATTTCATAAAAAAGGCGTTATAATCATGTCTTGAGGTTATGGAGTCCGAATCCCGTGTTTTTAGAAAATGTTTGTGTGAGCATATGTGTTTTTAATTTTGCAGTTAGATGTAGGGGCTGCTTTTCGAAAAATAAATTGAACACAAAAATCAATATTTAATTAAATACTATGTTCCCAATCGTATTTGTTTAATTGCACCTTTTTCGAAATAGAATGAGATGTTCTTTTCCTAGATTTCATTAGTTTGGATATAATTAGATTTTTTTTCTCGTCATAACCAACATCGAATATATCTTACAGCATAAAATATTGTACGTTAAAAGAAAATATGTACTTTCCTCTATCGTTTTATGCTTTCATTTTTTCAAATAATCTTCCGAGAATAGTTAAACGACATTCTTTTGTAGTGCATAACTCCTCCTTGAAGTTATTGTTTCTTCAACAGTCCTTCTAAGCATAGTTGAAGGAAATTTCTTCTCGTTGCGTAACTGCTTGCGTAACAGTCCTTTTCAGGATAGTTAGCGAGCTCTTACATTAGCGAACTCATTGTTTCTTAATCGGTCCTTGTATGGATAGTTGAAGGAAATTTCTTCTCGTTGCGTAACTGCTTGCCTAACAGTCCTTTTCAGGATAGTTATAGCGAGCTCTTACATTAGCGATCTCATTGTTTCTTCAACGGCCCTTGTAAGGATAGTTGAAGGAAATTTCTTCTCGTTGCGTAACTGCTTGCGTAACAGTCCTTTACAGGATAGTTATAGCGAGCTCTTGCAGTATCGAACTCATTGTTTCTTTAACAGTCCTTCTAAGGATAGTTGAAGGAAATTTCTTCCACGTGGGTACAGACTTGCGCAACAGTCCTTTTCAGGATAGTTGTCAAGCTCTCGAATCATTTGTAGTAATCAACTTTTCAACAGTCCTTCTAAGAACAGTTCAAGGGAGTTCCTTCCAGGTCTTGCGCAACAGTTTTTTTAAGGGCAGTTTTAACATCATGTCAAAAAAAATCCGTACAGATAGGTGCATCAATCCTTATACCGATGAAGGCGTACCTAATCATAAGGGTTCAAATTTAAGAACAATATCAAAAGCATTACTGCAGGAGAAGCCTAATTTACCAGTAACTGCCATGGTATGTAATGATTGTAGATTAAAACGTTCATTGAATCGATCTGATAGCTGTATGAATATAGACGATTCCAATGATATCAGTAGTATGGAATGTGATGATACCTCGGCAGACCAAGGTACTGATTGTCCAAATACTTCCTTAACTACTGAAAAAGATGCTTCATCTACCAGGTTACTTGAATTGGAAGAACTTCTGCAAGGATTAAAAGATACATTCACAAGTTTGGAAGGTAATGATGCCATGAAGTTCGTAATCCTCACTATTGCGCCAGAATCTTGGAGTATAAGACGAATTTCAAAAGAGTTTGATACTTCCCGAACTTTAGCTAAAAAAGCTAAAGAATTACGATCAGCAAGTGGTGTACTGGCCGATGTTACAGCAAGAGCTGGTAAAACTATACCAAATGCTACAATTACATTAATTAATGATTTCTATAATGACGATACTGTTGGTAGAATGATGCCAGGAGTCAAAGACACGTGTTCAGTTAAAGTTGATGGTGAGCGTATTAAAGTGCAAAAACGGTTATTGTTAATGGATCTCAAAGAACTGCATCCATTGTTCAAAAAGACTTATTTAGATCATCCGGTTAGTTTCAGTGTTTTTGCAAAACTCCGACCGCAACATTGTATTTTGGCTGGAGCAAGAGGAACTCACTCAGTATGTGTATGTACGATTCATCAGAACTGTAAATTGATGCTTGATGCAATTAAAATTAACAGCTTAACAAAAGAAACTGAAAATTCAATTCGTGATTATCATGATTGTTTGAAATCAATTGTGGGCAAAACACCTACGCCCGATTGCTACCTAGATCAATGTCATAAATGTTCAGATATTTCATTTTTTTTCAGGACATTACTTGAAATTTTAAATAGTGCCTTTATCGATCAGGTACAATATAGTGTATGGACAGCAACTAATAGGTCGACTTTGAAAACAGTTACGAGTGAAGTTTCTGACTTTGTAAATGAATTTTGTGACAAGCTACAGACTCTTAAACCGCATTCATTCATAGTGAAATAGCAGTCTCAATTTATTTCGTCAACAAAACAGAATTTAAATAAAGGAGAAGTACTTGTTATATTCGATTTTTCTGAGAATTATTCATATGTAGTTCAAGATGCTTCTCAAGCATTTCACTTCAACAATCAGCAATGTACAGTATTTCCAATTATCTATTATTATAAAGAAAACTCTAAATTAAAACATAAAAGTTTCATCTTCCTCTCAGATAGTTTAAAACACGATACTTCTGCCGTCTTTACAATTCAGAAGCAATTGATTCCAGAAATAAAAAAACTATTAAAAATGTTAAAAACTTGATATACGTCACAGATGGTGCAAAGCAACATTTCAAAAACCTATTCCAGATCACTAATCTCATCAACCATAAAGAAGCTTTTGGAATCGAAGAGGAATGGCATTATTGCGTAACAGCACACGGTAAAAGTGGATATGATGGTTTAGGAGCTATAATTAAAAGAGAGGCTTACCGAGCAAGTCTTCTAGCTAAACCATCTAAAGCGATTTTGACTCCAGAAGCCCTTTTTCAT
Source organism: Gastracanthus pulcherrimus (assembly GCA_949152435.1). Taxonomy (NCBI): domain Eukaryota; kingdom Metazoa; phylum Arthropoda; class Insecta; order Hymenoptera; family Pteromalidae; genus Gastracanthus; species Gastracanthus pulcherrimus. The sequence continues at coordinate 110,491,397 of OX424573.1, read as the reverse complement.
TGGGCAAGCAAACATTTCGAAAACATACAAATTTTTATTTATAGTAAGGTAGACCATGATAAATCAACACGACACTTGAATAAAAGATTCTCAACGGTATTAGCAGTACCCGAATTTTAAAAAACCACTCGTTTACTATTCAACAACCAAAAACAGTAGTTATTAAACAATTTTCTAATGCTACCAAAGGAGTAGAATTTCATGCAGAAAATGCTTAGTATTTGATCCTTCAGAAACAAAAAAAAAATGATTTTTTAAGAACCATTACCAAAGTAGTGCAAAATACGAAAATTCTAATAATATCCAAAAATCTTCTAAGAAAAGAATAACTCTTTTAAATCCCGAATAATCTTAATGAAAATACCGCTAACGATGCATTGGCACGTACCTTCTCTAAAATCGTTTATCGTTCCAATATGCATAATATAATGTTTGAAATATAGAATCTGTATGTTTTACTCCAGTATAAGTAAGATTTACTCAGCTGTACTCAACTAAACAATAAAACACACATTCATATGGTGATTTTATAAACACACGATTTTCAAACTCCATAACCTCAGAACATGATTATAACGCCTTTTTTATGAAATTGAAAATTTTACAATTACAAAGCTTCCTGTAGAAGGACGCAATACCATCATAAACATTACATTCCTGTCAAAATAATAGCTAAAATAGTGTCAAATTTAAACAATTTGACCTTGTCTTTGAACAGTTGTCCTTGAAATGACCTTGAAAATGAGCTTTTGAGTCAAGGTTAAAACCGAGAACAGCATTGTATTCCTCTGTTAAAAACCAACGAAGAATGATGATGAGCTTTTTTGTACACTATTTCCAGTCTCAACCACTTAACTGCATTTTTTTACTCTTCTTTCAGGTTATGGACAAAAGGTGGACCCAGATACCAAAACTAACGGTGGATTCGTATTCAGCGGAAAAAAATACATGCGAATAAGCTTTGTCCCTAATTTTTTTACCACTATTTCGAGTCTCAGCCACGTAAAACTGCATTGTTTGACTGTTCTTTGAGGTTATGGACATATATATTTTTTTTATTTTTCACTCCAGTATTAAATAGAATAAATAATTTAGTATTGGAACATTTTTAAAGTTTGAGGAAGCTAAGTGCCAATGAATTGGCAGCGGTTCTTTTATATATATGGATGATTCCACGTCGAGATAACAAGTAAAAAATTTTAAAACTCTGAAACTTTAAGAAAATGATGTATCTCATACCCAAAGTATGTAAAATGAATTTCACCACTGGTGAACGCTGTGACGGCTGTTCGCTGGTCGATGCATCTGTTCGACGGGCGGGCAAGGAGTTTAAATGCTCCTCAGATTTCCTTCGAACCATTTACATTAATTAATGATTTCTATAATGACGATACTGTTGGTAGAATGATGCCAGGAGTCAAAGACACGTGTTCAGTTAAAGTTGATGGTGAGCGTATTAAAGTGCAAAAACGGTTATTGTTAATGGATCTCAAAGAACTGCATCCATTGTTCAAAAAGACTTATTTAGATCATCCGGTTAGTTTCAGTGTTTTTGCAAAACTCCGACCGCAACATTGTATTTTGGCTGGAGCAAGAGGAACTCACTCAGTATGTGTATGTACGATTCATCAGAACTGTAAATTGATGCTTGATGCAATTAAAATTAACAGCTTAACAAAAGAAACTGAAAATTCAATTCGTGATTATCATGATTGTTTGAAATCAATTGTGGGCAAAACACCTACGCCCGATTGCTACCTAGATCAATGTCATAAATGTTCAGATATTTCATTTTTTTTCAGGACATTACTTGAAATTTTAAATAGTGCCTTTATCGATCAGGTACAATATAGTGTATGGACAGCAACTAATAGGTCGACTTTGAAAACAGTTACGAGTGAAGTTTCTGACTTTGTAAATGAATTTTGTGACAAGCTACAGACTCTTAAACCGCATTCATTCATAGTGAAATAGCAGTCTCAATTTATTTCGTCAACAAAACAGAATTTAAATAAAGGAGAAGTACTTGTTATATTCGATTTTTCTGAGAATTATTCATATGTAGTTCAAGATGCTTCTCAAGCATTTCACTTCAACAATCAGCAATGTACAGTATTTCCAATTATCTATTATTATAAAGAAAACTCTAAATTAAAACATAAAAGTTTCATCTTCCTCTCAGATAGTTTAAAACACGATACTTCTGCCGTCTTTACAATTCAGAAGCAATTGATTCCAGAAATAAAAAAACTATTAAAAATGTTAAAAACTTGATATACGTCACAGATGGTGCAAAGCAACATTTCAAAAACCTATTCCAGATCACTAATCTCATCAACCATAAAGAAGCTTTTGGAATCGAAGAGGAATGGCATTATTGCGTAACAGCACACGGTAAAAGTGGATATGATGGTTTAGGAGCTATAATTAAAAGAGAGGCTTACCGAGCAAGTCTTCTAGCTAAACCATCTAAAGCGATTTTGACTCCAGAAGCCCTTTTTCATTGGGCAAGCAAACATTTCGAAAACATACAAATTTTTATTTATAGTAAGGTAGACCATGATAAATCAACACGACACTTGAATAAAAGATTCTCAACGGTATTAGCAGTACCCGAATTTTAAAAAACCACTCGTTTACTATTCAACAACCAAAAACAGTAGTTATTAAACAATTTTCTAATGCTACCAAAGGAGTAGAATTTCATGCAGAAAATGCTTAGTATTTGATCCTTCAGAAACAAAAAAAAAATGATTTTTTAAGAACCATTACCAAAGTAGTGCAAAATACGAAAATTCTAATAATATCCAAAAATCTTCTAAGAAAAGAATAACTCTTTTAAATCCCGAATAATCTTAATGAAAATACCGCTAACGATGCATTGGCACGTACCTTCTCTAAAATCGTTTATCGTTCCAATATGCATAATATAATGTTTGAAATATAGAATCTGTATGTTTTACTCCAGTATAAGTAAGATTTACTCAGCTGTACTCAACTAAACAATAAAACACACATTCATATGGTGATTTTATAAACACACGATTTTCAAACTCCATAACCTCAGAACATGATTATAACGCCTTTTTTATGAAATTGAAAATTTTACAATTACAAAGCTTCCTGTAGAAGGACGCAATACCATCATAAACATTACATTCCTGTCAAAATAATAGCTAAAATAGTGTCAAATTTAAACAATTTGACCTTGTCTTTGAACAGTTGTCCTTGAAATGACCTTGAAAATGAGCTTTTGAGTCAAGGTTAAAACCGAGAACAGCATTGTATTCCTCTGTTAAGAACCAACGAAGAATGATGATGAGCTTTTTTTGTACACTATTTCCAGTCTCAGCCACGTAAAACTGCATTTTTTGACTGTTCTTTGAGGTTATGGACGAAAGGTGGCCCCATAAACCAAAACTAACGGTGGATTCGTGTTCAGCGGGAAAAAATACATGCAAATAAGCTTTTTACTAAATTTTTCTTTGCCCGTGCAAGTTTTAAGAACATTTAACTGATATTCCGTGGTGATATCGGTGTATTGTTAGAGCTGCACCAGCCCACCATTTTGAATTTTTCAAAAAGGCCACTCAGTAATGGAAAGTAGATATATTAAGCTAAATTTTAAGCCCGGACACGAATTTTTTTGAGCCTCTGATTTTTGGACCGAGGGGGTGGCTTTTTTTAATAAGAATGTCCCATATATATATATATATATATATATATATATATATATATATATATATATATATATATATATATATATATATATATATAATATGTCGACACACACACACACACACACATCTATATATATATATATATATATATATATATATATATATATATATATATATATATATATATATATATATATATATATATATATATATATATGTGTGTGTGTGTGTGTGTGTGTGTGTCGACATATTAAAAAGCAATAGATTTGTCATTTTTATTTTTCACTCCAGTATTTAATAGAATAAATAATTTCATATTGGAACATTTTTTAAAGTTTGAGGAAGCTTAGTGCCAATGAATTGGCAGCGGTTCGTTTTTATGTCTTAACCAATTTTAATGTTGGTAATTTTAACGGTGCTTATTTTTTTCATTAAATATTTATCTACAAAGTTAATGAAAGAAAATTTTAAAATAATATATCTGTAATACGGGAAAACTAATTATTTAGCGTAAAATCATAACATTTTATAAACAATTACTGTCCTTTATTACAGATATATAAATTTTTTTTTCGTTAACTTAGTAGGTTAATCTTTAGTAACAAAAATAAGCCCCGAAACATTAAATTTCGTTAAGCAAAAAGAAAAAAAGAATTGAGGTTCAACTGAATTTTTTTTAGTTGACAATATTTACAATTGTGACACGGCGATTTCATTGAAACAATTTTCTTTTTCCATCTAGTTATGGGATCTCATTAAGCACATTTCACTATTTATATCATAGGACTTTTATAAACTCTTGTATGATTTTTTGTTTTATGTTCTATATCTAGCGAAAGACCCTCCTTAATACTATATTATTAAAGCTTTAGTTAGCGTTTTGTATATAACCACCGATGTATCTTCTCAGAAGTTCGTTGCTCGAAAGATCTTCATATATCAATAAAACGATTTTATTTTACTCCACTGAGAAGTACAAGCTTAGTGTTCCTTAGATAAATCGTTTTTAAAATCCTACAAACCCACGCCCAGTATCCGTCGCACGAAATCAACAATATTGAGAATTTTGTTAGATACAAAACAGCATTTTACTCATGTGGGATAATAATGGAACTTTCCTAACCGCTAGTTTGAGAACTGTTACAGAAAAAAAAAATGATCTAGAAATCACGCTTCACCCCGAACATACTGCTATAGTAGGGTTTCGTGACCTTAAGTTTTAAAAATAGGTATATTTTGCATATATATGTACACATTGACTGGGGCATATTTAAAAATGCATCACTGGCTGATTTTACGATCTTACCCGGCTATAGCCTTCACGATGAAAAATGTCGAAATGAAATATGGCCAAACAAAATATAAATCCATATTTATCATTGGTAATTTAATTCTCATTGCACGTTGCTTAGGTGAAAAAAACAATATACATTGATTTAATCGATTTGTATGTAATAGTCATATAATTATTTGTCGCTAAAACTCGCAAATAAACCAATAATATTATAATTAATACAAAAATAGTGAAATAAAATTTTGTTTTTTATTTTTTAGCATTAAATTTCCAAAGGAATACCCCAGAAAAAGCAGATGTTTGTTTGCCATCATCAACTTTAAGCCCACCCTTAAGTGCTCCACCTGTACCAATCACTTTGAATAAAAGAATAGGAGAACATCGGGTTACGGAGTCCATGGCTCAGCACGATGAGGAAGAAGATGATGATGTTTTTGAATCTGAAACGTCTACCACTATTGTAGATGAAACTAATTCAAATAAGAGACGGTGCCACTCGCTCAGTGCGTTACATTCTAAAGAACCTCAAAGTCCATCCAAGGTATCCTTCAAAAATCTATTGCATTTGTCTTAGAGTAATCATATTTATGATAATCACAGTTACGAAACAAGTGTTTAAAATGTATGAGTAATTCTCTAGAAATTTTAATATTGACAGTACTAGTACTTAAAAATACTGACGCTGTTCGAATTAACCCCGCGTTCAGTTGCATCCCGGTCTCCCCATATACATTTTTTCTTTTAGGGTTCGTAACATTATCGCTACATTAAGGGGGCACACCACCTTTGAACCCAAACACAAAACTTATTTGTATGAGTTCATAATATTTCTTCCTTTCAAAAGTAATCATTCTGAAATTTTTTTACTATAAATACTTTGCAACACCTTTAATTTCACCGTATAAACGTGTAGTTATTAAGCTCCTAATCCACTATCCACGGAATTCAACATGATCCCGTTGACTAAATTTGTCCAGGTTTGGGGATATTACTTTTCAATACATTAATTTTTGTATGAATACAGAAAATTAATTTTTACTACGTAGAAAAATTCTTACATACATGTATTGACTTTTTAATTAATTATTTAATATTATTAATGATTTTTACCATATATATGTATGTAAAAAATGTTCTACCTACTAAAAATTATTTCCCTGTATTCATACCATAACTAATTTATTGAAAACTAATATTTCCAAACCTGGAGATATTTGGTCGACGGGATCACTTATAATTCCGTGAACAGTATATTACGACCTTAATAACTATGGTGATTTTATATGACCTGCTGGATCAAGATTTAGAGTTTTTTTTTTACAGTGAAATGAAAAGTATTATCAAGTATTTATAGTAAAAAAATTTCAGAATGATTGTTTTTGAAAGAAACAATTTTTATAGACTCATAGAAATAAGTTTTTTTGGCTTCAAAGGTGGGTATAGATGGGGTAGGGGTAAATATAGTTGTTTTTGCTTTCTTAATCAAGTTCTATAATGACGATAATTTTGGTAAGTGAGATTTTGATGAATTTTAATGTTTTTGAGGATGCTAAATGACAAAAATAGGTTTTCTAAGAACGCTTGTCTATGCGACTAAAATGATTCCCCTTTTATGGATTTTTAATGCTCATATCAGTTGGGACTCCTGTCGTAGACTTTCTCGCCCTTGTTCCGAAATCACGCTGTAGCACTCATTCAACCGCTCCGGTCCTCGTTGACTCCGTGTGGTCCTTTTTCTATTCACCCAGTACCGTAAAGATGTTCCTCTTGGTATGTAGAATGTATGAGAATTTTTTCAAATTTTTTGAACCCCTAAGGTTTGAAGTTGATCAAGCCTAATATGAATATGTAGCCATGTTTTACATTTTTTAACAAATTTTAACCTCCGTTTATTAAACAAAATTAAATCTCTTTAAAAAAATAGCAACAAAAGATTTTTTAGAAAATTTTCTGAATTTTTCATAAAAAATGGTTTCTTAACCTTTTAATGCCCCTTTCGATTAATTAAACTCATTTTAAAACTAAAAATCCTGAAAGAAGTGGGTTTGATCACGCGAACCAGTACACCAAAAATCATGAAAATAGCCTTTCTCAGTACAAAAGTGACTGCCACAATCGTAAAATGGCAGAAGTGCACTATTTGTATAAAAAAAATCAAAATAATATCAAATATTGTTAAAAAATTATTAATATGCACATTTTAGCAATAAAGTCATATTTAGCTTCAAACAACTTTACATATAAGGGTTTAAAACACTGTCAAAAATCACGACTATTTTACATGCTAAAAGAAACATTTTTGCTAAAACAAATTTTTCTTTTTTTTACTGCAGATTTCCCAGTCAATATATATAAGTTAATAGGTAACACCACTGTAATAACGAAAAAAAGCGTTTTTTTGGGTATTTTTTTTAATGGAAAGAAAGGTTATAAAGTAATGATATTTGGATATATTATTAGTCTATAGTATATTTAAAAAAAAATGAGTAAAAAAAATACGATATGCTGATTTATAGCCGATCTCATGAGGCCTCTTGCTTCGGAAGCGCTCCGCGGCACGCAGTGTACCAATCGCACATTTCAACCTGGAACAAAAGAAATCCACTTATTCTTGATGTTAATAGCTAGTGAATCACGTACGGGATATTGAAAATATTGATTTTTGCAAATTTGTCAATGAATTGAAAATAAATTAAAAATTTTCATGCATAAAAGGCACGTTTTTGTTCATAAAAAGTGTTTAAATCAATTTATTAAAAATCCCCTACGTGATTCACTTCGAAATATAATGCTGCGTGCCCGTTGACAAAAACTCGTTTCGAGAAAAATAAATTTAAAGTTTCAAAATCAGTTTCGAGCGTAAAAAATGAAGAAATCATTTAAAAAATCATTTTTTTTCGGGATGGGACCTTTTGTACCATATTCTAGATGGTTCAAAGCATGTTTTAAGCCGATTAAAACAATCAATTTTTTAAAATTTTTACAAGTGTTACCCATTAAATAAATCCGAAAAAATTTACATGCATTCTATATACTTGTCGCGGCCGATGATTTGAATCAACGCGTCGAACTGCGAGTCCCCCCTAGGCTCACCTCAGCCTCGATGGGGAGCCTCGGGCGGTTTGGCAACCGCGACTCTACCCCTTCCTTCTTCGATACGCAGGCGTCACGCGGAACTACAGAACCGCGCACGCGACTTGCTATCGCTCTCTTCCGCTCTACCCGCGGTCTGAAGTGGAGCAAGGCACGGCCGCTCAACTCTCGAGCACGTATCGAGTAATTTAAATCCAGAGATGCTCTCCTATCTCTGGATTAAAAACAATATAGTCTAATATACATATACGTATTTTTTTATTCGTTAAACGAAAATGTGAATTTTAAAGCCAGTGCATCAGTTATTAAAACGCAGTCCATTTCCTTCGGTCTACAACACAGTTATCAGCGGTAAATCTTTGTCTCGATGCATCTGCGTTTCCGTCATAAGTGCGCCTTTAAATAAAGTTTCAAAAGCTTGTAAAGCCCGAAGGCAGCTTGACGCGCGCGAACATTGTCGTTTGAGCCGGATAAGTGCGTGAAATTAAAAAATTTTTTTTTCTAGTTTTCGATTTTGGAGACAGTTATCCATTTATATATATAAAAATATAGGTTATTTTATGGAAAATCGAGAATGTACATAAATATATATGTGTAATTCACTGGAAAATCAAAACCATATTATTTCTAATTACATTAAACTCATAGGTTTATATATATATAAACCTATGAGTTTAATATAATTAGAAATAATATAGTTTTGATTTTATCTAATATTTTGATAATATCTAATATCTAATATTTTATTAATATCTAATTATATTAAACTCATAGGTGTTTTTATATATATATATATATAAACCTATGAGTTTAATGTACATAAATATATATGTGTAATAATATATATATATATATATATATATATATATATATATATATATATATATATATATATATATATATAAACCTATGAGTTTAATATAATTAGAAATAATATGGTTTTGATTTTCCAGTGAATTACACATATATATTTATGTACATTCTCGATTTTCCATAAAATAACCTATATTTTTATATATATAAATGGAGTGATGGAGTGATCAAACCCACTTCTTTCAGGATTATTAGTTTTAAAATGAGTTTAATTAATCAAAAGGGGCATTAAAAGGTTTTAGAACTATTTTTTATAAAAAATTTAGAAAATTTTCTAAAAAATCCTTTGTTGCTATTTTTTTAAAGAGATTTAATTTTGTTGAATAAATGGAGGTTAACCCCCCTGCGCAGAGAGCCGAGTATACTCGTCCAAACCGCACGTCATTTTTGTATACATTTTGTATCACAAATTTAAATCTTTACTTTGTTGGGACATCTACAACCTCTCAAATTGAAGCTAAATAGTACAGCTATTATTTAGAAAATGTTACGAATTTGCAGAAAATATTGTTGCAGACTTACATTTGATCTAGTCCATATACACGAAAATAAACTTCTGCGCAGGAGGGTTAAAATTTGTTAAAATGTATAAAATGGCTACATGCTCATATTTATATTGTTATTTACTATTCCCATTTATTGCGTCCGGTTCGAAAAATATTATATTACTTTTAATGCGAAAGGAAACAAACTACAAATAAGTATACTTGATGAAAGCAATATATATAGTTAAATATAAGGTAAACTCTCAATTTATTGGCTAAATTATTTACAACGGTTGGTTCCTATGAGCGTTACGCGCAATGGCTATCGCGCCTACTATCACGAACCTGTCTACTCGAGATATTTAATTACCTGCGACTCCACCGATATATTTACGTTATCAATCAGAGTATTTTAACAGCTGATTATTCTTCTGATTTTATTTAACGTGCGTCTCCTATTTGGGACTCCCGAGTACACTCAACAACTGGTCGCGGCACAACAGGATAACTAAAACCGTGAAGGGTTGTAAGCATTTCGCGACTTTTATTAATTTAGTGCATCCACCGTCTGTCATTATTCCTGCTTGCACTTGCACTTCTTCCTCTCGTTCTGGTGCTATATATAAGTTTATTCTTGTTGATTTATTATTAATTGTAACATAATAATTATTATGTAAATATATGTTATTATTTATTTACTATTGCCATTTATTACATCCAGCTCGACGGACAAGTACAGGGTGCCCAGCGATCATAAAAACCTAGAAAGTCAAGGAAAAGTCTTGGAATTTTTCAGTCATGGAAAAGTCAGGGAAAGTCATTTTTTCATTCCTGGAAAAATTAAATATTCAAAAAATTATAAATTATTGGACATAGAAAATATAATCAAATAAGAAATTCCGTACCTTAGATAAAACATAAAATATCACAATTCATTAACCGAAATACCCTTGGTCAGTAATTTCTTATTTTAAAATGTTTCAGTTATAAAATAATATACCATAAATTTAAGTACTCCAGATTCACAAGTATAATCGTATAACAATTCCATTCTCAAGCAATGTTTTATATGTCGTTGGTCTCGGATTTGAAACTCGATACTCAATTTTTGATTAAAGTTATTTAAGGCCAGGTTCCTCCAAACAATTTTCAAAAAATCGAAATTTTTTTTCCATAAATTGCTAGGAAATACTCTTAGAAATAGTATAGAATTAGTCCCGAAGGTCGGCGCGACCGACAAGTAGGTAGAGAAGAGGGGAGAGCGGTGCGCGCCAAGCTGTAAATCCGGCCGCTCGAGCGCCCTAGGTAGCGGCATCTGCTGCGTGCCGCCGGACCGACTTATTATTCTCTTCCCCTCTATTTTTCGAAAATATTCTCTCCTCTACAGTTTCAGAAGAGCGTCCTGCGTAGTATACGGCAGTTCACGTGAAATTTTCGTGGTAGTTCGCTTCAGTCCTCGCATGCGTTGGTAAATTTTTCGTTCGTGTGCGCACAAAATTTATCATGGACAGAAAAAAAGGACGAGGATTACGGCATAGATCGAAAAGGGGGAGTTTTTGTGGTAATCGATTTACTTCAGATGATAACACTGAAAAAACCAGTTCTGCTGCTGAAAAACTGAAAAACGACGATCCCCAACTTGAAGTAACTATCCATCCGTCTCTGATTTACATGATCGTTCAGTGGTCTGTATTTGCAACATTGCAGCAAAGAGTTGCGTGTGTGAACTGTGGTAAAAAAGTGGAGTTTGGAAAAAGTGACTTAAAAGGATTGGGTTTTCAATTAGAAATCATCTGTAATTGTGAAAAGAGTGAACCAATCCCTTCATCTCCAAAAATACAAAATGGTTATGAAATAAACAGAAGAATAGTTTATACAATGCGCTTAATTGGAGTTGGTTTTTCTGGCTTATTAAATTTTTGTGAACTGATGGATATCTCAGCGACTGCATTAAGTTTAAGTAGCTATTATAAATGCTTACAGCATATTTACATTGCAGTGAAGGCTGTTAGTGAAATAGTTTTTAAAAAAGCTGCCAAAGAAGAGCAAGAAAAGAATAAAGAAAAAGGATTACCAGAAGATAGGCTTACTGTTTCGGGCGATGGTTCCTGGCCAAAAAGAGGATTCACAGCTTTACTTGGTATTGTTAGTTTAATCGGCAAGTATACGAACAAAGTCATAGATGTAGTAGTAAAATCAAAAATTTGTCAAGCATGCAGTAATTATTCCCAAAAGTTTCCCGAGAATACGCCTGAGTTTGATGCTTGGTTTACCCAGCATTGTGAAGCAGGAAATTGTACAGGGGATCATGATGGTAGTGCCGGTCTTGAACCGTATGGTGAGGCTCTCAAAGTAAAGAAAAAAGCATGTGTTTTACAAGTAGGCAAGAGTATATATAGACGTGATAAATAAGTTAAAATAAATCTTGCAAAAATAAAGAGAGCTCTGAAAGCACAAGAAAGAAAGAGGCATTAAAAAGAGGTGAAGAAGTACCCAAAAGGACGATAACTAAAAAAAGTGACCAACCTGTAGTAAAACCTTTACAATTCACTGAAGCGCAACTGTCAAAATTATCTGCCTATTTTAAAAAAGCTGTGCTTGCTCACCCCGATTCTGTGCCAGACATGAAGAAAGCAATTCTGGCCTCATTTTATCACAAGTGTTCCACCGACGCTAAGCCGCAACACACGTACTGCCCAGCCGGAGCAGATTCATGGTGCGGTTATCAAAAGGCAGTAGCTTCAGATAAATTACATAACTTCAAACATCCTCCGGCTTTCGATCAAGAAATTGAAGATCTTTTACAACCAATTTATAAAGAATTAACTGACGAAAAGTTGCTCGACAGATGTTTAGGGGCTAATACTCAAAACAATAACGAAAGTTATAATTCGTGTGTCTGGAACATAGCTCCTAAACACAAGTTTGTTGAAAAACAAACACTTGAAATTGCTGCTCTTAGTGCTGCTTGCATTTTTAATGAAAGGCTTTTACCGATATTGAAAGTTATGGAATTTATGGGTGTCAAAATCGGACCGCAAGCAAGGCAGTTCGCTGATAAGGCCAACGACAAGCGTGTTGATCGAGCCGAGCTTGAAGCCACTGAAGCGTCTAAAGAACATCGAACTGCTTCTAGAAATGCAAGAATACTTGAAAATGATACCTACGAAGATCAAGAAGGAGTTGTGTACAAAGCTGGAATGGATATGTGAGTAAACTTCACTTTTTTTTACGATTTTTCACGAATAAAAACTTTAATCGGCTTTTTCTCAAAACCACGTTTTTTCAACTGGGTATTACTCGTATTTCAAAACTATTGCACTTATCAACATGAACCAAACGATATTTTACTCTTTAGATGTCTCTCTATGGTCGGTACTACAACCAAAAATATTCATTGTTATTTAAAAAAATTATAAACAATTAAAAGTGCAAATAAAGGGTCAAAAAATTCAAAAGTCCGCCATTTTTTTTTTGTGAAAATGTTTCATTGTAGTACCGACCATAGCCAATTCAATACAGAATATGAAACCGTTTTATTTTTTACTTTTAGATGATTCGTTTCCAAGAAATGATGACACCCGTCAACAAATTGGACGAGTTTGAGCAGCCATTTTCAAAGCCGCCATTTAAAAAAGAAAAAAAAAATTTTAAATAGTTTAATATATGTACTTTTAGCTGTAAAAAGTTTGATTCTGAAATATTTTTTTTACTATAAATAAAATTTATTTAAAAAAACACGTTTTATTGGTGTAACCTGGCCTTAATAATTGTAAATTATTTGTAGCTGTAACAAAATCATCAACATAAATTACAACGATTAATATGCCACTATTGTTATTTCATAAAATACATACACTTATCAATATTTGATTGCCTTAATCCTAGCCTTTTTAATACTTTGTCTAATTTTAGGTTCCATTACCTGCCGGCCTGTTTTAGTCCATACAAGGCTCTTGTTATTTTATACACATAATTCTCGAAACTTTCTATAATAAAACTCTCCATTTATATATGCCATCATTAGATCTAAGTGATATACGGTTAATTTGTGTTCAGCGGTTAAGTCGAGTAGCAAACTCATGGTACCGGAGCGTATTTTTGACCGCAGTCGACACCGTGCTGTTGAGCGCAAACCTTGACAACTAAACGTGCTTTGCGCCTTTCCACCGAACCATCCGGATTGTATTTTGTCTTGAGCATCCCACGAGATCCCATTGGTATTTTATTTTCTGGTTTTGGTACTAACTTCCATACACCGACTCTGTTTAACTCATAAAATTCGATTTTTAGGGCATTTCTCAATTTTTTCAATTTTCTCCCTTGCGAGCTTCTTTTAGCGTTGGTTCTAAGGGATCAATGGCGGCTATATTAGCAGAGTCTATTTTTGTCTGTTTCAGGTCATATACCTTTGTAGGCCTTCCAGGCCTGCCGCTCCTTTCAGTTTTGGGTCCACCAGGCCCTCTTTGTGAGCTGGTAGATATAGGTGTATTTTTAATATCTTCTTTCTTTTTATTTTTTGTTTAGGTTCAGGTTCATCTTCTTCACTTTCTTGTTTCTTCTCTTGGGGCTCCTTTTCGTTTTCCGTTTTTTCAGCTTCTTCCCATGCGTCATCATCATTCTCGCGCTTATTTTCAGGGTCAAACAAGTTTAATTCAATGTATGGTTTTCAAGTTCAATTTAATTATTTTTTGTGTCGCTTATTTCATTTATAAACCGTACACCTCTGCTTTTTATAATTTTTCACGTTGCAGTATTCTAGAGTCTGTATGCCTTGGTTTCTTCACAGTAACCTACCAACATCATTCAATTGATTTTTTTTCAAATTTACCATTGGTTGGTGTTTTATCTAGAGCATAAACTTTCCAACGAAAGTTCGCAAATGCTTCACACTCGGTTTTGCACCGTGCCGAATTTCATATCGTGTTGCATTTACTAATCACCTCGTATGGCAATAATTTCTTAAGTAAGCAGCCGTGTTTATAGCTTCGGCTCAAAATCTATCTGGCAGCTTTGCTTGAATCAGCATGCAGCGTGCCATATTCACCAAGGCACGGTTCATGCGTTCCGCAACGCCGTTTTGTTGCGGCGTATGCGGTACTGTGAACTCGCACCTGATTCCTAACTGCTCCAGATGATCTGTAAAATTTTTACCCATATATTCCAGGCCGTTGTCTGTATGCAAGGTTTTAATTTTACAACCATGAAGATTTCGGCAAAGGCCTTAAATTTTAAAAAGGCAGATTTAACTTTCTTTTTTTTTGTAAAAAGTGAGCTTCTGTCCATCTTGAACGGTCATCGATAAATGTGTCCAAATAAACTTTGCCTCCAATTGTTTTAATACGTACTGGTCCGCAAACATCTGAATGTATAAGCTGCAAATTTTGAGAACTTTTTCTCTCAGATACTTTAGGAAAAGGCGTGACCGTTTGTTTACCTTTTATACATACTTCACAATCAGACATTTCAGACATTTCTGTATACAATCTGCTTAAAAGCCAATTTTCTCAAATCTGGAATGTTTAAATGCCCGTAGCGATAGTGTCACCTCTGCGTTGAGATTTATTCGATTACTGCCGTACAAACTTGCCTTTTATTCGGACTCACTATAAATAAATCTTCTCTACGATGTCCTTCTAAAATCAATTTATCATTTTTATTATATGCGTATGCTTTCTGCTTATCAAATAATACTTTATTATCATTATCGACTATATTTGAAACAGAGATTAGGTTAGTTTTGAGGCCTGGTACACAGTGTTTTTTCCAGCCTTATGGTTTTTTCTTGCCGTGCATAAGTAGTATTTATTGCAACAGTACCTTTTCCCGTGATTGGTGTGTATTTATCTGTAGCTAACCTTACGTTTTGGTGATCAGCTGGCTCTATGTCTCGAAAGTCAGCTGCTTCGTTGCGCATATGCGATGTAGCTCCGCTGTGAATACACCAGTCCGTATTTGTTACTTCTTTATAGGTTAAGGCGGTCACTAGCGTCGAGCACTCGAAAGCCAGCTGCTCGGCGGTCGTAGATTTTTCTGAACAGCATACCATCAGAGCTTCTTTCTCTACTTGTGACGTAAATTGATTTGCGCTCCTTTTCTTGAACCTGTGTTACGTACAATTGCTCGTACGTACGTTCCAGAGCGTAGCTCTAAAAGCTTCGCACCAGCCAAATCGCTGATCACCAATTTCCGAGCGCATAGTAACACGCCTCTCGAGCTCAGAATAGTGGGGGAGAGAGAGGGCAGCCTGCACACACATTACAAAAGGGGAGTCCGACGCCCACTCGCGAGCGGTTCTCCACTCGACCACGAGACGAATACCAGTAGTCAGAACTCAGAGACACACACGAGGAGGACCACCACTAGTCGAGACGCGAAACTTCTCTGAGTCCACACATTACTTACACTCGCGATCTCTCTTTCGAACCAATCTCTGTTATTATATTGGTCAATAAACCTACCCGATCATTTCAATCCGTCGTCGATCATTTCTCCACCTTTACGCACATGTCGCCTGGTTTAGGACTAGCGACGAACGGAATCCACTAACGAACACGCGTGACATCAGCATTCTGATGCTTTGTGTCCTAATCTATCACAATAGTTGCATTTATAAATACATTTATTTTTAAAGCTTTTATATTTTTCACTGTCAAAATTATTATTTTTATTAAATTCCTTAAAATTTGAATTGTTCGTACTATATTGTAATTGTCGATTAACATTATTTTTGTTACTTATATATAAGGCACC
The DNA here is from genome assembly GCA_949152435.1 of Gastracanthus pulcherrimus. Taxonomy (NCBI): domain Eukaryota; kingdom Metazoa; phylum Arthropoda; class Insecta; order Hymenoptera; family Pteromalidae; genus Gastracanthus; species Gastracanthus pulcherrimus. The sequence goes on along the minus strand of OX424573.1, from coordinate 110,475,219 downwards.
AGCTACATCGAGCTTGCTATGTGCACTTTATCACTCATTTTACTCGTCTAAGAGTTTGATTTTTAGTGCATCTGGACTAAACAGTTTATCGCGCGCTTCAATAGCGCACCGAAAATTGTCGTAAGTATCCGGTATGTTATAGAGCATTAGATTAGTGACCATATGGTCGGGTGCAGTTAAATCCATTTCTTTTAGTTTGTCAACCATGATAGAAAACTTGTTTAGATGTTCAGACGTACCTTCTTCTTCTTGCATTTTTACAAAGAGTAATTACTTTAGCAATGTAGCCTTACGGGTCAGACCTTTTGATTGGTAAACATCATCTAGCTTCGTCCATACATCCTTTGATGTTCTACAGTCCTTTATATGACATAATTCTGTCGTGCTGATTGCTAGGATAATGTCTGATCGGGCCTTGAGATAATTTTTATTCCATGCAGGTTGATATGCTGCAGTTGTGGGTCTTGGGCGTTACACCACTCGCATAACTCCAGCCATAATTTTTAATGAGTATGGCTTGCATTTGAATTTTCCATGTGTTAACATTATTTTTTGATAATTTGTCGATGTGCGCATTTAACTCTGATGACATTTTCTTGCACACTTCAGCACTTGCTTGTGTACTCAGAACCAATAATAAAAATAATGTCGACTATGCGGTCTCGTGCACTCTTCTAGGTTATTTTTGACACTTATATATAATTAGCACTTTTTCCTTTATTGTATTTAAATCACTAGAGCATCATAACATCCTGGGCCCATGACCTGTTAAAACTATGATTGGGATTGGAATAGATGCTCAGTTAAATAAAGAATTAACACAGATTATTTATCTTGTTTTATATACACGTGCTCTTATCAATTTATTCAATCAACACATACAAGATAGGGGTGTTTAGATAGATAGGGCACTGTACAAAGGTGTGGTCATTTAGGTAAGTATATAAGCGCGGTAAATTCATATTAGTGAACTTTTATTTCAACAATAACTGTGCTCAAGATTCATTATGCACGCAAGTAAAAATAATCTTAAGTAGACAGTTATCGATGCCAGCTCGAGTTACTATTAATTAGATTTAAATAATGTTTGGTGATTAACGTGTTGTGCTTCCATGAAACCCAATATTACAGACGCTTTCAATTACACTGAAAAAAATAACAGGTTATATCAATTAGACAGTCAAGCAATAACTGACATTATCAGTCAAGTAGAGGTACTCAAGTTGTAGCTATTTGCAGAGCGAAGCAACAGCTGCGTGGGCGCGTCCAATGATTACTGCTTGCTCTCGCACATAAAGCAGAATCTACTTGGAGCCAAGTAGAAGCTACGAAACTCTTGAGCAAAAGTAGGTGCTCACCTAAAAAATAGATACTGCTTGGGTTCCCAAAGCTGACATTGCTTTTTAATTTTTTCAGTATATTAATATGTAATTAATAACTTTTCTGCTGTACAGAAATGATTGCTGACCTTCAAATCCACATAAGTATCCATAAAATCCACTAATTTACAATATTATTTCTGGTGGTCGAATAATTCAGGCGTATTTTTCTATTCATATATACTGGAAAAAATGCAGAACATATTAAAAAACTAAACATAGCTCATAGATATTAGTAAATATGTAAAAATAATATAAGTTCACTCGTAGTTTGTACAAATTATTACATAATATTTATGAAAATGAATGGTTAGATACAAATATTATAATTTTTATTTTAACATATTTACTATCCAGATAATATTTAAGAGCTATGCTTAGTTTTTCAATTTGTTCTGTATTCTTTCCAGTATAAATGAATACAAAAATATGCCTAAATTATTCGACCACCAGAAATAATATGGTAAATTAGAGGATTTTATAGATATTTATGAGGATTTGAATGTCAGTAATATTTCCTGTACAGAAGAAAAGTTAAAAATTGCATATTAATAATTGAAAACATCTTTAATCTTGGGTTTCATGGAAGAACGCCACGTTACTCATCAAACATTACTTAAATCTTGTTAATAGTAACTCGAGCTGGCATCGATAACTGTTTACATCAAATTTTTTTTACTTGTATTCATATTGAATCTTGAGTACAGTTATTTAAAACATGTATCTTCATTATTCACTTTTTTATTAGACAGAATCCAAATGCATATCACGTGAAAGAGAATGACCGTATTTAAGCGAAGTGCTATGAAACTGTGTTTTAGTGTAATATGAGTAACCCTGCATTATAGTATGTGTTCAATGTTTAAAAAAACTTCTAAAAATATTATTAAATTGAGAAAAAAAAAATTTAATGCAAATCCCCGGTAGTAAATTTTTGTGATATCATCATAATGCATCTTTTTGATTATTTTCATTATTTTATCTTTTTGTATCTAGCATAACTTTTTATAATAATTTGGACCATTATTCAAATCGGGCTTAATTTATAGGCATCGTTCAAGGAACAATTTGAAACCTGATTTAGCTAATTTGGTTGCGACGCAACCGCACTAAAGTATTAATGTAGATATATACACATTCCTAACTAATCCTAAATAATATTATTAGGTTTCTTAAAAAGCAGTAGCAAATTATCCACAAAATTTGCGAAAAAAACCTTTTTTGTATTTTTTTCTCTAAAGTGGAATAATTTTGAATAAAAAATTCATCAAAATTACAAGTTATGGAAAAAATTAAAAAATTAAATTTTGATGTGTTCACATAACTTTTTACTCTTTTAAGCTTAAGGTCTAAAAGTTTTCTTGTATATTTTGATGAATACTTACGACATTTTTACCGTTCGTTCTGAGATTAAAAAATTTTGGTCTGCTCACTTGACGTGGAATATCCCATATATATATACGATTTTTTAAGTGTATGACAATCTTGGACTCAGCGGGTGACCGTTCGATCAAAGAATGATTCATATATATATATATATATATATATATATATATATATATATATATATATGAATCATTCTTTGATCGAACGGTCACCCGCTGAGTCCAAGATTGTCATACACTTAAAAAATCGTGAGTATGTTTACAAATTTCCTCTTACTGTCTACATTTTGTTACTGTGTGGCGTTTAAAAAATACAATATAGCGGGACCAATACGACGGCTCAAACTTGGAATGTGTGTAAAAATTCTCCGAAATTTGACGATATTTCGCTCAATATTGATGCTAAAATTTTGAGGCCAGAAATGGATTCAGCGTTGAATTTGACATAAATATATGGATCACGTTCAAGATCAAATTCATATTTTCAAGGTCATTTCAAGGTCAGAATTTTTTTTTCGAAATTTTGCAAAATTTTGGTTTTGGAAAGTTATTTAATTAGGATAAACAAGCATTTCATGCTCAGTATGAGTTTTGAAGTTCGATCTGACCGTATCAGCTGTTCTTAAGATCGCTGAAGAAAAATGTACTTTTTCAGAAAAGTGTAATACAAAGTTTCAGAAAATTCAGTGGTGCATCTCGAAGCGATCTATTTTTCATCGAGAATTCATGGTTGAAAATTCATGTTCCAAAGGCTTGACCGGTATGGCAGCTATTTGCTCAATTATCATATCTCTTGAAGGGCTCTCTTCGTCACGCATGACAAAACGTTGCGAATGAAATAAAGCTTCCTCGGAAGGCTTCAGTTGTCTTTCACACGTACTTTTGTCCTGAATAACATGAAAGATTTATACAAAATTTTGTCGGTCAGATCAAACTTCAAAACTCGTACTGAGCATGAAACGTTTGTTAATCCTAATTAAATAACTTTCCATATCCAAAATTTTGCAAAATTTAAAAAAAAATCTTTTGACCTTGAAATGATGACCTTAAAAACATGAATTTGATCTTGAACGTAATATCATATATTCATGTAAAATTGAACGCTGAATCCATCACAGGCCTAAAAAAAATTTAGCATCAATATTAAACGAGATATCGTCAAATTTCGGAAAAATTTTACGAACATTCAAAGTTAGAGCCGCTACATTGGATCCGCAATATTGGATTTTTTAAAACGTCACACAGTAAGAAAAAGTAGATAGTAAAAGGAAACTTTTAAGCATACTCACGATTATTTAAGTGTCTTACAATCTTAGACTCAGCAGATGGCTCTTCTGTCCACGAATGACTCATATATATATATATATATATATATATATATATATATATATATATATATATATATATATATATATATATATATATATATATGTGTGTGTATGTACATAGTGATGAGTTCAAATGTTTATGTATAGATAGAATAAATCAGTAGTAATTTAAAGAGTTTAAATATAAATAATATAAATTGTTATTGAATAAATACAGTGATATTGTTTGAAATGAATAATTAGTTTATTTTTTTGGTGTAAAAATTGTTATAATATAAGTTCGTGTGAGCAAGTTGAAAATCAATTTTTGGTGTATAAATTATTTTCCAATAAATTACGACATAACTTAATTATTTAAATAAATTAGTCAAGCTGTTTAATATAAAACTGGAGTTAGGGTATGAAAGTCAATATTCAATTAATTTACTTTTACCTTCCCAAGTAAAAGTATTCAGCGGAATTCCCTACGAAATTTATGGTAAAAATCTTTATAAATAATTTGTGCAGAAGTTCGGGACGCTAGATTTAATTATTATTATTTCTTGTCAAATACCTTGCCAGGGGCCTGCGGCGGCTCAGTCGGTAGAGTGTCGGATTCCCACGCCGGTGACCCGGGTTCGAATCCTAGTCTCTGCCGATTGATACTAGCACCACTGTAAAAATTACATGTGCTTTGTTTACAAACACACCGCAGACCCCCGTCGTCGATTAGCACCACATAGGAAGCACAAACATGGCGACGTTAAATAAAAAAAAAAAAAAAAAAAAAATACCTTGTCACACTTGGCTGTACGTGTATAAATTCGACCTGTCTTCTTGAATGTGTAAATATAGGGTTCGTGTTTGTGCATTTTTAGCTGGCACATATGTTACACGACCAAATTGCTTCTAGCAGTTTAGGTATGCATCAGGGTACGTCCGATTTAACAATTGCAGCTGTCCCGTAACAAATGAGTTATTGTGATATAGGCGATTATCACGAAACTTTTAGTTTTGACGGCCCAACTTATAAATGCTATTAAGCTGGCCCTATTGTAAAATTTGACGAAAAACTCGATTTCTTTTTATTTCATTTTCTGACACTTTGTACATTTTTAGAACAGAAAATTATTTTTTATTGGCAATATTGACCATAAAAATAATTTTAATGAACATAATAGTTATTTATACGTATTTTTCTTCCGACAGTTATTGCACACAATTCAGCGTGTTCCTACACTAACCGAATCCAAACCGGTGTCCAAATCTAGTCTATACTATGCAGATCAACTTTTGAAAACATATAAATTATTTAAAAAAATGTTTGATCGATATTCTGCGATACTAAAATGGTTTTAAAATCTTCAGAAAAATATTTTTTTTTTTACAAAAGTGCAGTCTTTTGTTCCATTTATGGTTTTCCAATGTTCAGCAAGTCTTATGCGCATAGAATTACAATGAATTAATCTGAAACTTTAAGGATATCTTATTCAACTTATTCGCAATACATCCATGAACTACGAATTTTCAACAAAAATTTATTATGAAAGTGTTACCCATGAATAGCGTTAAAAATGTCTTTTTTATTATTTTTACAATGAAAATTCAGTATAATTTTATCTTTCTTTATAATTGTGTTTTTAAAAATTTGGAGTTCACAGTTCTGTGTGGTACATGTGTTAGATATTACATAATATTTTTTAAATGCTATACTTGCATTCCTATCCGCAAGGACAGTTTTGAAAAAACATCAATTGTCATTGAAAATTGCTAGTTTTTCCTACATAACTATGGGTAAACTGTCTAAAATTTTATGAAAATTTACAAAAAACTTCTCTTTTTAAGTAACAAATATAACCATCAATTTAAAAAAATGTTTTAATGTAAGTAGCAAATTATTCAAAATTTACTATAGGACCACTTTAAGATGCAAAATAATTGAAATCTTGCGATTGTATACGACAAATATAATATTTTTACATAATATTCAATAACATTAGTTATAAAAATCAGTATCCTTCATACATTAAATAGGTCAAATATGTACAAAATTTCACCTGCGTTTTTTTTAAATTACTGAGAATTTCAGATATACCTACCTACATGTAAGATTAAAGTAATTTAGAAATTATGCTTCTAAAATGTATGTAAATATGAACATTTTGTACCCAATCTGCAACGGTTCATTACTACACTCTACAGGTATTGCAGTAATGAGGGCCCACCACAAGTATTTCAATCAGCAAGGTATTATTATGTAACCCAGCGCGCTCTCGCCGAGCAAGCCGAACTTAGCTCCGATCGCGCGAGGTTACGTGATATTAGGCTGAAAAGCTAAAGCCGCTTACACATTATATTAGATCAGACCTAATTATAGGAAACTGTTTAATATTGCTATATGACAATGAGTGAATCGAGTATTGAATTTAATATGATTATGTAAATTTTACCTAACAATGAGATAATATATATAATCAAGCCACTACCATTGTGTATTCCCATTTATCGCGTTTTCGCGAATTTTAGAGTCCACTACTCAACTCATAAAAATATTTGCATACATTAAATTTAGAGAAATAATTATAGAATCGTGCATATTGATAAAGATAATTTATTTATAACATCATTATTTATAACTAATAAATAAACAATGTGATATTTCTTCATATAAGGGAAATTAATTTGCGGTACGTAGCGAGTTATCATAATGCGGAAGTAGGAATTTGTACAATCAAATTAACGCAAGCAATTTATTAATAACAAATTAGGGTAATTTGTTCACTTAGTGTAATTTTTTTAAGCATAAAGCGAGTTAAGTCATACTTATTCAATACCAATAAATATTGGTTCGTATAAAATAAGGAGGGAAATGACGCAGCAGCGGCACACGGTAGAGGGGATCGTGCGCAAATATAAGACACCTGGATATGTAATTTCGTACATGGCGCATCTTCTGGAGATCGAGCCGTCGAAAGGAGAGCAGAGCGGAGCAGAGCAGCAGCAAGGCCGCAGGAGGGAATTATTCATCGAACAATACTAAAAACCAGAGTAACTACAACCAAGCGCGAAGGAAGCCATTAGCTAATTTGCACCTTTGCAGAGTCACCGTTCCAAGGAGAAGCCGATCCGAGTACGAGTCTGTGGATGTCAGCGATTCTCACAGCATGCAGAGAAACGTGTGGTTTAAATTAACGAGGAGGTAGTTAGTGTACTAACAATTAGTTAATTAGAAATTAAGGGCCGTGAGAATAAATCATCAGACGAAACCACGAGTAGGTGTAAGCTTACTTTGCCCGCCTAACCCTTAATCAAAACAGTTGTACGGCTTTAAAAAGAGTAATTAAGTTTACCCCATGCATACTGTGCCTGTGGCTAATTTGTATGGTTGGCCGACTGTACACTAATACGTAAGAAAATACGAGGTATTTTCTCCAGTATCGTTAAATACACTCTTGTTACATAAATATATTCACCGTGGCTATATAAATTGATTAGTTATAACTCACTAACATAACATAGTAGTAAACTAATAAATAAAAGTATTACTAACGGATGGGTTATAGTGCAAGCATACGTTTGGTTGTCGCTCGATGTAGCATTCTCGGATCTGTGGATAGCCAAGATGACTTGATGTCGGAGTATGTTACAACGATTTGCCGTCTACCTAATATATAAAATTTTATCCACATCAAGGCTTGCCTGGAGAACCCCAGGGCGTACGCGACTACCGGCTGGGCTGAAGCTGCAGCTGCAGAAACTGCAGGTTGCGGCGAAAGTACCGCTTGTAGGGCCTGTCGTCGGGTCAACAACCACGCTTTAGTATCGAGATATGCAGTCAATCCCTCTTGATACCCATTTTGCACTATATAAGGGTGCTCTTGTAGTGCTACTGCTTGGAGAGAAAGTGTCGCATCCCTACGACGAAATTTGTCCCAATATCTTTCAAGTAACTCGATTAGAGAGTTGCAATCTATGATAGTGAATGCCTCCTCAGCCTTTGTCTTGGTTGTATTCGAGAAAAAATTTGCTGACAGTTCATCCGTCCTTAACTGCTCTGCGACCTCCTGATCTAATTTCGTCATTGTGAAGGTATCCTAACTTCAACACAAGAGCAACGCTGAATCCAAACGGCGAAGGGTTGGATCAAAAATTCCAAAAAGGCACAATTTTATTCTGAGGAAACTGACATAAAACGAGTAAAGAAAATGCCAGCAACCACAGCGTCGGAGCGAGCACAAACTAATGGAATAAATTGCAGTTGGGAGCTAAAGAGAATAAAGACGCGGCAGCAGAAACTGCTTTTCAGACGTAACCGTTTTTTTTATCAAGTAAGAGAAAAACAGCAACAACAATAAAAAATAAACCGTAACATTTTTAAATAATATAACACGTTAGAGGCCTCTGTTTGCAGCTGTAAATACATCTATTAAGCTTGTATAGATCCTATTGTTTTAGCACAGTAGGAGAAAAACATTGCAGAGAGAGAGATAGAGAGAGAGAGAGAGAGAGAGAGAGAGAGAGAGAGAGAGAGAGAGAGAGAGATTGATTGAGTGATGGATTGAGTGATAACAAATTTATTATTGCAAAGGTCAACATGGCCATACGGCAAGAATTAATATTAATAAATTTATAAATATTATAACAAATATAACAAAGTATTATAACAATTGTGTTTAATCGCAATAATAATGATGTACAAAAAATTAGTATGCTTTCAATGCGAGTATGTAAGTCAATGTGTAATTAAATCTAGCGCAGACTACTCTAAACTTATTAAGTATTATATAAAGCTAACTTAAACGACTCTACAGTTTTCTTAAGACTAATAGTAACAGGTATTTTATCCCAAAACTCCGTGGCTTCAATATAAGGGATTGATTGATTGATTGAAATGCATTTATTTGTTTTATAGAAACAAAATATAGTGTACAGTCAATTACATTAATATATCACATAATGTCGTAAATACATATCGCGTCATTATTAACATCCTTAAATTCACTCACATTCATCGCTCTCACATGTGCACTCGTACATAACCATTCACGCTAATAAATACACATACAGTAGTAAAATTATCACATGGTTTCAATATGCTCGTCAGAAATATAATAATATTGTACATATATACACGCAGCTACACGTTCATTCATGCTTATAAATACACTCACACCGAAACACAGAAAAATTAAATAAATAATTGTACAACACAGGTTGCTCAATTTTACAGAGATTGCAGAGCGATGGCAGGTATTTAATGATGTAAGGGATAGTATTCCAAAGGCGTGAACCGCGAGCTTTGAAGGAGTTAAGGCCAACATCAGTGCACGACCCTGGAACTAAGATATATTTTATTTAACCCCTACTGAATGTTCTGGCCTAGTTATTTTCAAAAAGTTGATTGAGTTATGGTCGTTGTCCCATCCTTATGGCTCTATATAGTAGTACTGCGGCAAAGTAAATTCTGCGTTCCTACTATGAGGGACAATCAATGCACCTGCGAGCTGCTTACGCAGAACCTCGGTGGTACAGGATCTAATTTTAAGCCGTAAAGAGTGCTATTAACACACTTAGTGACGTGTTCTACTGGTTGTTTCCATGTCAGTTTCTAATACATAACAAAACCGTGGTTCGTGACCGTGTCAACGAATCGTCACGGCTCATGCTGCATCTGTTAGGTGCACGATGCCCTCATGCAAGTCTGTCAGTTGGACTTGCGTATAAATCTGAAAGTCATCCGCGTAAATAATGTGCTTGAGGTGTCCAGAGTTCAGAATGTCTGCTATGTCATTAATGTTGATACTGAAAAGAAGGGACCCCAAGACCGAGCCCTGTGGAAATCTAAGATTAGTTATGAGCCAATCTGATTGATTAAGCGATTTAGTAATAACTTTTTGCTCCCGACCCATTATGTAAGATTTAATCCATAGGACCATACTACTAGAGATATCCATTTTAATCTGTTTACGGAGCTGTCTTGTTGGTGAGATGGTATCGAAGGCCTTACTAAAACCAAATAATGAAAGAATGGATATTAATTTTTTTCTTACTTTTATCCTTAATACCATCGACTCCACCTCGTATGTCCTCAGTTAATTTAAGTAGAACTGTCTGAGTGCTGTGGCTCTGTCGAAAACCAGTCTGGAGATGATGGAGGACTTTTTTGGATGTTAAATACTCAGTGATTTGAATGTGTACAATTTTCTAGAAGATCTTGGAAATAAAGCTCAAGAGGGCTATCGAACTAAAGTCCGTACCCGATGAAGGATCCGCTGTTTTCTTTAGTGGCACTAAATGAGTCTTCATCCATGTCTCCGGAAAGATACCACGTGAGAAGGATGCATTAAATCCTTTAGCGAGATGTATGCCTATAGCCGGTAGAGCCCTAACTACTACTCTTTGCGGGATTCTGTCCTCTCCTACTGCTTGTGAAGAGAAATGAGAGACAGCAAGAACAACGTCTACGGAGATCTCTTTAAAACTAAAGTCCTCCTTCGAGGCCGAGGTTATGATGTCATCCATCTCCCTCTCACATTCATGTTGAGAAATTGAAACCCCAGCAAAGTGAGAGTTGAGCTCCTCCGGAGTGAAGCCGTGGAGATCTTCTTTCTGAGCAGGCAGCAACCCGAGGGCTCGCAACTCCTTCCAAATATCTTTTTTGTCCTTTAATGCTTAAAAAATTCTATATTGAAGGTAGAAGTTGCGGGCCTGCTCTGCTTTTTTCTCTGCCTCGGTGGCAAGATATAGATACTCTTGCCAGAGCTTGTTATCGCTTGTCCTCTTATACCGTCAACGTACAGCGTCATGTTTATTGTAAAGTTATGTGAGATCAGCATCCACCCATGGAGGCTTTACATTATTCTTAGGTGTAAAACTCTTTAGTGGTGCTAATTTATCTATCACAGTTTTGAAGGACGGAGAGTAATTGAGTTTGATCTATGGATTTGTAGTCTCTATAGGTAAAAGTAGATGGTTTTGGAGGTGTAATAGTGTATCTTTATATAGATACATCTATAATATTATGGCGACTGGGAAAGGTTGCCAATCGATTGCCAGCACTCAGAACCTGGTCGTTATCGTCAACGAGTATAATGTCAATCCATGTGTGAGACTCATCAGTGTGATGAGTCGGGTCATGTTCAATTATTTTAAGTGAGAGATCGTATAATAATTGCCTTACGAATTTCGCATCTGCCGACATTAATAATAGGTTCGCATTGAGGTCCCCCATAATAATTTTGTGACTGAAATCATCTACACACGATGTGAGTTGCCGAACGATATCTGTACCTTCAATAAATGGAATGTAAAACGGCCTATATATTACCGCAACCGGAATAGGAGCTAAGCCACCCTGCTGTACACAACAAATCAGATATTCCGGAATGTCAGGAGTACCGAGCTGTTCAGTCTTAGATCGAGCGAGAACCTTAGCCTTAAGAGAATTGTATACATACAGGGCCACCCCACCACCATTCACGTTGCGGTCCTGCCTGAGTATGGAGAAACCATCAATGCCAACCTTCTCATGACCAATATCAGGCGTGTGAATCTGCAACCGCGAAGAGATGGAATGAGGGATGCTCACGAAGATATTGCTGGATTTATACAAGATGCGCATGCAACGAAGTCACATTAACAAATCCAGCACTCAATCCCCCGCCGCTTGCCTCCCCAGTAGTCGAACCTAGTCATTTCGAATTTATCTCAGCATTATTAAGAAGAGGTGCCGACGCACACTGTCGCTTGACTAGTGGACACTCTTTTTCTGAGCTTCCCACAATGACTGAGACGCAGAATTTGTTTCATATGATGACAAAATAAACTATAGATACAGCTGTCGAGAAGAAATGGGATATATCACCATCTCGCCTCTTGACCATGAACTTGCCTTGCCTATGCCATATATATTTAAAGTTTAGTCCGTGCGTAACTGATTTCAAACTACGGAATTTTAAGAAAATATCTTGATTAAGATATTTAATTGTAAATATTTTGCCATTTGTAAGGCAATCAGCAATGTTGTGGTCAAGAAGCGACATGTTGACCTCTCGCGTACAGAACCGGGTAAAACTGCGTTTTTTAAAAGCTGAATTATTAAGCTGATGGTTCCGCGTTTGTACGCTCGCAGTGTAAGGCTCACGAAGTACCTCGAGATCTAGAGTGTTCGATCCAAGTGAACCATGCACATTACCTGAATTTATTTTATTGTCTAATTTATTTTGTAGGACCAGCAATTTTTCAGTTGGTACTGCAATTTCTTTTTCTAATGAGGTTTGATTGATCCGAGACTCCTGCAGCAAGGAGTTATGATTTGTTAATTTTTCTCCATAAGTTTTAAGCTCTTTTTAAGTTCTTCAAAATCCATTATCAATGCTGGTATTGCTTTCACCGTCTCGAAATCTTCAGCAAACTTAGAAGTTATGGATTTCACCTCAGACGTTATAGTTCCTACTTTTATAGCGACAACTGAGAGATTACTGGTACATTCTTGACTTTTATCAAATTTATCTCTATTCACTTCTGTGTTGATCACCGTTATTAGATGTTCTGTTATTGGCCCCGCCGATGGTTGAGTTCATAATACTCGAGCTATAAAAATATCGATGCCCCTGCTCGAAGTGCGCACGAGATTACAGTATTCGCCTTGTGACGTTTTGTCACATTCCCCTTTTCCTTTGGGTGGGTGGAAAGAAAGTGGATACCGATGTTTTGTACGCTGTCTTCTTTATTCGTTCTAAACGAACTCTTCTACGTTGACCGTTTCTTCCTTAACAATTACATTTCTCTAATCTACTTCTTAGCGGGACTAATTTAACGAATCTAAGCACGCTTGATCGACTAACGGTATTTAAACATAAACGATACTTAAACTATCTTACGAGTAATTGATCGTTTGCGTGCCGTTCTCCTTAGGGGTGGTATCCCCTCTACTCGAAGCTATTGTCACGTCTATCTTTACCGATCAAGTCTTTCCTTGCGGGAGTGGCATATTACAAGCTATTATTGGGTTCTACGTTGATCGTGCGCGTTTCATTCTTCGAAGGTATTCGTACGTATTTATTACTCTCGAATTCCGTTCGCACCTACTTTTACTAATCATGCCGTTTCCTAGGAATTACTGACTGACAAGTGCATTCCAGCGCACTGCGTTTCCGCTTGTCTGTGTCTTTCCATTCCGTCAGTGGCCTTTACACTATATATACAAACGATTTCAGAATCCGTATGCGTTTAACGTCCAATGGGGTTTGTACAACGATAGCGCCTCTTCTTATTTCGTCCGGCACCTCCCTGCCTTGGAATCTTTGTTTTCGCGTCACTTCCGTTGTATGTTTGCATAATCGTACCCCTACGAACCACCGTACACGGTTTAGGGTTAGATTCGACTCTATTTCACTGACGCACGAATTTTAACTTCAATTCTAATTTCTTGCGTAAAGCACTTTAATTCTAGTCATATTTACAACCAAAAACAAATGACAAATCGATTTTGCGAAAACTTCCTTACCGACCGTTGGAACCTATGTGTTCGGGACGAGAATAAACTAAGGATTTTGTTACAAACAATTTACACACCATTTATGATAAAGTCTGTTATTTATTAAATACAACATTCGCCTTACTAGTATAACGCGCTTTGTAATTACCGCTCTGTATAAAGGTCAGAGTGCATCTGGTCTCTGCGTCATTCTTTTTCGAGTTAGAATGAGCCGCTATACGCGCCGCCGAAAGTCACCGCTGACGACCGCCGAAATCATACATAAGAAACTTGAGAATGTCATCGCATTTGAACTATACAGAAAGTTTTAGAGAACTTTTGTATAGGAACTTATTACACAGTTACATTTTCCTATTACTAATGGATTCTATCCGTAACAATTCTTCCCCTCGTATAAAATATGTTTTATTTTATACCCTAAATCAAGTTACGGGCTATCGCCAAAAACAATCCGACAGAATGCCAATATAATCCAACACGTTAAATCTATTCGAAAGCTAGAATATTTGTTCATTGAACCTAATTACCAACTAATCTTAATGCCTCACACACTTCATAATCACTGCAAATATCTAGCATCTTTGCTGTAAGTACAAATACATACACTTTTTAAATCGTGAAATCTGCACATCGCTGATTTATTATTAATAATGTTGCAACAATTAACAACGCTTTCCAGACTGGCTTCATATTTTCGCTTTAAATATTGTTAAACAATGAATATTTGGAGGTGCTGCCTGTGATTTTGCGTATTTGCACGGCCACATAAATACATAATCCCTGGCATTTGCTCTATGCCTCCGAGGAAACCGTGCAAAACTCGGTGAGGGGAAACGGCATCGGACACCCTTTTACTGAATTATTAATCAATTATAATTTCGGTGTTCATATTTTATAACTTTTTTACTATTTTCTTATACGACAATAAATTTTCATATTTTATATTTCATTTTTAACATTCGCGCTTCTATTTGTAACCCATAAACTCACCCTGGGTTAAACAGCTGCATACATACTCCCTAATCTCGATACATACCCAAATCTATTCAATACTCTTTCAATTCTGTAACCACTGCCTTTGGATTATACATGTATCGTATTGCTCTAGTATCCATTTGTAAATTATAACATTCATTTCATATCCGAATATAATTAGACTATTGCAAAGTCATTATACGCATCTGCGTATCCACGCGACATCTCCCACGGTTTCTCCCATCGCTGGAGCCAGGGGCTAGAGCGACGTAAAGTTATGTCGCTCTCTTTTCTCCACGCTGCCCTGCTATCGGCTCGCCGCTAAATCTCGGCGCCGCAGACACTTGACGCCGTCGTCGATAGTTACCGAAGGGATACGAGGCGGCCCGAGCGCACAGCCGTACTATGACTAATCATAGAAACAACACACAAATGCAGCAAAGCACAACGCCTCCCACGATTTCGCCTTCTAGCTTGACGGCCACAGATCCACCAAATATTTTCCCTGCGTACGAGGTGACCTTCAGATACTATGGAGTCAGACTCCCAATGAAGTCGATAATAGTCTCAGGGCAACTACAAGAAGCCCCTAACTAAAGCTTAATAGCCACGAATCGCACTGCCGATTCGTGCAATGAAGGCTAGATCGCGGAGGAATGCCTGCGACATTATAACCAATTTAATAATTACTATAATCCGTGCGCTCCACGCTCGCTTCGAGTTCCTTCCGTAATTAACGATTTTCTATCAGTAATAATTCTCCTCCTCGTACAAAATCTGTTTAATTTTGTACCTTTCTCGCGTTAGACAATCGTATCAATTTATGCGCTGGTCTTACATACTCGCCACTAATCGTCCTAATTTTAGCCACTCGTATTATTTGATCTGCGCCCTTATACACATTTTCGATGACGCCTTTTTTCCACATATTACGAGGTGATTGCAAGTCAACAATTAGAACAATGACTCCGATATCTAGAGGCGGCTCTCGCTCGAACCACTTTTTTCGAGGCAAAAGGCTTGGCAAATATTCGCGCAGCCAACGCTTCCAAAACGCATCCGCAAATGTTTGCGCGATTCGTCATTGTTTTCGTAGACTCACCGCTTGCGCGTCATACTTTCCTAAATTAATTTCACCGGAAGAACATCCTATAAGAAAATGATTAGGTGTTAAAGCTTCATTATCGCTCGGATCCGCCGACACATGAGTCAATGGCCGTGAGTTTACAGAATGCTCGATTTCAGTCAACAATGTGCACAAGACTTCTTCACTCGTCGTTTGCTCGTTTAGTATCGCTTTTAACGCTATTTTTACCGATCTGATTAGCCGCTCCCACGCGCCGCCCATATGCGGAGCATCCGGCGGATTAAATAACCATTTCATACCATTCCTTAGCGCGTACCCCCGCTGCTCGCTCATTTCCATTTTACCAATTTCGCCTTTTGACCGGCAGCCACGAGTCGTATTGCCGATTCGCGCAAACAAATGCTAAACCGTGGAGGAATGTCGGCAATGCCAATCTCAATGAAGAAATATACAATAAACTATAGCAAGTTACCAAATTCATGTACAACAATGATGCTCTCCCCTGTTCAGACTCTTGACCTTATGCATTCGATGACCTTCAGCGCAGAGCGAACTCCCATTTAAGGTTCCATGATAGTCTCAGGACGACCGCGAATCGTCCCGAACTAGTGACACTACAGCCGTGGAATTGCACTGCCAATTTCCACGCACTGCAAGAGCTTCACACTTTAAGAGCGTCATTGATACAAAACTTTGGCGTCCCCAGTTATAGTCTCACTTCTTAGTGATTCCTACAGCTCAACCCTATGCTTGTTTGAGCGGCGGTCATTTTGCTTATAGGAAAACACTTGGCTTTTGTAGTGAGCCTACTCCTACAGCTCATCCCTGTGCGTGCTTGCGCGGTGGGACTATTGCTCATAAGAGAAGTTATGCTATAACTATTGCAGAGACATTCTATTTTTCCTATTTTCCAAGATAAAAATTACTTCATTTCGCACAGAGTTTAAACCAATTCACCTGGGCCCTAGGCCAATTGGAAAAAACAGCTAGCAAAGACAAAGTAACTATAATATTTCCCATGAACGTCAACATTTTTCCAAACGTAAAATATATAATTTACTTCCAATTTAAGGATGATTTTTACTTTTACTATTCTTTCGTTTAATCAATAGTTTTCAAACGATGATTAGCATGTTCGAATATCCCGTTAATTGAATTTCGCTTTTAATAATTTCATCAAATTATATACCATATAAACCATATCAAAATATGACGAGTCGCAGCACCTCAAAAGCCTACTGCGATAAATTATCAGTTAACAAATGTTTTTATTTCTATTTTTGCATAGCGCCTCTAAAGCCTAGTATGCATGTACCTATTTAGCGAACATTTGTGTATAGCGCCTTTAAATCCTACTATACACTTCTAACAAATAGTTCATAATAATGAGAAAATTTACAGAATTTTTTAATATTTTAACGTATATCCTAAATCCGACTTTGTTCAAAGCTAAAAAATGTCCCGCACACTAAGAAAACATCTCTAGAACGTTTGTACACGAATATTATGTTTTACCTACAATACTTCACCCCATGCAAGTTAATAAAATTTTCGTTCTTTTCTTATTTTTTTTTGTATTATTTTATTACTCTAAAACCCAATCGGTTCACCTGTAAAATTTTAATAATTCTCAGCCCGTTCTAATATATGTCACATTTTGAATCCCCTATTGATTCGTTTATTGCACGTATCACGACGAAAGCATATGTTTCTTATCTTATAAGTTACGGTTTAAAAACGCTTATAAACGTTGGCCGCTGCACCGTAACCGCTTCTTGAAAAAGGCGCGCATAAGCGCTCTGGTCCCTCTGACAGCAGCATGCCTCCTCGCCGTCGTTGCTTCCGCTCGCGTAACTTCGCCTGCCGATGTAGTCATTACATTAGTCATTGAAGGTGATCTTTTCAATTGCAGCTTGGTTACTGATAAATCCTCTCTAAAACAAAGTTTACCAGCAATAAGAATTTCACATTAAATAAAATTAATTTTACAATTAATAGTATTAAACAGAATAACATAAGCTAATTACGTCGCGCTCAACAGACCCATAATATTAAAAGTTACTGACTTTCCAAAATTCTTTATATACAAAAAAAATATACTATAACGCTACATTATAATATTACACAGCACATTGTGTCATGCTCCAAATGATTCTTGCCATGGGAAAGTACGATAGGCCTACTTTAATTGTTTTTCAAGGACTCTCAATAGTCTCACTTATGAAAACTGAGCGCTGCACATTGACACCCGATACGCGGCTTTACCGACTTCGAGCATGCTCGGACGTGCGGCTGCTCCCCGCCGCGACGCATTTCTTTCACGCGGTAATACAGTGTACCATTGTGCGTTACACGAATTTCCCCAAGCTACTTTTATTTTGAATCTTAATCAATATTAAGAAAAGGCAAATACAACAAAACTTTTCTCGCGTTATTCAACTGTTACAAACAAGTCATGAGGACTAACTGCCAGAAATGTACTTGCAATACATTCAAAACACTTCTAAATTTAGCTAAATTAACATGTTGCTGCACGAGTAAATTTCATTTATTTTAAGACCTTTTAATATCAATTATTATTTGCGAAAAATCTATTATTGAGTATTAAGTACTAACTCCATGTATTAATTCATAAAATACATTAGATTAGCAGCCAGTTTGTAAAATGCGCAATATTGTTACAATCTTTCAAATAATATGTACATTGTTCTCAAAACTTTTATTCTATAAAGAGTCAATTAAATAGAATTCTATCTACTGATTTTGCCAGTTTGAAATTGGATACGACGTTTCATGCAAACATTCGGTTACGATAATTATTATTACTTGTGTTACTTTATGCGGCTGTACGTTACACATTTTTCTTTTTTAAAATCATGAACGTCTATTTTGCTCGCACTCAAAACTCATTATATTTATTCATAATACTTCCACTGTAGGAATATATCCGTATTCGATGGTATCATAATTAAAACAAATTCCCATTTAAAGAAACATGATCATGGAGCACACTACAGGGTATACTTGTCAAAAGTTCTAAGCATAAAATCACTTTATTTTGCAACTGTAACTTAATTATTACAAACTAATCGATAAACCGATTTTGTTGAACATGTCTAGCTTTACTAAATTCTTTATTAATCGCTCTAATTAAAACGCTCTCACAACTAAACAATAGGTACTTTATAAAATTACTTTATTTTCCACATTTCTCATGTCCTTAAATTTCAACCAAATGTCAAATAATAAATAAAAATATATTCAACTACTAAATTAATAACCAAATATAAACAAATTAGACTGAATCCTATTACACGCATAATTTCAATATAATATTAAATTACCACAAAGTATTAAAATACACCGCGCAATTTAATTTAACAAAAATAAATAAATACAGAATCATTCTGGCTTTTTAGATAATAATGTACTTATCTTGATGTTTTTGTCTCTGTTTTATTCATTAACGAAGAATTTCCAAAAACTATGGTTAATCAGCTTCTGTCCTCCTACACCATCGTCGACGAGGTTAGCCATCGTAAAAGTCAAAATTAAGAGGCCGCTTTGGCATCGTCGTTGTTATCGGCACGCCTTTATCTTGACTTGACTTCTTTCTTCTCTGGGCAGCGGCGTCGGTTTCGAATCCACGTATATGCCAGCTTCACTGATTTTGACTCGTACTTATTTTCGAATTAAGTCATCCTGATTAGCTTTATTTTTCACAAGCTTCATTCTCTTCATTGACGGCATACTTCTTTTCAATTAAGTTATTTCACTAAAAACACTTTTTCCAAAAATCCTTTTACACATGTCCCACAAAACACAATTAATCCCGATGTTTATTCCCGGGTTTCTGGCACCAAATTGTTCGGGACGAGAATAAACTAAGGATTTTGTTACAAACAATTTACACACCATTTATGATAAAGACTGTTATTTATTAAATACAACATTCGCCTTACTAGTATAACGCGCTTTGTAACTACTGCTCTGTATAAAGGTCAGAGTGCATCTGGTCTCTGCGTCATTCTTTTTCGAGTTAGAATGAGCCGCTATACGCGCCGCCGAAAGTCGCCGCTGACGACCGCCGAAAACATACATAAGAAACTTGAGAATGTCATCGCATTTGAACTATACAGAAAGTTTTAGAGACCTTTTGCATAGGAACTTATTACACAGTTACATTTTCTTATTAGTAATGGATTCTATCCGTAACACTATGATTTAAATTCACTTATTCCGTTATAGTATTTCTTGAACTTACGTAATTACGGAAGCCATGTGTCTCTTATTACCGAAAAGTGTATTTGAAAACCTACTTTATTGACTGTGGGTAATTGTTTCATCACGTTTTCGATCGTCTTCACGGACTGTTCTTACCTAATTAAATACTGGCAAATTAACATTATATAAATTAAAATTAACAGTTATGGTATTTACAATATGTATAAGTAAGGATAGGGGAAGGATCGATAAGATGGCGTTTCATCTCAGGAGTATCAACTGGACTTATCAGAAAGGCAGTGTTTGTAGCCCTCGCCTAAGACGCCGAGAAATATAAGCGATAGAGGTCGCTGATGTTAACTTATTTTTTCCGGCGTGAAGGTACCACCCATAAGAAAGCATTTACTGTAAGCTACGACTGGTCGCACATATTCAGTCTGTACTGTAGAGAAATGGCATTGACATTTGAAGTATCTATTGTACATGTTACGTCAGTCAGATTTTACCCGCGCACGCGCTGACCACGCCATGGGTCTCATCTTTTAGGCCACGTAAAAGTTCATCCACCTCTGGCGGAGGAATATACAAAAGCGGCTGCTATCTAGTAGACTAGATTGCTGCCGGGGACGAACTCGCTTGGTCTCGGGGACCACTCCCTATAAGTATAGTATTCGCAGGGTCTATTCCTGTACGGGGAATGAAAATGGGTAGCCACCTAGCAGTCGGCGCTCGAACTAGGCTACTCGAAGTGCGCGCGAGATTACAGTATTTGCCTTGTGACATTTTGTCACAAAGGACATGGAACAAATATTAAGAACATGGCATGAATAGATATCCAGTAGAAGGAGACGAACTTGATTACATCCGCGTATAGACTAAGGTGACACTTACAATTCAGTTTTTCTCGCGGACGATTCGGTAGTTACTCAACACACATACACACACGGCCATTTATATATGCATATACGTATATAAGTGTGTGTGTGTATGTGCGTATGCGTGTGCGTTTGCTTGTGCGTCTGCGTGTGCGTGTGTGTAAGTGTGTGTGGGTGAGGGTGTCGGTGTGTTTGTGTGTGTGTGTGTGTGTGTGTGTGTGTGTGTGTGTGTGTGTATGTGTGTGTGTGTGTGTGTGTGTATGTGTGTATGTGTGTGTGTGTGTGTGTGTGTTTGTTAAGTAACTACCGAATTGTTCGTGAGAAGTATATATGCATATATGGATATATAAATTTGTTTGTGTGTGTCTGTGTGTTGAGTATACGTCAGTCTATACACGGATGTAATAAAGCTCGTCTACTACTACTGGCTATCTATTCATGCTGTGTTCTTAATTTGTTCCATTACAAATATTAAAAACACATCATGAATAAATAGCCAGTATGAGGAGCTGGAGTACGATGATAGTAGTAGGAGACGAGATTTATTACCTCTGTGTATAGACTGAGGCGACACCTACGATTCAGTACTTCTCACGGATAATTGGGTAGTTACTCTACACACACACACGCACACACACACGCACACACACGCACACACGTATACACGCATACACACACACACACATATACACACGTTTATAGATGCTGCAATGGGTCTTCCATTTACATATGGATGTGATACGAATTTTGTATATTTTTATAAATAATATCAAGTTACAGAAAATATCAATAAACGCTACGTTTAGTCTTTCAACTTTGACTAGAAAGTCCATGCGCCCTCAGGGGGCACTGGAGCTCGCGCGCTTGCGCAGGAAGCGGGTCAAGCGTGAGCTCAGCAAGGTCTTTCCTCAGTTATGCGACACTTTTCTCATTTATTTTATAAAATGATACTTCATTGCGTTTGTGCATTTACACAATAGAAAAAAAATATTTTCGAACTCCTAAAAGTCTTCATACGCGAAAGTAACAAAGTAACGTTTCCCGAAATGTTTATGCCGTTTTGAGTATGCGCCGCGTTCGTGGGGCTCCAGTCATTGTACTATATAAATTCAGCTCAGCTATCAGGTCGCGTGACTACTCCGCAATTGTATATAGATTGTACAGCAATAATTATGAAGACAGTACATAATGTCATGTAGAAAAAGGCACATATTTAGAATCTGCAAATTTTAATACACCTAAATCATACGCTTTTTTGACACAAGGACCTAACTTTATGTTATAATTAACGCAATTAAAATTGCTTATAATGATTACGTAATGTCATGAACGAGAACATGCGGGGGAAGCCTGCGGCAGGCTTCCCCCGCATGGCAGGATTTAACAATTTTCCAGCCAATATTTGCAAATAACTAATGTAATATTTATTAAACGAAGATCACCGAATGAGTCAACTTAATTTTTGTAATATGTTGGTAAGATAAAATCCTCTTATTAGAAACGGTAATTACATAAATCCTTATCGGGAAAAATAAGGAACAAGGACGGAGATAAAGAACGGCCTTCAAGGGGGAGGGGGATGCTTCTTGAAAGTAGCGGTCCGCATACAACAGGTGGTATATGAAGATTGGTTGCAATACGCCACCAACGCTCTGAGGCCCCGAGAATGCGAGGCAACAAGTTCCCTTGCACGCCAGCAAACGGTACTTGATTTTTCTCCTGCTACAATAACACTGATAATTCATTTTTCTACATGTGTATCAAGGCAACACGTACAAACTCGTACGACACGCCGCCTTGACACCTCACGATTTTGCCGATGTGCCAAGGTATCGGGCAGCAAGGAGCTGCTGATAAAAGAATCTAGGGAGGACACCAGTGGTACGCCACTACAGAGTGTAAAACAATCAAGCTACTGTCTTACAGTAGCACTTTATTAACTCTCTCTTCTTCTTCTTTTTTTCACGAACCGTGGGATTACGGCTTCGGCCCAAACTACGAAGTTGGTACGCCCAACTTTGCCGCTATTTCTAATCTGGGCCCGCACAGGACTTAAAAATAAGGACTCGCTCCTTCATTCTCGACGGAAAGTTACGATGCTCATGGCTAGTAACATTCCTAAGGTCGACTAGGTTATCGTAGGTCCCATCAGAAACCCAACCTTAGTCGTAAACTGCTTCTTCGAGAAAATATCCACTAACGAAACTTAATAACCTTCACCCATATACGTGTACCATCATAATTCTATCTAAATCTCTCATACTAATATTTATTATATACATAATAAATTTATATTCTTGGTTTTTTTGCTTGTTTCTGAGTTGGGCGCTTTGACTGTCTGCACACCTCACTCTATCGACGACAGCCAGAATACTTTAACATTGAAACAGATACAAATTATTTTTAAATTCAATCATGTACCGAGATTGGTTATATTAATAATTAAAATATTTGTTGCTATACCATTATAATTATTTAAATTGATTTGAGAGAAACTTTTTGGCTTTGCTTTCCAGAATATATATATATATATATATATATATATATATATATATATATATATATATATATATATATATATATATATCTGGATTGCCGATACAGATAAATAAACAAATAGAAGTAAATACCACTTTTGTTAACCGTTAAATATTGTCTCAGGAACCTTTCTTGTCTACAATTTATTTATTCAACCCAAATACCCATTCCTACTCGCACACGGGTCCTATAATTAATTAAATATATGGTTTGTATTATAATAACAATAGTATAATTAATTAAAATGTCACTATAATATATAATAATAACAAAGAAAAATCGATCAACGACTTAATATATTTATATTAATATATGTTATGACATTGAAACATTCACTTCTATTAACGAATACATTTCACGTCTTCTTATTGTTTATTAGAAATAAATGAGGGCAAAGAACCAACTACAATGCATATACATATATAAATGTATATCTCCTACTACGGGATATCTATTCATGCCGTGTTATTAATATTTGTTCCATTTCATTTTTTCATGCTAAGGCTTTCACTGTACCTGCACTATATCTATTACTAACAGAAATTTTAATTAGCATGTTAATTATACATGCTACTTTGAACTAATTAAATAAACATTATAAGTAGAAACAGTTAAGCTTGAGCATATACCGCTATAGTATATTTTAAGCAATATCAGAGCTGTAAATATGTGCTTTTTAGGTTAGGAAAGCATTTTTTCTGACTTTTTTGCGGATATAAGCTAAGAAAGTGGAGTACCACATAAATAATGCGTATAAAGTATAAACTGATTTATATAACACATTTTAAGAGTGAAAAATAGCGAAAAATTAGAAGAAAATAGGTTATCGGAGTTTTGAGCATTGTGCAACTTTTCAAAAATCAGGAAAAAATTCACAGAAGTTAAAAAGCAAATAAGCAAAACAAAAAAATTTTTTTTTTAAATTTTATAATATATGTGAATTAGTAAAAAAATATGTTGGATATTTCAAAATACAATTTTGAGGTTATATTTGCCGATGATGGTATCTTCCTTTCCTCAAATTTTGTGATAACAAATGAGACTACCCTGGAAGTTTGAGCCCACACTACCGCGAACAGCCAGAGAATTTTAAGACTAACTCATAAGGGGAAGGGGGGGGGGGGGGCAAAAAAAATCTTAAAAATTATATTTTTGTAATAATAATCGAGAAAAAATACTCAAAAAGTCCGATACCGCAAAGGCAAATTTAACAATGTTAATCGGCTGGAGCCTTTATTTGAATATTCATGCAGTATTGGTCACTATTTTCAATTGTAAATTACATTTGTCAATCGGAAACGTCGTTTTCATGAATTTACAGATAATACGTTTTTTCATCATAAACACTTGAGACAACATATTATATGAGAAAATGCGTTAAAATCCGAACTAATTTTATTCCCTATATAGGTATGATTTTATTGTTCCCAGGTGATGATAATATATAATGGCAACCCCTTTTTATGGCTACAAAAATTACAAAAAATTTTTTACAAATATATCAACAATAAATTACAAAATATACAATACAATTACAAATTAACAACGCACCTAGATAGATAACTTGTAGTCTCAAAATGACCAACGAGCTAACATCATAATAACAACTGTATAATGGCACCTCTAAAATAAATTATTTTTAAAATTACTTACAATTGAATAAAAATATGAATAAAAAGAAACAACCACATAGTGCATGTAACAATTAAAAATTTAAAATATAATAACGGAACCAATATTTTTTTTCTCACATACAATAAAACCTATTAAGCCACCCAGTGGTTTGCTAGTGGTGACCGGCCAGCGTCGAAGATGTTATGTCGACGCATGATGCTGACGACCGGCGTGTCTAAAGACCACTGAGTATAAATTTTGATCGAATCTCTGATTTTCGCGGAGAGGGGTAAATAGGCTCCGAGCTCGCAGAGCAGATCAAGGCCGACCACGGAGCACTATGAATCGCGAGGAGGTGGCACGCAACAGCGAGTCTCGCCACGTTTAGGGTATCGTAGAGCGTCGCTCAACTAACGAGTAATCACGTGCCTCCTCACGCATCATGCGCTCCGGATCCCACACCGTGAGCTCTGAGCCTCTCGCAAGAGACTGGCACAGCCGCGCAAAAAGAATACGTCATTGAATAAGGCTTGTGATATTATAGTGACTGTGACGTTCAAGCCACAAAGAAAACAATTCTAAATTAATAGAATTAATGACGCGTGATTTTCGACCTATACTTTCGTACAATAGTCGGGTATCGATATCGTGTAAATGGTCCGAAATGCATGGTTGAGTTTCTAGAAGGGACTCATACGTGTGCAATTCAAGGTTCTAAACCTATTATATATCCGTATTCCAAGAATAGAGTTTCAGGGGTAAAGATATTAATTGTCTTTGACTAATACTTACGAATTTATGGATATGCATAATGTATATATTTATATTTATTAAAAAGTGATGTTCTTGCTCGAACGGTTATTTTGCTGAGCGTGAACTTCCTTATATTATTTATTTTATATATGTAAGTTTAGCTTAGCGTGAACGGGAGTACCGTTATTCCGCTATGCATAAACTGTTTAATGATTGTGTTGTATGTTTAGTTTAGCTTGACGTGAACGGGAGTGCCATTATTCCGCTATGCGTAAACTGTTTAATGATTGTCTTGTATGTTTTAATTTAGCTTGACGTGAACGGGAGTACCGTCATTCCGCTATGCATAAACTGTTTAATGATTGTGTTGTATGTTTCGTTTAGCTTGGCGTGAACGGGAGTGCCGTTATTCCGCTATGCGTAAACTGTTTAATGATTGTGTTGTATGTTTAGTCTTTATTGATATTATAGTGTGTGTGTATATATATATATTTATTATATTGTATTTTTTCATAAATTGATTTGAGAATTATTATCCTTTTTTACCATCGATAGTATAGGATGTTTTATTATTGAAATTTGGATTGATTTTAGAAAATAGTAATTTTATTAATCTTGCGTTACCTCGTGGGTATTATAAGATTTTAATGTAATTGAAAATATTTTCTTTTTATATTGAAAAAAATAATATTTCGTATGTAAAGATAATTTTTGATATAGATAATATTAAAATGAAATATTTATTCTTACTTTCGTTTATTTTTAAATTTTGAATGATTGTACAGTATGGCTCTTCGCCTACAGAGTTATATTTTAGAATCTAATATTTTTACTATAGGGCGCATTTTACTCTCTTGCTCTTGGCGTGAACGGTATTACCGTTATTCCGCTATGAGCTTACAATGAGCGAGTGCTGGTAAGACAATATCTTGCCCTGGGATCGAGCCAGCTAGTACTCTCTTTCGCCTGCATCTGAAGCTTTTTATATCCTGCGGCAGCGGCGGAAAAAAAGACGCTGCATCCACACAGACACACACACACACACACACACACACAAGCTTTTCCTCCCTTGCTCTATGTGTTAGACAGAGAGATCCGATGGTGGGGAGACGCTTTCTTCACCCACGCATGGAAAGCAAAGCTTCTCATTTGTTCATTCGTTCTTTCGCTCTTAATCAACTAATTACAGATTAAACAAACGTTAATTCTACTTTATTTTGTCACTAGTAACTTAGATTTTACTGTAGTTATGCAATAATATGTATTTATTTTATAGTTATCTTGGAACTATAGTTTTAAAACTAACTTAAAAATATTATAAACTTGTGGTTATTTCATAGTATATAGAAGGATATAAACTTATTTTATATATTTTACATAATTAAATCAGTCATTTAAAAGTACTAAATATTGCAGTTCTAAAGTAATATAACAAAATTAGAGTTAAATATAAATGCTTGTTTGTAGAAAATAAATGCATAACTAAAAAGTAACTTACAAGAATGAATTCTATGAATGTTTATTATAACTATTATAGTAATATAATGCATTTATACGTAGAATAACATAGAATATAGTTTAAATGATTACGCTTTTATAAAATAAGGTATTATAATAGTAAAAATAATAAAACAATTATTCATTCAATCCATAATATATATATATATATATATATAGGGACCTGCGGCGGCTCAGTCGGTAGAGTGTCGGATTCCCACGCCGGTGACCCGGGTTCGAATCCTAGTCTCTGCCGATTGATACAAGCACCACTGTAAAAATTACATGTGCTTCGTTTACAAACACACCGCAGACCCTCGTCGTCGATTAGCACCACATAGAAGCACAAACATGGCGACGTTAAATAAAAAAAAAAAATCCATAATATATAAACAAACATATGTATAAATAGTGTTCTTATAAAATTAATGTTATATCATATGGATAGAATCAAGTTAACGACTTGATTCTTGCGCACAAAAATCGCACTTAATTTTCTAAATAGAATGCTATTAGTACATGATTTTTATGTTTATTAGGTTGAACGCTATTTAATTTATATTGAAATATTATTTTGAGCCCGTGTTTTTCCTCTCGGAAAAAGGCTGCTCAAAATCCGTGCTTTTTACAACGCGGCACTCAATCGGGATAGATATTAACCACATGGCCGGGCTTTACGGTACCCTGCGCTTACCCTTCCCACGATACACCAGTGCAGGCTTAAATCGATTCCACAATAATGATAGTAAAAAGTTTTAAAATTTGGTGTTTTTCTATGTGTTCTAATAATATTGGTGTACATTTAGATCCAGAATAAGTAGGATGTCACAGACATTAGACCCTAAGTTATTTTAACAAATATTAATTTTAAATAAATTATTATTAATGTTTTAAGGGATTATTCTGGTTTAGACGCTCGAAAGAAAAGGCTTTTTTGTGAATTTTTTCTGACTTTATTATCAAAGGTATTAATATAAAACTTGTTCTGCTTATCAAATACATCTTAAAGTACAAAAAAAATTTTTTTTTTTATTATTAACAGTTTTTGTGTGATATAATCAGAGCCCAACGTAACGCCTCAAAAAGTAGGTAGGTCGCTGGCAGGTGTGATATCTTCATATCAGTTCACCTAAAAAAAAAATTTGAAGAGTTTTAGATTAAGTGTAATAGTAGTTATCCAAGATGGCGTCGAAAATAATAATAATAAAAAAAACGTGTGTTTTTCACTGTTTTTTTGTAAGAAAAGCATAGTAAAAATCAATATTTCAAGGAGATCCTAGTACATTGGAGAACTATATGTATGTAGAATATGTGGTTAAAATTTCATAACGATCGCTTCAGTGGTTTCTGAGAAATCACACCCGCCAACCGAAAAAACATTGTTTCGAGAAAATCGCGTTTAAAGTTTTTTTAATTAAAAATCGTGAAAAAATCTTGCTTACATTTAATCAGCGATGCCTGCACAATACAAAACGCCTTCTTCTTGTTCAAAGTTTTCATTTTCTTCTAATCTGGCCTGTCTCTACTTGGTCCTTGTCTCTTTAGACGATTCAGAGCTACGACGCTTCGCTAAACATTTACGTCCATCGTCGCGGTTTCTGGCGAAGTCGACGGCTGTCTGTCCGAGTTTGATGTCCATAACGCCCATTATTTTTAATACTGGCTCGAATCTCTCGTTAAAAATGTACGCGGCTGTTTTGCTTGCAATCTCAACGATTTTTTTACCATTGAAAATATGTTTGGGGGTCTAACTCCATAAGCATTTGTTAAAACTTTCGTTATTATTCTGGGTATGGCCACCCAAACAGCTTTCGAGCAACTCGGTCCTGGTTAAATCGTCATATATTGGCTTTAAAACTTCTTGTACATCGGCAGAAAGAGCAGGTTTATGTTTGTAAATAGTTTTATTCTCCTTGGCTTTTAGGTATTTACACCATTTAACAGAATAGTACGAGTGCTGTGCATTTTCGTCAGTCGAAATTTTGTCATAGTAACCAGCCCAAATTTCAGTCTTCATATTCTCGATTGAATCTTTGTTTCTTTGAACAGCTAAACTATAGTTAGTTGATAGTTCTTTCATTACCTTTATTGTTAGCCCTTGAGTTTTTTCAATGGGGACTTTTTTTGCAGGTGTGTTTTTAGCAGACTTTTTCGCTACAGTTTTTTTTGTAGGTTTTTTCACTGAAGTTTTTTTGTTTTCAGCTTGTTTTAGAGCCTTCTTCTTTTGAATAAGTGATTTCCTTGTCTCATTAGAACGTTTAACAATTTGTTTTGCAGCGTGCAAAACGCACTCTAACTTTTTTACAGTGAAATTCTCACCATACGGAAAAACGTTATGCAGCATCTTAAACGTCTTCTAGCGATCGAAGAAACATTTCCATAATGCCATCAACTTCCATCTTACCGACACTACCATCGTGGTTTGCATTGCAGTTTTCTCGATGTTTTTCATACCAAGCCAAATACTCCACTTCATGCTCTCTCCCTTTCCATTTTTCACAACCTTTACAGTAGCTAGATCTTACTGCAATGTCCATAACTTTTCCAGAGTACTTGAATATGAGAGAAACTATTCCGATCAACGAAGAAAAACCTCTTTTCGACCAAGAGCCATCACCGGAAACACTCAAAATATCTTCTAATTCTCCTCTCTTTTTATTTTCAATAAATACTAAACGACGATTCACTTCATAGCCCGTCCCAATCATTGGGCATGAGTCAATAAATTTTTCTCCGCATCCACAAGTTATAAACAGTTTAAAACCTAATCCTCGCTGACTGTAGTTATTAAACAAAACGTTTCCGTCACAAACTTTACACTTCAAATAACTTGACAGCATGGAAAACACAAGAAAAAAATTTATAATACAGTAACCAGCCATTTGCTCGACATGCACATCGAAAGACGCGTCTTCAGTTTTTCTCAATTTTTCAGCTGATTTGCTGGTTGACTGCGAATCAACTGCGTCAGTATCTCTATTGCCTTGAAATTTACGCTTTTTACCGGGTTTGCCGGGACGTTTGTTACTGAATTTAGACGATTTTTGATCCATAGAAAAATATCAAACACGTGCTGTTACTCGTTCAAAGTCAAAGACGAGACTGCTACTGATCGCTCAAAAGCGAAGCAAAAACTTCTCGTACAAGGTACATACAGCCAAACATTTGAAAATCTTTACCTGAAGAATACTTCTACACATGCTCCATTCTAAGAAAAACATCAAAGCGTAGGATACATGACTCCCAAGCAGCTGCTTGAAGGTACAAAGGGGGATTAGTCGAAAGGTAGGTCGAGCGCGCGCGCTCAGGTAGTAAATGTAACGGTGCACAAGTGTAAAAATAACATAGTTAAAGTGCTCGGATCGTTCTAAAATTTTTACACAATTCTTCTACATACATCTACTTTCGAAAAATGCACAAAAAAAAATTCTATTTTAATATTATTATTATTTTTATTATGTGTATATTTTGTACTATATATGTTTGAGGAAACTGGTTTATAAATAAAAATGCAACAATACACATGACAGCGTCTTAATTGATTTGATTACTTTCTGTAGCCTTCTTTTGTGATTAACAGAAATAACAGAAGCTATATATTGTAGTAGAAATCTTTTATTATATAATTTGAAGTAGTTATTTTATAGTTTATTTATAAACATTTGCTATTATTTAAAAAAATATTAATCGGATTAATAATAACGTATTTTTTAAAATTATGGAAGAGGAATAATAATATGTAGTTCATTTAAACGAAAGGTCAAATAGCCGAAAGCAATATTACCGAAAGTCATTTTGCCGAAGGTCCGAAATCCCGAAAGCTATTTTACCGAAAGATTAGTATGCCGAAAATCATAATAACGAAAGGTCAAATTTTCAAAAGCTATTGTACCGAAAGATCAATTTGTCGAAAATCAAAATAAAGGAAGATTAAAATACCAAAAAATATCAATTCTTCTGGTATTTTGGTCCTTCAGGATTTCAGGATTTTGAACCTTTGAATATTTTATGTATGTACAAATAAGTATCCTATGCGATTTTCGGACTGTACCTACATATATACTGTAAATATTTAAATATATAGACAGATATACACTAGGGTAGTCAAAAATTTCCGGAATTTCAAATATTCTTTGTGTAACCCCTTCAATATGTTGGAATACGTTCAAAAATGATATATATTGTCCGCTGGTCACCTGAAGTTTATATTCAGAGGTCTCTTATCTCTACCTTCTCTAATACATTTTAAAATTTGATTTTTGCACTTTTTACGTAATATCCTGAATAAATTGACAAATAGTACATTATGCAACAAGGGAAAAAAGTCGACTTTATTCCCGTGTTGCATATAGACATTTATTTCCGACTTAACTGTGGCAAGTTTATTTATTTAAAGAGTGGGGTCTACGGAAAGAGAAAGAAATAGTTCAAAATTTAAAAATATGACAGATGCATTTGCGGGAAATAAAAAAAAAAATTTCGGGAAATGTTTTTTCTTACTTTTTTCCTGCAAATCCACTTTATGCTGTTCTCATGGCTGTTTTTTTCTTACGCAGTTTTGGCAGATATTTATGTAGACCTAAAGTTTCTAAAAATTTTTTTTTCTGATTCACGTAATCAACTCCAAATGTTGTTAAAATGCGTTTATCGAAAGTATTTTTTTTTATTTTCTGTGTACTTGGGGTTACATAAAAGGAAAACGAAACGAATATGTGTTTTTGTTTGACTTTGGCATATTTTAGCACATTTTAGCAGGTGATAAATGGACTAAAGTTAAATAAAAGCATCTAATCTTTTTATTTTTGTTTAAGTATCCCTCTTAAAAAGTAGAATCAATATTTTTGAATTTTGACAAATGTATTTTGACATCATTTAAAGCTGGCTACTTCGATTTTAAAAAACGAGTTTTAGCAGCATAAGATTTAAATAAATATCTGTTAATATTGCCTAAGAAGAAAGCGGTAACGGGATTTTGGTTCTTTCTATATTTTCTACTATTTTAAATGATGAGAAAATTAATAAAATAGAGAAATATTTTAACCAACCACCTGTGCACGCATTAACTAATACACACGCGTGCACACACACGCGTACATATACACACAAATACACACACACAGACACACAAACAGACACACACACACACACACACACACACACACACACAAATTGATAATACACACAAATTGATAATACACACACGCAAGCATTGAAACAGACAAACTCGGATGTACACACAAGCCTGATACATACACACACGCAGACATACACAGATACATATACACAAACAGTGATACGGACACACATACAATACACTGACACAGACACACATATACACGCGTGTACACACACGTGCACATATTCACACACAAATACAGACATACAGACCCACACACAGACACACACACACACACACACACACACACACACACACACAAATTGATAATACTCACACGCAAGCACTGAAACAGACAAACTCTGATATACACACACGCAGTCATACACAAATACACACACACACACACACAAACAGTGATACTGACACACACACACACACACACACACACACACACACACACACACACACACACACACACACACACACACACACACACACACACACACACACACACACACACACACACACACACACACACACACACACAAATACTAACGCAGACAGAAATCTGACACATACACACACATACACATACACAGACACACAGACACACACATACACACATACATATACACAAACTTATTCTTTACATGTATATATATATATATATATATATATATATATATATATATATATATATATATATATATATATATATATATATATGTACATCCACTTATATAAAATAAAAGCATAAAAGCAAGATATATTCGAGTAAAAGATAAACCGGTAGTTCGTGGTCAAAAATAATCGGTGTCATGGTAAAAGATAAACTGTTAGTTCACAATTATCAGATTGCTCACAATCATCTGAAATCTAATTTTTTTTTAATTAACGTCGCCATATATGTGCTCCTATATGGTGCTAATCGACGACGGGGGTCTGCCGTGTGTTTGTAGACAAAGCACATGCAATTTTTACAGATGTGTTTGTATCAATCGGCATAGACTAGGAATCGAACTCGGATCACGGCATGGGAATCCGACACAAAAATAATGGAAAAAAATAAAAAAATTTCGGGGATATAACCCCTTAATAGAATTTATAAACGCACACTTTCAGTGTAATTTATTTATTTTTTAATTATTTATTGTCAATGGTGTATTTTGAAAAAACGACAGTCACCTTTAGTATTTTTTAAACAAAAATATGTAATCCATTAAAATTAAAAAACAATTTATGTATTATTGAATTTGTTTAGCAAATATTAACCTTTTAAGTCTCGGTGGGTCCTTCAGAACCCATACATTTTTTTCATTTTTCTTAAATTATCATACAAACTTGAAATTATGCAAAATAAATATATGTGATTTTATCGCATCCCTGCTGAAAATTCAATCATGATATCTCACATGAGAAATCAGATGAGAAAACATATGAAATTGTGACCGATAGTCACAACTGATATCTCATGTGTTTTCACATATGACTTTACAGGTGACAATTGAAGAAAATGATATAAACAAATAAAATATATGTGTAAGTGCGTACATATATATATATATATATATATATATATATATATATATATATATATATATATATATATGTACGCACTTACACATATATTTTATTTGTTTATATCATTTTCTTCAATTGTCACCTGTAAAGTCATATGTGAAAACACATGAGATATCAGTTGTGACTATCGGTCACAATTTCATATGTTTTCTCATCTGATTTCTCATGTGAGATATCATGATTGAATTTTCAGCAGGGATGCGATAAAATCACATATATTTATTTTGCATAATTTCAAGTTTGTATGATAATTTAAGAAAAATGAAAAAAATGTATGGGTTCTGAAGGACCCACCGAGACTTAAAAGGTTAATATTTGCTAAACAAATTCAATAATACATAAATTGTTTTTTAATTTTAATGGATTACATATTTTTGTTTAAAAAATACTAAAGGTGACTGTCGTTTTTTCAAAATACACCATTGACAATAAATAATTAAAAAATAAATAAATTACACTGAAAGTGTGCGTTTATAAATTCTATTAAGGGGTTATATCCCCGAAATTTTTTTATTTTTTTCCATTATTTTTGTTGGCTTAAATCTTGCCAAAACAATCCTAGAATCAAAATCTACAACGCCCAAGTACCGATTTAAACTCAACATGTTTTTAAATCAATTTTTTCCAAACAGCTTTAATGCTCCAAAATCACAATTTTCGCTTATTTTAGCGATGCTCGCTTTTTGAATTTCGCGGCTTTGGAAATTAGTAGAAGTTACCTACGATCGATATCGTGTTTTAAATTTGAATTATAGAGGTCGCTACATGACATTACGACGGTTACAGCGTCTTTACAGCACGTGTTTACTCACACTTGCCCTGTGTTTAGTCGAGCAGCCGTTCTCGTTGTTTACGTTGTTATTTTGAGTTTTGCTTTACTTTTTAACTGTGAATTATATTTACAAGTACTTAATTATGAGTGAAAAGGTGTACAGTGGCCGCAAAGGCAGTAAAACAAGAAGTACAAGTACAAAACGGAGTAAAATTAGTAATCGACGCCCGCCTAATTGCCATTCGTTCGAAGGCGATTCGGAGCACGTTAGTACCGCGGCTAAGAAATTGAAAGCTACTGATTTAGACCGTGACCGCGATGTTGATAATAATTTCGGCTACTGTTTCACCAAATTTTTCGCTGTATTTACTGCTCTTTCTGAATTAGTAGTATGCAAAAAATGTAATGGTTACGTGCGGTTTTTAGAGTCGAATAAGCGTGGATTAGGCTTCAAAATTATTGTGTCTTGTTCGAACTGTGGTGATGCTGATATTAACAGCTGTCCTGTAATAAATGGTCGTGCTTATGAGATCAACTGCCGTATTATTTTAGCTATGCGCATCATAGGCATAGGCATCAACGGTATAAAAAAGTTCTGCTCTATGATGGATCTTGCAAAGCCTGTTTTTCAAACAACTTACAGTAAGATCATATCTAATATCGCCACTGCTACTTCGTCTGTTCGAATTATATCTATGAAAAAATCAGCGTTTAAAGAAAAAGAAATTTCTATCGAACGAGGTGAAAAAGAAGGTCTCACGATGTCAGGCGATGGATCTTGGCGAAAGAGAGGGTTTACGTCTTTGTTCGGATTGGTGACTTTGATTGGTTGGTACACTGGCAAGGTATTGGATGTGTGTGTAAAATCTAAGCCAACCATGAAGGTAGTGTCGGGGAAAATGGAGATCGACACAGTTATAGAAATGTTCAAACGCTCAGAAAAACTTCATAATATCAAATATTTGAAATATATCGGCGACGGCGATTCAAAAACATATAAAGGTATAGTCGACTTATAACCTTATAAAGATTTCATCGTCGAAAAAAAAGAATGTGTCGGACACGTTCAGAAGTGCATGGGAACGCGTCTGCGCAATTTGAAAAAAACAACGAAAGGTCTTGGCGGCCGAGGAAAGTTGACCGGAAAGTTAATTGATGAACTTTCTATTTATTATGGACTTGCTATTAGGAGAAACTACGATTCAGTCAAAAAAATGCGGAATGTAATTTGGGCAACGTTACTTCATAAAATGTCGACGAAGGAGAATACACAGCACGAGAAGTGTCCCGTCGGAGTAGACTCTTGGTGTTCTTGGCAGCGCAGTACAGCGCTTGGTACACTTGCAACGTACGAGCACAAGAGTCCAATGCATGAGGATATTTTTAACGCAATAAAACCCATTTATAATGAACTCAGCTCCGACAACCTTCTGTCACGCTGCTTGGGTGCGTATACTCAGAACAATAACGAGTCGTTTAATGTTGTAGTGTGGTCAATTGCTCCAAAGACAGTGTCAAGCGGTAAGACTATAGTTGACATTGCGACTGACGTAGCCGTTATTATCTTCAATGACGGCTTCTCGGGTCTGTTTGCCGTTTACGATGCTCTTGGGTTCACTGTTGGAGAAAACATGTACGAGTTTTGCGTGGAAACGGACGCCAATCGCGTCAAAACCGCTGAGCATCTTATGTCTGATATCGCGAAAGAGGCCAGGCGCAGCATTACATCCGGCAAAAAAAAAGAAGAAGAGGAAATGAAGGCCCTGGAAGGACAATTATATGGTGCAGGGATAGCAGACTGAAGGTAAAAAAATTATTATGGATTATATTTTTGCGATTCTTAAGATTTATAGCATTTTGAAACTTCAAACGCGTTTTTCTCGAAACCATGTTTTCAAAATCGGCAAGCAGTAGAACTCAAAAAGTTTACATCCGATTGACTTAAAATTTTAACAATAGCTTAATTGTTTGATTATCTAGTGAAGTACACACGATTTTAACGATTAATTAACAAGAAAAACAGTTATAAACAATTTAAGTCGATTTTTTTTATTCAAAAACACGATTTTTTGTTAAAACAATCGCCATTTTGCGAAAAAAAATTCTAAAAATATAATCATGTGTACTTCACTAGCAAAACTCATGTAGATAATAGAAAAAATTTTAAATTTAATTTTTTTGTTTTAGGTGGAGTTGGACGAGACTTGTACTGCTCGCCGCGGAAGACCTTTTTGAAAAAGCGGTTCACGGTAATCACTGCACAGCCGCCATTTTGTAAAAAAAATATCAATAAAAAAATTTTTTTTCTTCTTCAAGAGTTGCTTAATCCAATGATATATTATTTGTATACCTTTAATCTCAAATGTCCTTTAAAAAAAATAATTAACAAAGCCTTGTTTTTTAGAGCATAAGGGGGATATAACCCCTTAAAACTTTATCTATAAAAAATGTTTGAAATTAGAACTTTTAGCATTTAATTTTTCTTATGGCGAAATTAGTATTCAGATCTGTAACTGTATGAAAAACTACGATTTCTTTATGAAATAACCACTAGGAGATTGTAGTTTTTTAATTATATATTTCGTCTATTTAAATAAAAACCCCGGTCGCCAGGGGGGTAC
Organism: Gastracanthus pulcherrimus; assembly: GCA_949152435.1. NCBI lineage: Eukaryota > Metazoa > Arthropoda > Insecta > Hymenoptera > Pteromalidae > Gastracanthus > Gastracanthus pulcherrimus. Next base: position 110,437,993 of record OX424573.1, on the reverse strand, counting down.
AATGAGATTATTTTTGTATTCATATATATGCTTATTGTTATTATTTTTTTATATATTATAACATATATTTAGGTTATTAAGTATGGCAATTAATACTGAATCATTTTTATTAGAATTGTGTTGGTTATTAGAAAAAACAATTGTGTGTCTTCACGGGGCCCCGCATGAATACGCGATGGAACTACCTTATCATATATAACGACTACCTGATTATCCATATGCTGTAAGGATTCGTGATTGTTAAAAAAGATGAGATAAAGCTGACTGGATTGGTCACATTTAAAATAGACAAACAACATTCAAGAGGCGGCGGAATTATCGTCCTAATTCGTAAGAAATTAGCTTTTTTAAAAATCGAAAACATTCAATCTCCGGACGTTTCCGTCGAGCTGTGTGGCATCCACCTAAATAATGTTTCTCCTGCGCTTGACATACTAATATGTTATAGAATCCCAGGTTTCATACTAACTCAAGATCAATGGGATTCAATCTTAAATAATATAAATAAAAAATATAACGTAGTTATGATCGGCGATTGTAATGCTCATAACACAAAATGGAATTGTTACTACACGGACTCGAACAGTTTTAAATTAATTAAATCTATAAACTCCCATGAGTTATATTTACATTGTTCTCTCTACCTGCAGCATAAGCAACAAAATTAACGTTAGCACCTGCGATGACACCTGGGGTTTCGACCATTTTCCATTGTTTATCGAATTAAGTGTCGAAAAGAATTATTATGTTAAAAAACAGTAAAAATAACTGGGAAAAAATTTACAAAAAACTAGATGAGTTTCACAGCAACTTTCTATCTGAACATTACGACGCTCTATCGGCCAGTGAAAAATATAATTTTTTCTTGACATCTGTTGTTAATGCCTTAACTCTTGCAACTCCCATGAAATAAAAATCTAATGTCAATAAAGTATTAAAAAAAAGCCAGTATCCTGGTGGGATTCTGAATGCGCAGCTTTTAAGAAATTGGAACACACTCACGAACTAAATGACTTAATTGAATGTAGAAAGCACTGCGCCATAGCTAAAAAGACTTTTAAGAACAAAAAAATCGATAATTTCGTTGATTTCACTGAAACTATAGATTTTCGTACCGACGCAAAATACGTGTGAGACAAATGCAAAATATTTAAAAATAAATGGCCCAAAATAACTACGACCTCTTTAAACCAAAATTTACAAACAAAAAATCAAATCATTATTACCTTGGATAAAATAAGCCCTCCTTGGGCCCAATCTAACCTGAATAGTCTCCCCGATTGCCGTAAAAACAACTTTCTCAGTTCTCATTTTACTTTCAGTGAATTTAACGCTGCCTTGAACACTAAAAAAATCAAAACTTCCCCAGGACTAGATGGTATTGATTTCGAGATCCTCCAACTACTACCTGTCAAATTAAAATTGCTTCTTCTTGACATTTTTAACGAAATGTACGAAAGAAATTGTTATCCTAAAAGGAAGAAGCACTCTTTCATTCATTTTATTCCAAAGACTGATGGCTGTAGTTTACGTCCTATATCCCTCACTTCTTGCATATGTAAGCTATTCGAGACACTGGTAAAAAATAGATTACAGTGGTGGGCGGAAACAAACAACCTTCTCACCACATGTCAAAGCGGTTTCCGCCAAAGCAAATCCTGCATTAATAATTTAACAAATCTCGCAATAACTATTAAAGAAGCCTTTCTAGAAAAAGCGGAAGTTCTTGCTGCCTTTCTCGACGTCAAAGGGGCATTTGATAACGTTTGCATTGATATTCTTTTAAAAATACTTGCACACATCGGTTGCCCTCGCAATCTTATCGAATTTGTCTATTTTTTAAAGCATGAAAGATTTGTTCATACAGACAGTACACCCAAGGAAATTAGATCCGTGTGTAAAGGGGTGCCTCAAGCCGGGGTTCTCAGTCCCCTTTTGTACATACTTTCTGTCTCCGTTGTTATTTGTGGTACTCCTAAATCCGCCAGATCCTCACAATTTGCCGGTGATATCGCAATTTTTACAAAATTTCGCTCCACAAAAAGAGGTAGGAATTGCATCATTAAAGCAATTAAAAAAATCGAAATAAATCTACTTGAACTAGGCCTTGAATTAGCTCCTAACAAAACTAAACTTGTACACTTTAACAACAAAAAAATACCTCCTTGCAAACTAGAAATTAGTATCGGTGGTTGTTCAATTAAGTCTTGCCCTTCATCTGGCTTCTTAGGAATCATTTTTTAATACCAGTTTAACTTTACTGCTCAAGTTAACGAAGTCATTAGAAAATGCTCCAAATCTTTAAATACTCGTATTATTAAATTATTGTGTGGTACGCGGTGGGGCTCAACCCCGGAAACCTTGATTTCCCTGTTCAAAAGCTCCATCCGATCCATAGCAGACTACGGTAGTTTTATTTACTTCCCCAATTCAAAAACCTTACAAAACCAACTAGAAAACATTCAACTATCCGCAATTTGAACAGCCTTAGGATATCGAATCAGCACGCCTAAAAATATACTACTAGCTGAAAGCAATATCTCTTCACTCAAAGAGCGTGCTAAATAACTAGGAAAATTGTTCTTTCTTTAATATTATTCTAAATCCAACTGTCCAACAAGTATTTTAGCTAAAAAGTTTTCTCAAATCGACAAAAAAAAGAAAAAAATTTATAATAAGGAAAAAAGTATTCTTAATGACTGTATATAATATGTAAATTCAAGTTCACAACTAATTGAATCGTTTAGCAACTATACCTTATACTGTTTTGACTATAATACGCTTATTTCATGTATCCATTTTGACATAGATTTAGGAAAAGCCCTCAAAAAGGGAAAAATTTTGGTAACTTTTTCAACGATCATCTTGTATATAGCGACGCATTAAAATTATTCACAGATGGTAGCAAAACTCTCGAAGATGTCGGCTCTGTATGTATTTGTCTCGAAACTAACTCTTACATATAACGCAGAATAAATAAAAATACATCAATGTTTACTGCGGAATTCGTCGTTTTAGACGACGCCCTTAATTTAGCTCTTAAGTATAAAAATCGAATCATCGCAATTTATTCCGATTCCTTAAGCGTACTTCAATCGTTACAATCGAAAAATCCAAGTGTTACAACCAATAGTCACATATTAAACATTAAAAAAATATATAACGAATTCAAGAAAAACAGAAATAATTCCGCTATAACTTTCTTTTGGATTCCTGCACACCGTGGCATAGCAGAAAACGAACGTGCTGACTAACTTGCAAAAACGGCGGCACTTTCAAAAGAGTTTTTTAATATCCTATACACCGACCTTTTCTGCAACGTTAAACGTCTTGCCAAAACTGAAACAGTTAATGTATTCAAAAATATGAACCACTCTGCAGGTAAGAAGTATTTTAATCTATTTACTAGATAAAATAGGGCTTCATGATTCAAGCGTAAAAAGCTCTCTCGATACTTTGTAGTCACAATAAACCGACGCAGAGCTGATCACTACAACCTTGCTGCGTCTCTTGCGAGAATTAATATTATCGACAATCCAATATGTAACTGCGGCAAAAACGACGAATATATCAACCATATCTTGTGGCAATGTAGATTCTTTGATGAGCAGAGATGCGATCTAATGAAAGGTTTAATTAATCTCGGAATCTACCCTCCGCTCAACATAGAATCGCTAATATAAGGCCCAAACATTTAAGCATGTAAACTCATAACTTATTTCCTACAGTAATGCGATCCTAAAGTATAAACTTGTATGCGAATCGTCTCTACACTCATTGTACCTGCAAATGTAACATGAAAACATCCTATATATGCATTGTAATATTTTCTGCAAGGCTGAAATAATCCTCGTATGACGTTTAAAAGGCCTAATAGATGAAAAAAAGAAAATACCCAACGAAATACTTCTTTAACCCCGCAAAAGTAAAGGTATCACAGTCGTTTCTCAAATGCATTATATCAAAGCCAGTACAAGCAAACCAGGTCGTTCGCATATTTTCTCCTTCAGACGACAAGTTTATATTAAAGAAGAAGACGAATACTTTTTACCAGAAGCAATACAAATCACCTATGAAGACCCACCGCATTGGGTTTACCTTAGTACAGAGTCTACACACTGCTTCATTTGTAAACGGAAGGGACATATCGCAAAGGTATGCCAGAAATTTCACTCTCAAGGATCCTTAGGTCCCCAAACAGCAAATCCGATAAGTAATAATTCAAACGGACATTGAAAGTAATGCTCAAATAAATTTCAACAGTCACAGACAAATGATAATGAAAGTAAAAATAGAAACTTAAAAAGACCACCAGCTTCTATATCGTCTGAAGGCTCAATTCATAACCAGCATTCAACAATTCCCGAAAACAGTAATACTCAAACTCCAAGTATAAACACAACTGCAAAAACATAAAAATTTATAAAACCTGAAAGTAAAAAAAGAAAATAAATGAAGATAGTGCTAATCAAGTCGAGAAAGAATCTAACTTAGGAACATCGCTATTAACAGCCAAATATGTAATAGAAGAAAATGCTGAAGAGTTTATATTAGATTTTAACAATTTTAAAACATTCACTGAAAAAACATACGGACAACGTAATGTCAAAGTAATTGCGAACGAATTCACGGATGATACCGAGAAGATTTGTAAAATGATAGAAGTTGTACATCCACTTATATAAAATAAAAGCATAAAAGCAAGATATATTCGAGTAAAAGATAAACCGGTAGTTCGTGGTCAAAAATAATCGGTGTCATGGTAAAAGATAAACTGTTAGTTCACAATTATCAGATTGCTCACAATCATCTGAAATCTAATTTTTTTTTAATTAACCTCGCCATATACGTGCTCCTATATGGTGCTAATCGACGACGGGGGTCTGCCGTGTGTTTGTAGACAAAGCACATGCAATTTTTACAGATGTGTTTGTATCAATCGGCATAGACTAGGAATCGAACTCGGATCACGGCGTGGGAATCCGACACTCTACCAACTGAGCCACTGCAGACCCCTGAAATCTAAATTAAAATAAAGTTTCTACGCTTAGCCGAAGATCACAACAATAAGATAAATAATCACACAAAAATATTATTTTGGAATCCCAGGAGTATATTCAATATAATGAAGAACTAGAAAAAATCGTGAAAAATGTAGATATTTGATCTTATAAAAAGATCTGGTGATGTTTTACACGAACACGCATACAAACAGACACGCACATACATGGATATATGTGTATATATATATATATATATATATATATATATATATATATATATATATATATATATATATATATATATATACATACATATATCCATGTATGTGCGTGTCTGTTTGTATGCGTGTTCGTGTAAAACATCACCAGATCTTTTTATAAGATCAAATATCTACATTTTTCACGATTTTTTCTATATATATATATATATATATATATATATATATATATATATATATATATATATGTGTATGTGTGTGTGTGTGTGCATATGTATATATATGTATACATATATGTCTGTCAGAGGACATCCGAGCTGGTTTCAACAGCAATAAACAGCTGCTTACCATTCTTTTGATGTTCGATTTCAGTAAGGCGTTCAATACAATCTCGCCCTCCAAATTACTTCGCAAACTGATCAGAATGGGTTTTTCCAGTTCCGTGGTCATGTGGATCCAATTATATATCACAGGCCGAAATCAGCAAGTGGTAACAAAATCCAATGGTGAATCGGATTGGCTCACTACCAATCTGGGTGTACCACAGGGCTCGATTCTAGGGCCCCTTCTATTTAGTCTGTATATTAATGATCTTCGGGGTATACTGGCTAATTTCAAGGGCCCTAAGGGTAAATTATCCGATCGTGTCGAGCATTTGATATATGCTGACGACCTTCATGCAGGTTACCAGAGACAATCTTCGTGAGGACATAGATCGCTTGTCGGCTGTATCGCGAACAGTGTCGGCGTGGGCTTCAGAGAATGCCCTGTGCCTCAATGTCAATTAATCAAAGGCTATTATTTTTGGTTCAGACTATAATATTAACAGGTTGCAGGGCCTATATCTGTCAGGCATTAAGGTACAGGATAAAGTTTTCATTCACTTTTCCGATACAGTTACCAACCTCGGCGATGTAATGGATTCTAAATTAACATGGAAACCGCAGGTGGATGCAATTAGCCGAAAGGTTAATAGAGCCTTATATGGACTCAGATCATTTAGATCCTGCACAACTGAGGTGTTGCGTGTGGAACTTGCAAACGCTCTTGTTGTCTCCCACTTAGATTATTGCTTTATTCTGTACCTAGACGTATCAGGTGTGCTTCAGACCCGGCTTCAAAGATTGCAAAACTCTTGTGTGAGATACATCTGTTGTGTTAGAAAGGATGAGCATATTTCTTCCTACAGGAGGAAACTGGGCTAGTTAACGTTGGAGGCAAAAAGGGAGTACTTTACGGTGGTACTGCTGTATAAAGCAGTTATCATGTGATAGCCTCCGTACCTTGCGGCCCTTTTTGACCAAACCATTTTAGAACCTCCAGTAGGAATCCCACGGAAATTAAAATTCCAGAGTCGCGTATTGATGTTGGCCCGAACTCTTTCAGAACACAAGGTGTTCGCCTTTGGAATTCTCACTCTTCACTCCCCCACATCAAACCGCGATGTACAACACGCCTGTGATGAAAACTAACTGTTATACCGATTAGTATTAAATTAGTTTTAAGTCTTATAATGTGACGAGATAGGTATAACCAAAAATTGTGCAATATAAACTAATGTGATGAAATATCGCGATAAATCGTAATATGGATGTGATATGAATATGATAATCTAAAGTATCAAAATTGTACATATTATATATTGTATAATTTTCTTTTTGACATGTGCAAAATAAATCTTATATTTATCTATCTATCTATGTATCTATATATATATACATACATACATACATACATACATACATACATACATACATACATACATACATACATACATACATACATACATACATACATACATACACACATATATATATATATATATATATATTTTTTTTTTTTTAAATATAAACTAACAAAAATATGCAGGAGAGCACGAGGAACCATAATAATAAAAAATAATATTACAAAGTTAGTAGGGTCCTTACAAAAGAGAGTCAAACTTTGACATATGACTTATTATAGAATTTTAATATTATGTAGATGTAGATTTCCTGCAATTCAAATAGGGATTAAGACGAATACTTTTTTCTATATATGTAAAGCTAATGATTTTAACAATTTTTTTCGGAAAATCCTTTTGTCATCGTCTGCCGGACATTCAAATTTTTCACTTTTTTTGTTTTACTTTGTCTATATTAATTGAAATAAATGATATGACTCCATCGATCACTCAGAACAATCCTTTATTAATTAAGTTAAAAATATGCGACGTTTCGGGAGTTTTTTAAAGATACTCCTCTCATCGTGGCTACACAAAAAATATAAATAAAATTATAAGTCACTATATTACACATTATGCCACAAACTCTCAAAACAAAATACAAAACATAAAAACTAACGTGGAATTACATTTACCATAAACTTAAACGAAATCATGGGCACTTAAAATAATGGACAGCATCGTCAACCATGGACAAGCTTAATTGTATGCTATAATGGCACCTCTAAAGAAACCAAATTTACGAACATTTAAATTACTTTATAATAAAAATTAACTCAAAGTACAAAATTATAACGAAAACCTTAAAAACAAAATTTACTGAAATAAGTAGACACACGACTACTAGAATTTTCCCTGAAGGCCAGTAGTACGTACCGGCCACGCGAAACCACAAGCTGTTGGTCGCGAATTCAGAGACAACTAAGTGCAATATAAATTATACTTTGGAGAGGGGTGTGTGGCTCCCAGCTCGCAGAGCGAACGCACGCAGATCACAGAGCAACATAACACACAAAAAGGTGGCAGCGCGAATCGGAGAAGAGAGGCGAACGGGGAATCCCCGAACGTCCGTCGTCTAACAAGCGAAGCACACACCTCCATGTATGCCTGCACTCCGGATCTCGCTCTGCCAGCTCGGAGCCTCTCGCGATAGACACGGCAAATCCATTCGTAACACATGAAGAAGTATAGAATACCTCCTCGCTAGTATGGTGATTGGATCACTAAGAGTTGAGGGCTCGACTAAAATTATTATGTAAAAATCGGAGGAGACGTACAAAAGAAATGTGTTGGTGTGCAAATATATAATGTGCACAATTGTAAAGAAATAACCAAATAAGAAAAGTTTTATAAAAATTTAAAAAAAAATTGCATAAATGGAAAATAACAAAAGTCAAAGAACCAACAAGAGTAATTATTCAAGATGATTTTAATTAAATTAAGAGAATTTTTATAGACATTTTTTAAAAGATTCGTGTCTTCTATTTTATTTAATGTGTTACTGTGAAAATATATATTTAACATTTCAGAGAATGCACGTTTGCTCCAATTATTCTCCTGATCTACAATCTTGATTTTACTGAAATTGATTGCGTGTTTCTTTTCATTGGCGTGTTTCGCTAGTGCTGACGATGGCTTATTAACCTCCACATCCTTCTCGTGTTCTTTTTTACGTTTTTCTAAGCGTCGTTTGGTCATACCAATGTACATCGCTGGGCACTGTTTGCAATCAATTTTGTAAACAACATTGGGATTATCTAGAGTATCGAGTCTATCTTTACCTAGTCTAATCATATGATTAAATTTGTGTATTGTTCTATTAATCGGAATAACATTATATTTCTTAAGTTTTTTATTGATTTTAAATGTGGTATTTTTAACAAATCGGAGGACCATTTTTGGTTTCCTCATTAGTAACCGTTTGTTGGCATTGTTGAGATTAGAATTGTTATTATGAATGTTGCTAATATAGTGCAATTTTTTATTAACGTATTTATTAATAAACCTAAGAGGGAAGTTATTGTCTAAAAGATATGATTTTGCAATTTTAAAATTATCTTTATGGAAACTGGGGTCTGACAGCTTAAAGCACTTGTCAACCAAGTAATATATTATCGCGATTTTTTGAGAAACGGGGTGGTGTGAAAAAAAGTTTATGTACCGACCTGAAGCTGTCGGCTTTCTGTACCAATTAGTAATCGCTTTTCTGTTATCTAATCTAATAATTTCAATATCTAAAAAACTAATTTTATTATCTTTTTCAGTTTCTAGTGTAAATTGAACTTGTTCATTATAACTATTGAAAGTATTCAAAATAATATTTGTGTCATCAGTTATGTTAATAAGGAAGCAGTCGTCAACATATCTTTTATACAACAAAATACTACTCTTAAGTTTATTTAGACTATTTGTTTCTAACGCTTCTAACGTGATATCTGCAAACCAAGGGCTTGTGCAAAAACCCATGGAAGTGCCTAGTATTTGTTTATAAAACTTGTTGTCGAACTGTAGGTAGGTAGATTCTAAAAGAAGCTTAATCCCCTCAAAAAAATTCATTTTTGAAAGAGGAATAATGATTTTTAAATATTTCCATTTTTTGTCTAGTGCCTGTAGGATCAAATGGTGCGGTAAAATAGAAAATAATGAAACAACGACAAGAGCAGTAAGGCTGTAATTACTAGGAATAATGATCTCACTAAGAATTTTTATAATTCTTAACTATTTTTCAGATTTGATTTAGGTTTTGGAATATATAAATTAAAAAGAAGGGAGATATACTTATCAAAATCATGAGAGGGGTTACCTACAGCTGAAACAACAAGGCTTATGTATTTTTATTAATGCATAGGCACGGGCCAAAGTACAACTATCTTATTTGTCTCTAATGCCATTAAACACATTATCACAATAGAACACACCTCTCTTTCTCCACCTGTTAATGATGTCTGAAAAATCTTTAATTATTTTGAAAAGTGGGGATTAATTTAAAATTTGATAATACTGTGTGTCATTAAGAGCATCTTCAACTTTTTTAATATAACAATCTCTATTAATAACTACTGTAACATTACCTTTATCTGCCTTTGTGAACATAAAATTTTTATTATCCTTAATAAAATTTTCTGTTTTTTTAATTTTTTCAACAAGCGTAGAGTCATCAGAAGACAAATGTTGTTTATTTTTAATTGAACTATTAAGAATACAAAGGAGTTCATCTCTAATTTTTTTTATCAATGTTGTCATTGTATTTTAAAATTGTTGCTATATCTTTAAAAAATTCAAACATAGTATTTTTGTTAAGTTTGTAATTAAAATTAAATTTATCACCAAGACATATGACATCATTAACAAAGGGATGGAGAGTCGTGTTCGAAAGGTTAATCAACCACTTATCGCGCGTACTAAAGTTTTCTACAGTGATTTTTGCAACAGATCCGTCATTATTATTATTGTTAGAAAGCGTTGATACCGTGGAAATCTTATCTTCGTTATGAATAACATAAGACTGTTCTTCATACAACCTCAAATGCTGACGTTTGTTGCATAAATACAATAGATTGTAAAATTTCCAATCATGTCTAGTTCATAGGTTGTTCTTATAATAAACTTTGAATTTATTTACAATATCAACAGAAGTTAATTTTGTGATTTTTTGTATAATAGAGTCTATATTTTCTTCAAGAATTTAATGTGAATGTTAAGGTCAGCAATTTCAAAGTTTTAGATTTTCTTCCGTAAAAACTTGGAAAAATGGTTGATTTTCAGCGGAACAAAAAATACACTTTGGGCTCTGTAACTTCCCCATGCGTTTGAGATAGTCGCAGAAGTGCCCCTGGTCACTCAAGAATTGGGTAAGGTAGTATCCTACCTCCCCGTGGTCTCTCTTTATCCAAGGGACCAATTGGTCTATCAGCCTGGCTGTCCACTACCCCTTGGTTTCATTTGTCCAGGATTGTTGCCACGTTGCCATGGTACGCTCACGTTCCTCACTGTGGACGGTTGTTCTGTCCTCTGCTGGGTTTTTCTTCTTCCGTTCGTAAATTCTCTTGTACTCCTTTGCGTGCAGGTCGATCGGAATGATTCCGGCAATAACGAGTACTGCCGGTCCCGAGACCGTGCGATATGCGCTGGAGATTCGGAGAGCTCCTCTACGTTGAACGGAAGTGATTCTAATTCGGTATGACTCCTTCTCCATTGCATCGGCCCATATTTCAGAGCCGTATAATAGGATGGATGGGATAACTGACATGAGATGCCGTCGCTTGCTCGCCTTTGGTCCACTCGTATTCACCATGAGACGGCTCAGCTGTATCGTCTTTTTCGCCGCTTTTTCCGCCGCATAGGCCAGGTGACGAAAGAAAGTAAGCTTAGTATCTAGTTTGAGTCCCAGATACATAGCCTCCGGTGAAGGGCACGATCTCTGTCTTGGCGGCTGCCAAGTCAAGTCCGTGTTCCCGCATCCAGCGTGAGATCCTGAGCATCGCCTGATTGAGCAGATATTGTGCTCTGTCAAAGTTGCGTGCAATGATGACTAAAGCCATATCATCGGCGTACAATACAATTTTTTTCTTTTACAATTTTTCTTTTGGAATACTATTCGTTTTATAATAAATTGATATACATCTGGTGTTTTTTTTTCTAAAAAATAAAGAAATTGTAATTACAAAATAAACAAAATCTTTATTTACATATTTTCTATTTGATTGCGCGCATACGCATTCTTCTAGATCAAACTAAAAAATAAAAAAAATGCGTCGACCCTACTTTTCAGGATCGATAAGTTGCCACGGTGGAGAAAAAACACAAGAGAAGATTTTTTCCTTGCGTGATTACTATATAACATAGTTATGTACACCCCTTCCAGCAGCCCGAGCCTCAGCAGCCTATCGTACAGGATGTTCCAAAAATCTGGGCCAAAGATCGACCCCTGAGCCACGCCGGCGCTGAGATATTTCTCGCGTTGGCCTTCTTCTGTATCGTATCGGAGGATACGATCCTTTAAGTAGTCTCATATCACCCGCATGATGTACTCCGGGACTCTAAACACGTTCAACGCTTCCAAGATGTCAGGCCACCTGGACGAGTTGAAGGCGTTCTTAACGTCCAGCGTTATTATGTATTATGTTTAGTTATTATTTTTATGGTAGATTTAGTAAGATATAAATGTTAATGGATTAGAGTTAGTTAGAGTCTTAAGAGACTCAGTAATATTATTTAAGCCTGGGCGATGAGGCTGGCGAGAGAGAATGAAAAAGATTCGGGCCCTATGTTATATGTTCGAAAATGAAATATTAAACCGCACTAAGTAAAAAGTCAATGAAGAAAGAACGGACATGGTTTGATCTATTTGTTATGATTTTCGGAGATTACAGGTTTCTTGATTTTTGTGTAGGCTATGTGCTGAAGTTATCATGGAAAGTATAAACTGTAAAATGTGGTAAATTTTTAGATGAAAAGTTAGCTTTTTCTTACTTTCGAATTTTGCTTGTGCATGATGAATGTTATTTCGATTATAAACATTTTTATTATTCTGATAATAGCTGATAGGATTTAGAATGAAATAGGTTGAGTTGGTGAAGAGGTATTCATAATAAGTGCGTCCATGTATGCAAGCTAAAATTTTCTTTAGAAGAATTAATTTAACATTGCAAGGGGAGTGAATGATTAAATATTTAATTGCTCTAATTAATTCATCAGGTTTAATAATTTCATTTGTAACGCGGTGAGAAGATTTTTAATTTTCTCCGCGTTACTCACGCGCGACTAATACATCAAAGGCCGATTTCGAGACGAAATCCTGCCATGACCGCGAGAGGAGTCTGTCCACCTTGCGTTCTGAATCATAGTAGCTTAGAAAAAATACTGCGTAGATTCGAATTAATATTTTAGGAAACAACAAGCATTTTTTTTTACGACGGAAATCTGGCGCCAGTCATCATTAACAGCCCATCAAGGGCTGTGTCCCGCTGTCTCTCAAAGGCAACGAGCCCAGGCACGCCTGAAACGTCCATAAGACCTCGCAGCTCGCCGTATAATATCATTGCAACGAGCGTCACCGTCGGCCGCCAGCATTAGCTACAAGTTAAGTAAATCTTCGAAGAACACAGCTACTCTCTCCTTACTCTGTCTCTTTCAGTTCTAAGCATCTGCCTGGTAAGGCAAAATACTCCATAGTGTAGAAGCTTATTTTTCTTTTCAAGGGCGTACGGCAATTACGTAACAGCCCACGGACTATTGCCAGGCAATGTACTATAGACATTTCTATGTACAATGTCTCCTAACTTTTCCCCCAGCGAGCATGGAAATTTCCAGTGCCTTACGCAATACGATTGTTACAGCATCAGGCGATTTCGGGGAGAAGAAGACCAGAGGCGAGAACCAGAGATTCCAACCTGACGTGAGGGTTGCTCTCAAATCAGAGAGCCTGGCGACGACGAGAAGTCACCAATCAGAGGCAGCGACGTGGAAGGAGGGTCCAAGGCCGCGACCTTCGAGCCGGCAGCGAACGCAGACTCGGCAGACTCTTCTCCGGCCGCCCGGGCGACCAACACCTTCCTGGCTACGGGACTTCATCCAACATTCGCGCCGCGAGTTCCTTCTGGATTTTAATTTTTTTTCTTGTGTTCAGTCGTATAATTTTTTAATTTTTTTATACGAATTATATTTTTTGTAACTTTGATTTAGTTTTTTTGTATAACTTCTCGCCGAACCTCTTCGTGTGACTGCGCTACTCGTTTCAGCCTCCACGCCATCGACAAGAAGGACACTTTACCACGTTTTTGTGCCTAATATGGGCCAATAATTTGACGCCGGGTTGCCTTTACTACCCCGCGCGTATACTATTTTTTTCATACAATTTTATTAATACAATTTTTTATAAAATTAATTAAATTTAAATTAAGACTAATTTTAAGGAAAAGTTAAAGTAGACACATTAGATACATTAAATTTAGTACGGTTTAGAAATAAAAAGTAAGATTCAGAATTAAGGTGGATGTAGCGATAATTTCGTTGGCGAATTTTTTTAAGATTATACCTTGGTTAAAAATTGGAATTTTGTTAACTCACGGAAAAAACTTCGTTACTTTCAACGAGGTGCCTCGTGGGAGACCCTATAAAACGTTATTGTATAAAATCTACAGCGTGTTCTCCCACTCGCATAAGTTCTCCGTGAAATAAAAGGCACTGCATTCATTTTAAATCTAAATATAGAGATCATACTATTTTTTTTTGTGTTGCTTCACTCCTATGTGTGTGTCTGTTTAAACAAGCTTCGCCTATGTTTTCGCGTGTAAAGGTGAAAGAAAGGTAAGGAAGTCGTAACCGTCGAGACCCCACGACTCTCCGCGTGTAGAAACAACTCTTAGCTAGCCGTGTCTAAGTGTAAACACTAAAAGTAGTTAATATGAATTAGAACTCCCTTTCGGGGAAGCAGCAAATAATAAATTCAAGAATATGACGAGGGGCACTGCTCATCACCGTTTGTAAAATTTTAACTAAATTGGAATACAGTGCCTGGCGCTCAAATTTAAATAAAATTATGACCCTTTGGAGGTCTATGTTTGATTACTTGACGGCGTAGGCCGATTGGCAATTAATAATAATTTTCGTAATAATTTACCTAATATTCATTACATACCGTGGTTCTGGGCCGCATGCCCACGGCAGTCCGAGCCACGCGTTATACATTATTGAGCTTTTCTAGGTGCCATAGTGCCCAATGATAGTAATGTATTTCTGTGTTAGATAATTTTTCCATGATTAGGGAGACCTTAGAGGCTGAATTTTTTTTGTGCTTTTGGTACCTACGTTCATAGAAAAAATCGGTGGCACATGTGGCTGCCCTCCCCCCCCCCCCCCCCCCTCGACCCTGTTTTATAAAAAAGTACAGGATACTTTTTTATATATATTGTAACGAATCGCGAATAACTCGCGAGCAATGCAGCGCGGGCAGAAATAGGCAGGCCAGGTGATGCCATCTGGCAACCGCGCGCTTCAACAGATACGCAGTAGAGTGAGACGACCGTGTTGGCCCGCAATTATCGGGATAGCTTCCGTACCGCGCACCACGGTGTAGAGACTCTCGCCGCCGTTTTTGCACCTTTTCCCGCGCTTCAGAAAACACGTGCTCGCGCTCGATAGTTTTATCCATGATTCTCGCATACGTGGGTAATAGAAGCCACTAGTGGAGGCGAACATTCCTCCATTACCAGCAGATAAAAAAGAGAAGGAAAGCCCGCCACGCGAGGGGAGAAGCCTCGATCATCTGAAGCAGGAGAGGCAGCGGCAAGCGAGAAGGAGATAGAGAGAGATAGATAGATAGATAGATAGATAGGTAGATAGATAGATAGATATACTGTTTATTCATCAAAGACGAAATTCTAGATTCTAGATTCTAAGAGAGAGAGAGAGAGAGACGGAGACAGAGACAGAGAGAGTGAGAGAGAGAAGTTCGAACAGCGACATATCGTCCTCTGATAACACGCTCTATTTGTTAGAGGTAAGGGCTAACCCTGGGGTAGATGCGCTTATGCGAAGGGGCCACACTACGAATAGTGTGCTGTGCCCTGCGAATAAAAGGACTCCTAAATGCCCATGAAAAGGAGGCCCGCGCACGTTCGAATTCTTCTCTCGTTACTGCAGCGTGCTCAGTAACGGTCGTGCTGAACACGTATGTGACGCTCGACCTGCGCGTTGTTATTATTATTATTCATTTAAGGTCTTGGTATACT
Source organism: Gastracanthus pulcherrimus (assembly GCA_949152435.1). Lineage (NCBI taxonomy): Eukaryota > Metazoa > Arthropoda > Insecta > Hymenoptera > Pteromalidae > Gastracanthus > Gastracanthus pulcherrimus. The sequence goes on along the minus strand of OX424573.1, from coordinate 110,422,317 downwards.
CGTTTGCGCAGCGCAACGCAACGCGGGCGCCAATGTAAAGAGATCGGGTGCATATAATCCGCATACACTGTGTTCAGACTCTTTCCGTGGACATCCGCGGTACGTCGCGCTGTGCACGCGAGTATACCAAGACCTTTAGTCATTAATATTTCATTGTTGTTATTCATTTGTAATCTATCTTTTATTTTGTTGACAATAGGGGAGGATGGGGTATTGTCGGTCATCTAAGCAAACGTGCTTGTTATTTCCACTTTCAAATTGTTTCTTTTAACTTTAAATAATTATTATATTAGTTCAAACCATTGACTATAAATATTTATTATTGGTTTAATATAAAAATGTAAGATATCAGTAGTATAGGTGGCACTTAGGACAGACAGCTCAAATTTCACCTTGGACCTTGCAAACTCTTCTACTAATGAAACCGTGTGTGTGTGTGCGTGTGTGTGTGTGCGTGTGTGTGTGTGTGTGTGTGTGTGTGTGTATGTGTCTACACTCGCTATGGTGTCCAGGGCACTTGGGAGAGGCCCACTACCTCATTACTATCCAAAGTGCCTCTGATTTTAAGAGCGACGGAGCGACTTACTCTTGAGGTGTTGACACTCCCCGGCAGCTGGCTGACGACTGACGTGTTTTTTGGTGGTGCACACGCATATAACACACACACACACACACACACACACACACACGCACATACACGTGCGCAAATTTTATTTTATTTTTATTTATTATTATTTTTATTTAACAAATAAAAAATAATAAAAAATAAAAGTAAAAAAATAAATAAATAAAAAAGTAGCGAGACTGAGGGCGGCTTGAACCTGGGTTCCCCTCGATTACGAGGCAGGTACGCTACCACTGAGCCACGGCTACCTATAGCTCGTTATATCTCTCCTAAGTATGAATAAATAGTGCTCGCCAAGGTGCCTTTTTTCAAGAGACACCTTATTATTAATGAAGCCCTTCTCACTCCCTCCACTATCTACCCCCACCCCAGATATTAATAGAATTAAATTGCAACCTAACTACTTATAAATAGAATGAATGTGAAGGATGACTAGGATAGGCGGTGGATACACTATGGGTAAGTGAGAAAAAAAATATATATATGTTTTTACAATTATATTTATTCATAATACTAAAGCTAAATACAATTATATTCACAATTATATTCATGAATCCTTATATACAGTTGTATTTAAGTACGCGACTAGATTATATAAATGTAAATTGATAAACTCATAAATAATAATGTAAACATCTTCTATAGCTAAATATATATTTTTATCTTTTAATATCTTATCTCTCTTATCTACTAACGTTTCATCAAAGTCCCTCATCGCACGCTCAACATTATAAGCTGTAAAATATGTATATTGTGAATTTTCGCTATTTATTAATCTATCTTTACTATATTACCCAACCTCTTTAACAATAATATTTATAGCATCTTTAACTTTTAACAAATACTTTATTCTATGATCAACAATTTTAGATAAGGCCTTAAGTCTGTCAAAGGTCACTCGTTTAAATACTAATGAAGACTTACGTTGCCGTTTTGACTTAGCCTCGCCAGACTCTTTTCGATCCACATCTTCTTCAATTAGCTCAAAAGCTCTGTCCGAATAGCTGATCGTGAAACGAATTGTAAAGCCAGGAATGATGATTCTATGGTCTAACAGCTCTTCCTCGTCGTAAGCATCATCGGCAGGATTTAATGACAACGATACTTGCTCTGGCTGTCCTGGCCATCGTGTTGCCTTTTCTGTCCAGCCATTCTGTACTTCTTCTTCTTCTTCCTTGTTAACTAGACTTAAGAGCGAAAGTACTGTGATCTCTGCGCTACAACTCCATCGGTTTATATACAAAAGTTACCAGTCTTTGGTAGGGGTAAGACCAATGAGAGTGTATCTCTAGAAGTGGGAGGCCAATAGAATAATTTCTTTCGTGATGGGGAGCCAATAAGAATATGCAGTGGTAGCACTTTTATAAAAAACACGTAAGCTGAAAACTCATATTAACCACCACTTCACATTACCTTCTCAAATATTGTATTACAGTCTGCCAGTAAATTTTTCTGCAATCTCATCATTTTTATTTAAGTTTGATGAGAAGTTTTCTAGGAATCGTTGCATACCTAAACCAGTCATCATATAATACAGAAACATGATACAGTATTTTCCACAGGCATTAGAATAACTGTTTTGTAGTCGAACATTATTCCATCGTATTCTTTTACAATTTCTCTGAATACGGTTTACATGATCGGGGATATGTGGAGGCATGCCAAAACTATCAAAATACCACCCATCACCACTCTCAGACACATATCGCCACCCAATGCACTCCACGTCTCTTATGGTTTTCCGTATTAAACACAAAAGCACATGGTTTTACCCATATTGTTGGAATTCGATCTGCCGGATAAACTCCTACAACATGATATGTCATTTTTCGAAGCTTCTGGAGTATATCCAGAGAGTTCATTATTGCAGAGATAGTAGGGCGGAGAGAAGGGAAATTCTGCTGATGTAGTTATTTCACCCCCACTACCCCGTGTATTTAACCTACTCTTCAATTTAAATGCATTGTTGAGTGCACAATTAAACTGCAAGTAGCACGATTTGACAGCGTGTTGAACGCAATACTTTTCACACCAGGGTAGTCTGTGAAGAGGTGGACACTCGTTTTCGTGCTCCAAATTGATGATTTCTCGAGTTGTAATCTTATTCAGCAATTTCGCCTTTTCCTCCCCTCGGACATAAACTTTACCTGCTCTCTTGCAAATATCTTGTAAATTTTTATTAAAACTTTTTAGCGAGACATCACGATCGTACCAATCGAGACCATGATGATGCAATGTCAGCCAATTATTCTGTCTCAAGATATCTTTTTTCAGAAATCTGGTATTACAATTAGGTGCGATAATCCAATGCGCACTAAAGTCTTTGTGCAATGCTACTATACCCACTTCTTTCGGCACCGCAAGGTTTTTATTATCTTTGAAAAACTGCAGATCAATAACGAGATCCATTTTTTGTACGAACACTTTAAAAGTCACACAACGACTGACTCGAGACCGTGCTGATGGGGAGGTTTATAATATTGTAACGAGCGCCATCTATTTCAGCCACTGTAATCCACCAATACTTGTCGAGACGAGTCGATCTCTAATAAATTGTCATACTCAGCATAAATTATGCAATTCACAGCAGTATCTAATGCGTCATCAAATCTTACATCAATTCTCACACTGCCTCGTCTAATTAAATTCCAATGCGTATCATTGTTAGCTGATAAGTCGGGTGTAAAATCGAATGCAAAAATACAGTAGCCATTTGGGTATGCATTGCGTGTTATCGAATTACCGGTATTTGAAAAATATACACCTGTACCTGAAAATAGTGTATGATATGCATCGACATACATTTCAGTTTTTTTGAAGTCTGGCTGTAATGGCTTCGACGGGATTTGTATACAGTCAACAAACAGACACAGAAAATTTATATTGAAATTTTTAAAATTGAACGGATTAAGTTATTAAGTTTTGGATCACCGTTGTAAGCTTTATTCTCGATAAAACCAATAATGATTCTTTTTGGCAATTGCCCAAGTATAATGTTATCTATTGATTGGCCGTGTACACCACTATTTAGAGTTACATTTTTTACCTCAACACGTGTAAGTGGATACTTTGCTGTAACTTTAGACAGCATTTTCTCATGAGCAATCAAAATACTCGGATTAAGCTTTAGACGACGTACAAAAAGTGTTGCCTCAGTTATGTGAACAGTATACGCAGCACTAGGATCCATGAGTCAAAAACTGTCACGTGAGCGCACAAGGCGTACACGTACCTCAACACCTCCAAGCAGCAGTCTATCCATATTAAGCACGTTTACGTGTAGGTACCCCAATAAATCGATGTTATTATCAACCATAATTTTTTGTCGTTTTGAAAATCCCTCATTGTCGGCATCGACGTTATCCATTTTACCTGCTGTGTCATCGTACCACAAGACTCTGCTTAAGTGAGAATTTTTTGCAGCTGGACCATAATTTAATAGTGTCTCAATGTAAGATCTGTAGGCGTATGCATTATTTGGTGGTAACACAGGCTTCTGATTAAAGAATACATCCACTTGATTAAACAGTGAATGCATAAAATTGTTTACTGGTCCGACGACAGGTGCTGTAGCGTCCTTTCCTACTTCTTTAATTGGCGCTATACTCACGCGCAGGCTCAGCATGGTGTGGGCTAAATCTAGATATTCACAATTGCCAGGGATAGTGAATTCTATTGGAGCTTGATCGGAAAGCGATGAAATTGGCTTATACTGCACCCAGTGAGAACTTTCGATAGCCGACTGTGTTGGTGGCAATTCGAAAAGCGACAACTCCGACTTCAGTGAGTCACAAGAATCAATATGCAAGAAAGACATGTTTCGCGTCGGATGTCGAACTAGGTTTCAAAAATATCTCTTTTAGCTCGACTTGTTGCTGCTGCTGCTGCTGTTCTGCTGCTGCTGTTGATTTCGATGTAGGTTTCTTTCTCTTCTTTTTCTTCTTTTTACTTCCTGACGTGCTTGCCGCTCCACGAGTAGTGTTCGACTGTGATTTTTGTGTCATGCGCACCTTCTTATATCCAGGTCCGTTCTTATCCATCTCCTCCTGTTCATCCACCGCCATAAATTTATCCAATGCCTGCTCAGCCTTGCGTTTCAGATTACCCCCACTCTCTCGTACGCGCTGACTCAGTGCTTCTCTAAATGGTCGGTTCTCATTCACAACGTCGTCTATAATCTTTGCACCAGCGCGAGCCGTCTCCTTACCAACAGACTTAGCGCCACGTTTCACTAGAGGTAAAACACTACGATATAATCCTTTTAAATAACTACCTATTCCAGCTCCACTCTGATAACGTCTACGACTAATTGTAATGTAATTACCCCCACCACTACCGCAATTGCCACTGCCGATTTGGTGGGTAAAATAATCCTCGTACTCCGGCATTTTTTAGTTGATACGTTTAAAGTGAAGTGTCACTGTCAACGTTCCGTAATCAAATGGAATAAGCTTTCCTTGCTCACCCCTTATATCTGTCTCAACTGACTGAAATGACGAAGACAGCAGAGGTAGATACATTGGTGGGACAAAGTTCTGAATTTGTGTTCGACCGTAGGTGTGGTCATGTAGGTGAAGAGGTACAGTGCGTAGCAATCGTGTACAAACGTCACCCGTTACGTAAGGTTGGCAAATACTACTATAAATCTTGAGCACACACGGTAAACCATTCACGAGATTTGCCGGCCTATCACCAATAATATAGCTTTCTTCTTTACCATCACAAGATAATAAGTTACCACTTTTAAAGCCTAATATTTTACACACCTTTTCAGATAAGGAGAATGCGTGAATAAAGTTGGCACAGTCGTCTTGAGTGCAAATACATTTCACTTGAATGTAACCACCACATTGAATCTCAAATATTAGATGGTCTTTGACATTGTCAAGACTGTTTATTTCATTCAAAACAGCCTCAATGTCGCGATAAACGCCACATTTTATCTGACAAAATGCTTCCTCGTAATTTTTTTTAATGCGTAAATTATTGTCGGCATAAGGTGTGCGTGCAGAAGTTTTCATGCACACAACTCCCTTTTCTTTCTCCTTCATAGATATGTGTTGGAAGGTGAGGGGTATTTGTATCTCAGTTAGCCCACGCACCAATCACCGTGTAGACAGAAATTTTGGGGCAACTGCGTGATAAAATGGCTCGGAATGTTCTCGGGGAAAACATATTTGCTGCTATTGCTCGATAAAACCATGTAGAATTCATCCCTCATTATTGTTATTGGGTTGAAGATTTACGAAATCTTTAGCAGCTACCCAAGAATTGAATTTTTCAGGATACCCCTTCCAACTCACAAAATACTCTTTTTTATTTCCCCTACCCCTACTGCGCAACACCTCATCGACTTCAAAAACGTCACCTGTCAAATCTTTGCGCACTATGCTCAGCTGTTCTTCGTAAAAAATTCCATCAATTTTTTCACCTGCCAGATCCTGGAGTATGTAGACTGGTGGTTGTCTCGAAGTGTCGACTTTCACAATTCTAAATAACTCCAGTGTCCAGCCACCTTCATATGAACGTAAATTTTTACGGGCTATAGCGGCATTATACAAAGTCACACTAGATGGTGTCATTTTAATTGCACTATGCCACGACTTATTGTAAGACTGTACAATATTATCTAACACATCAATGTAGCGTCTTGTGTGCAGATGAGTAAAGTAGCGCCATATACGCTCTTTTAGAGTTCTAATAAACCGCTCGGCCACTGCTGCTTTAACGTCGGAATCTCGAATAGCACGATAAATAATATTCCTTTTTTCAGCAAATGTTGCACCTCCTGGCCAATAAACTCCTTTCCCTTATCCGTTTGTAAATATATAGGACCTCTATCGTCGTTCCTTTGTAGAATTCGCTCGAGACCTTCGGTCACACTCTTGGCTGTTTTATTGAGAAGTGGTTCTACCCACGCGTACTTTGAAAGCACATCAATGACTACTAATAAATAAGCGGTTTGATCGTTATACGTCTTTAGAGCTCGCAGGTCTGCTAAATCAGCCTCCCACAGTTCATATGGGTTAAACACTCTGTAATATCGTCGAGGAAAACGATACCTCAACATTTTATGTAGTGTGTGTGCATCTTGACCCTCCAGCCACTCTCTCACCTTGTTTGAGCGGAATTTATTACGTGTCGCCCATATGAGATTATGTCCACCAGCATATGCTGATGGGGCCGGTAGGCCGTAGTACAGTTGCTCAAGCTTCTTCTCCATTCGCCTTTCTTCTGCCGACTGAACGTTTTTTTCGTTTCTGCACCCGTTTTATAGCAGTTTTAAATCGTCGGTAAACCCGATCAAATGTGATCTTACCAACCATGCATAAAACAGTTAATAGAGCGATACTCTTCTCCTCACTGTCCGACGTCTCGGATAGCATACGTGAAAAAGCACGCTCAGCCAAATGTCGATCGGCTTGAGTACGCCCCCCACTATCAGCACCATTGTCATTACCATTTGCTCGTGAATATGCAATATCGTGCTCGAGACAAGCTCTGTCCAGAGCGTTCCTACCAGTCTCACCACGTGCTAGTCTCTCCTGGAGATGAGTACCCGGACCAAGGAACTGATATCCTGGTACATGTATTTCAAAGGGTACTCTATTAATGAGTGTGTCTAAGATGCTGCTACCACCACCACCACTATCACCAACACCACTACCACCACCACCATGCTAAATTACCGTGCTTAGGGTCGGTCAATATTTTTTTTTTGTAGGTGGTGCTACCGATCTTACCGAAGTATCTATCGGAAAAGCACTACTTCGTTTTCTCTTTTTTTTACCGTCTCTATAATTTAGAAAAGGCGAGTTGCCCGCATTGACTACTGCACCCGCCGCCTCCTCCTCCTCCTCCTCATCTTGGTCTTGGTCACTGGATAACGACGACGACGACGACAGCAATGTCTTACCCAATAATGGTGTGTCAGAAGTATAAATTGTATCGTTGAGCAAAGAGCTGTTGTTACTGGTAGATTCCGCTGCCGCAACACTAGTATACAGTTTTCCGTTGCCTATGAATTCCAGAGGAACGTGTGCCTTTCGGAGTACACGAACAAACTGATCGTATCCACGCGGAGGCGGCCTTTTTCTGCCTCTCAAAGTCTCATTGATCAAGTCCACAATGTCCACGCGCCATTTACCAAGACAGCACCAAATTTATCCCACGTCACACTACCGGACCGACGGAGGATATTAACAAGTTTTTTCGCCTCGTCGCGAAAACTCATCGGGACGCTATTTATAATATGCAGATCTGAACTAATCTCATGGTCAACTGCAGTATCTGCTACTGATTTATCGACTGTCGGTAATGATTCGTTAACAGCTTGACCGTCCTCGGTTGTTTTGTAATGTAAGAAACGTTGCAACACCTGTTGATATAGGAAGTATTTTTCCCGATCATCTAATTCCTTGGAGTTTAAGATTTTGCTCATTTTGTCGTCGAGACGTGATACTTCCGAGCCCGGTGTCTGAACTGTGTTTAATAATCCATTACTACTACCACCACCATCACAGTTATCACTGACATTTGTCTTTGAATGTTTCACTACTGCTGTCGGTAAACATTGCTGCTGCTGATTTATCCTCTCGATACATTCTTGAGGCACTAAAATCATAGTGTGATCTTCGTGATGCTGACTGAACTGTTGTTGCTGCTGCTGCTGCTGCTGCTGCTGATGTTGCTCGCTCCATCACACACGAACGACTGGCACGCTGTCAGTGAGGGAGGTGCTTTTTATCTGCTTGCGCGGCACATATACGTACTAATGACGGTCAAATGGGAAGATGCATGTGCGATATCGACAATTTTCCGGTGTAGCTTGCTTCAAGTCCAGAAGTAAGTAGTGATGAGGCCGAGATACAGCATCGGTATAGGCCTCCTGCAGAAAATTAGGATCTTCCGGACAGAGCTGTCGCGCTAAGTACTGTATCTGCGAGCGATCGCGAGGATTCTTAAAAATAACTATGTAATTTGAGTTTAACGATATTTCCCGCTGTCCTCGATGAAACAAATTTTGCGAAATAAAGAAAATACTCAAATTACAGTGATGACTGCCTTTCACAAATAGATTGACTACGGCCGCGCTAGCGGCTTCTCGCATCAAGTCGTCGAGAATCAAGAGTTTTGGTTTCTCCGGATCGACGCTGTAGTCCTCACTCTTTGGCAGGCCCTCATGAAATTCGATATTACCCACAAATTCCTTATAAACTGGCTGCCATTCCGTATAATAGAATAATATACGTTCAAATTGTGTATCGCTCATCTGCTCAATGTATTTGAGAAAATTATTCACAAACACTGTCTTGCCACACGATGTGGGACCGCAAATCAGACAGGTCCAAGGATGCTTCCAACGCACATCCATGACGCAGACTGGAAGTCATCAGTCAAATCACTTGAGCTTTATAAGAGCCCCGTCCGGGGAGCACAAAGAACGCGCGCGCGCGCGGGGCCCCATCTCGCGCGCAGGCGCGAGCGGTAGTCGAGCTTGCCAGCGGCAAGCCATCAGGCTTCCTTCCAGGAAGCTCATTGATGCGCGCGCGCACGCGCACACGCGGTAGCCGAGCTTGCCAATGGCAAGTCATTTGGCTTCCTTCCAGGAAGCTCATTGGCGCGCGCGCGCGCGCAGTAAGGACTTTGAGTGCGCGCGCACGCGTAGTGAGAGGCAACACATAGTCGACTGCTCACGCTCTTGGAGTTTGACAGTGGTTATAGTTCTTTCCGGAAACTCATTGGAGCTGCACACGCATGCAACAAGGTGACAGAGGATGCAAAGGAGACGGATAAAATATCTGATAGGTATAGTCAATTATACACGTGAAGGTAGATTTACACTATTTATTACCTATTTCAATAAATATTTACAGAATTTTTTTATATCCGTATGGATAGCTTTTGTCGTCAGTTATAAAACGTAGCTTAGAGTATACGGGCTCGCATATTTTACATTCTGCACGCGTGACAACATCGTGTAATGATGTGCGTGCAATAGCATCGAAACACACAAACATTGGTGGTATCTCACCTTTAACTAGTTTTCGCACACTTTCAAAATTAATTTTTTCACATGTTGAAGCATTCAGTCGGATACCTTTTATTTTGCATACACACGACTGATTCCCATCTGGCATTCTATATTTATAAGCGTAAAATTTTGAACCACCCGAGACGAAGGAGGTGATATGTGTACCGAATCCGTAACCAGCCAACTCATCGGTAAGATTGCCTAAAAATGGCCCTGTTGACGAACATTATTTATACTTATATAAGTGTACTAAATCTTACCGAGAATTAGCTGATACTGCTGCATAATGTGCTTTACTAGCTCATCATTCTGCATTCTACTACACACAATGCATTGTCCAAGAACACGGAAAATATCAACTTCGTTTTCTAAAATACCACGATTGAATAAATATACTATAGTACGTAAGCTGCAGAGACTTAAAATGTATTTAAGTTTCTGCAATAATACTGTGATAGAGTCATATCTTAAACGCTTACGCCAATCCTCGCTACAAAATATAAGCGCCACTGGTTCACGTACAAGAACTATACTTATAACGGTGAGCACAATCTTCAGCAGTTGTATTTTACCCATTATGGATCACTTGTCAGTATGGTCGTTGCTGCGAAACGTTTGATGCTGTAGCCGCGACTTACAGGCCTTTTATAGTGCCATTAGTCTAAAATACTTGACGAGTAGCTACTAGGTGGGGTGGTTTTCACAGAAACACATTCAGTAAAATGCGAGATACTCGTAATTATATTGCGAAGATGTAAGTGATGCTTCTGCTCAGATTATAAGATTATATGTGCTGAATAGCTAAAGTGGCTTTCAAATACAAATATATGAAATCTAATATTTTTATCTTCAAATTACGCTGATAATATATATTTATTATGTATATAGTTACTGAGATTTTTCTCCTCAGGATCAGCTTTTCAAAGATGTGTGTGTGTGTGTGTGTGTGTGTGTGTGTGTGTGTGTGTGTGTGTGTGTGTGTGTGCGTGCGTGCGTGCGTGCGTGCGTGCGTGCGTGCGTGCGTGCGTGCGTGCGTGCGTGCGTGCGTGCGTGCGTGCGTGCGTGCGTGCGTGCGTGCGTGCGTGTGTGTGTGTGTGTGTGTGTGTGTGTGTGTGTGTGTGTGTGTGTGAATGCGTGTGTGCGTATATTACGCAACTGACAAAATCATTGTATATATATATATATATATATATATATATATATATACAATGATTTTGTCAGTTGCGTAATATACGCACGCACATGTACATACTAATTACAGAATAAAATTATGAGAGTGAGCGAGCGAGAGAGAGAGAGAGAGAGAGAGAGAGAGAGAGAGAGTGAGTGAGATGTGCTGATATTACTTTTTCTTAAGTGTATACTTCGACTGAATACCGTGGAACCGAGGTAAAAATACCGTTCTCACGTAAATGCGAGATGAGTTTTTGGTCTTGTGCTTATTCTAGAGCTCCAATTTTTATATATTTCACACTTTTCGGATGCATCTGAGATAGTGATAAAAACAATCTTATTAACAATTATTTAGTAATAAAAAACCACATAGCTGAAAAAAGGAGTAAACGCTAAACAAAAAAAGTAAGTAGTATATTTATATTGTGTGCATGTATGTATGTGTGTGTGTGTGTGTGTGTGAGAGAGAGAATGTGTATAAGGTTGTGTGTGTATGTGTGAGTATATGTGTTTGTTTGCGTGCGTGCGCGTGTTTTAAGACAGTGGTGAGGAAAAAGCCGGTCAGTCCTCTGCTGTCCGTCGGCGCGCGAACGTTAGCTCGACTGTGCAAAGATCTATCTGAAGTGTCTCTCAAAAATCAGAGGCACTTTGGATAATATAGTAATAATATGTTAGGGTTAGTGGTCTCTCCCAAGTACCCTGGACACACACACACACACACACACACACACACACACACACATACACACACACACACACCGAGGTATACAGGTTCGAGCCCGGGTCTCGCTACCTTTTTTTAGAATAAAAGTGTACACATCTGCAGATCTCTACAAAGTGCCTCTTAAAAACAGAGTCACTTTGGACAGTAATGTACACACGGTCTGGTGGCACTATGGGTAGCTGTCTCAATTTTCATCCTTGACCTCTCCGAGGGTGGGGGGTCAAGGATGAAATTTGAGCTGTCTGTCCTAAGTGCCACCTATACTACTGATTTCGAAGCTATAAGTCGAAATAAAAAAAAGCATTTTGACCGAATTTACTCCACATTGAAAGGTAATACCGGTCAGCCTTGGTACAATTCCGATCAGTATTAGAAAGTTACTTTTAAAGGTGAAAAATTTCTTTAAATCAATTATATGAACTTTCATATGATCCGTAGCATTATTATTCGCACTTACATAGTGAAACATATAATAACATAACCACTGTTCAATCAAAAACACTTAAGCAAAATTACCCTACCTGAGAGCGCAGCGAAACGTTTTCTTAGCCTCTTTTTCGGGAGCGTCATATAAATAACATTGTGACCCGGATTACCCCCTTTCTGCTTAGTAATTTAAATTGAAATGACAAAAAAGTAATAGATTTATTCTCTTTTTTCTTCACTACTTTGAATTCTTAGATTGTTCATATTAATAAAGATGCAAAAAATAACTGTATAAAGCAACAAATAATATGCATAAAAGCTTATTTTATAGACCAGATTTCTTATAAGAAATGTAGGCCTACACTTTGATTGTGTATAATTTCTTAATAAAACTGAATAGAAGGTTGCTTGGACATTAGATTAATTGCATTTTATGTTGCGTTTAATATACTATTCGAATTATTACCTAAAAATGTTTAGATTATTGAAAATAAGGGTGACCGGAATTAGCCAGTGACCGGCATTACCCCGTTCTCCCCTATACGGTTTATTCATTTGTTAAATCTTATTGTCATTAATACAATCGGATCCGCCTGCTCCCCGAATCGGGTTAGGCCGATGAGCGAAGCTACATTACTTTCGCGTTGCGATAGAATTAGCCTTCACATATATATATAATGTTGCTTATGCATGACTATACACATATGAGTATATAAATAACTATTATAAAAATATCTACATAAATACTGAGCAATAAATAATTCTTTTGAATTATGTTTGTAATACTATATTATATTAAATTAAGTAGTAAAAATAGTAAGAATAATATTGTGCGAATAAAAAAAACTTTCAAGGTGAAATTAGTGCACTTTATCAGCCACGGACATCCTTGTATGCGTGTAAGTTAATGATGTTATTAAACGAAAGTTGCATGTATACACATGTGCGAATATTAATGGTTGTTCATAGTGTCTGGGTTTCGAAGGAAAAGGACCTGTTTTTTGTAAATGGAGTCGATTTTCAAAACTCGTTTTATTCCAACCGGATAACTGGTCAACAAATTATTTTGCGTTTAAATTGGAAAAAAATACGAAAATAATTGTTTCATTAACATTGATATGCTTTCCTCTAGAATGAAAATAACGAAAAACAAAGTGTGGGGTTGTAAAGACCGGTACTTTTCTACAAAAAATCATACTTTGCACATTTATTTTAAAGGATTTGGCACGTAACTGAAAGATTAAACAAAATATTAACAAAATAGGCGTATAAATAGTGAATCAAAAAAGCGTGTTTCGCAGCCTTTTGATTAAAAAAATTAATAAGCGGACAGAGGGATGTAGAAAACCTTTTAATTATAAAGTATACTTAAAAACAAATGAAGCATCATCAAAAAAATAAATTATTAAGTGTACGTTTTTTAGGTATCGAATTTTACATTTCTTTTTTTTTGAACCCCTGTAGAAGTCATAAAAATGCATCTAAAATACTTTGGGATCAAATAGACAGATTTTTTTCTGTTCTCTCGAATGGTATGCTGCCAAACCCTTTTTAAGCAAAAATTTATGGAGAAAAAGCAAGAAGCTGCGAAATGAAAATTTTTATTATAAATATAAAAAATCTTACATTGCTTCGAGGTGATGGGGGGAGGGGGGGGGGTTAAAATCTTTTTGGAGGTTAAAAATATTGGGATCTTTCGTTTTTCGTTACCCAGAATCCATTTAAACATATCAGAAAAGTCCGATTAACAATGTTAAATTGACCTTCGTGGTATAGGACTTTTTGAGTATTTTTTTTTCAATTTGTATTACAAAAACATAATTTTTAAGATTTTTTTGCCTCCCTCCCTAACTTTATAAGCTAGTCTTAAAAATGTATTTTTTACTGCATTATTTCGTTATCTTGCTGTTCGCGGTCGTTTGAGCTGAATCTTCTAGGGTATCTTAACTTTTTAGCATCAAATTTGAGAAAATTTTTCTAAGATACCTTCATCGACAAACATAACCACAAAATTGTATTTTAAAATTTGGAATATATTTTTTACTAATTCACATGTGTTAAAAATTCAAAAGAATTTCTTTTGTGTTCTTTATACGTTTTTTTTACTTGCGTGTATTTTTTCAAAATTCTTGAAAAGGTGCGTGTTACTCAAAACTACGATTAACTATTTTTTTCTCAATTTTTTGCTATTTTTCACACTTAAAATAGGTCATACAAACCAGTTTATATTCTTTTTGTAACATTTATGTTGTTATACTTACACTTTCTTAGCTTATATCTATATACAAAGTCAGAGAAATTAGTTTCCTACCTTAAATGCACATATTTACAGCTATTTATAGCTCTGATATTGGTTAAAATATACTATAACGGTATAAGCCCAAGCTTAACTGTTTATACTTATAATGATTATTTAAATAGTTCAAAGTAGCATATATTTGTAACATGCTTATTAAAATTTCTGTTAGTAATAGATATAGTGTAGGTATAGTAAACGCTTTAACACGAAAAAATGAAATAGAACAAATATTAAGAACACGGGATGAATAGATAGCCAGTAGTCGGTGACGATCGTTATTACCTCAGAGTATAGATTGAGGCGGCGCCTGCAATTCAGTACTTATCACGGACGATTCGGTAACTACTCAACACACATACTCACACCCATTTCGATATGCATAAATAAATATATATATGGGTGGTTCTCTGACAAATCGTGCGCGAAAAAAGATGAATTTTCCAAAAATATTTTTTTTATGTTCCTATAGTATGTATGAGTATCCCTGAATTTTTTCAGATTTTTTCCATCATTATTTTCCGAGTTACAGAGGGTCAAATTTGGCCATCTAAGCATTTTTTGCATTTTTTGGCCATACAAATTAATTTATAACTCCTCCGGGAAGCATTTTTCACAAAAAACGTATACATACTTTTTTTTTGTAAAATTTTCTGTAGTTTGCATTAAAAATACTTGCAAAGTCATATATATATATGTTATAACTATCTTATATGCCAATTAAACCTTAAAATGCTGATTCTGAGAGTTCGATCAAAGCCTCGACCACCAAAAAATTCATGAAGATACCTTTTTATAGTGCAAAAGTCCTAGTATAGGTCCCAGAATGAAGGGAAGCCTGTATCTTAGTCTAAAAATTAAGATAATCATCAATTCATGCTAAAAATGATTAAAATCATAGTTAAAACTTTTTGGAAAATCCATTTTTTTTCGCGCACGATTTGTCAGAGAACCACCCATATATATATATATATATATATATATATATAAATGTGTGTGTATGTGTGTGAGGGCGCGTGTGTCTGTGCGTGCATGCGTGCGTGAGTGCGTGCTTGCATTCGTGCGTGCGTGCGTTCGTGCGTGCGTTTGTGCGCGCATGCATTGATGTAACTACTCAATCGTTCATGAGAAGTACTGAATTGTGGGTATCGCGTCAGTCTATACACATAGGTAATAAAGCTCATCTCCTTCTACTTGCCATCCATTAAGGCCACGATCTTAATAGTTGGTACGGTAGCTACTGAATACACATACTCACACCTATTTATATATGCATAAACATATAACTGTGTGTGTATGTGTGTGTGTGTGTGTGTGTGTGCGTGCGTGCGTGCGTTCGTGCGTTTTAATAATATAAAGAAACATTAAATACTAATCTCAATACAGGATAACATTCTTCAATTGGATAATAACTAAGTGCTATTTTATTTTTTTTTTAATTATGTTTTTTATAATCTCTATTGGTCATTGCATTTTAGTGGCCCGTTATATCCCAGTTTCCCCTATATGAATCTTCTATTATATTAAGAAACTTGTGGTAATGGGTCGGCCGTGTATGACCTCACATCATTTTTGAGAGATTGTTAAACCACACCGTACCAGATCCATAAAACCCAACTGGTATATTTTTGGATCTTATAATTTTTTTGGCCGTACATATTTTAGGACAGTATTAATGTTTGGGCAGTACAAATATTTTAGCAGTATAAATTTTTGTGCAGTATAAATTTTTGTGCAGTATAAGTTTTTGTGCAATATAAATTTTTGTGCAGTATAAGTTTTTGTGCAGTATAATTTTTTGTGCTCTAACATTTTATGGGTCTTAAAATTGCTTTTAATTGTAGACATTTTTTGGGACGTATAAGTTTTTTGGCAGTATACATTTTTGGGCGGTATAAATTTTTGTGCAGTATACTTTTTTGATCCTTATAATGTTTTGGGTTTTATAATCTTTTTAAGTCTGAATTTTTGTTAAGGTGAACAATTTTATGGTACGTACAAATTTTTGGGCTCGAAAATATTTTATTTAACGTTAAACATTTTTCGAGACGTACAAATCTTTGGGCAGTATAAAATTTTGGCCAGTATACATTTTGGTGCAGTATAATTTTTTTATCCTCGTGATTTTTTAAGCTTTAAGAAATTTTAAGCCTTTTAATATTTGGTTCTTTATGAAATGTTGGGTCTTATACTTTACTGCCTAAAAAAATTTTAACTTTAAAAAAATGACAACAGGCATAAAAAACCGACCGTAATGTTTTTAACTTTAAAAAAGTCTCAGCCCATATGTTTAAACACGTTCCAAGCTAAATGCGACCATATTGCCAAAATATCCAGTTTAATAGTTTTTTATTGAATGTCCATTTTCAGACTATGGCAGTCACTTTTGTACTGAAAAATGCTATCTTCGTGAATTTTGGTGTGATGGTTCGATTGCGCAAAATTACTTTTTCCAAAATTTTAAGGTTTTGAATGAGCATAATTAATCTAAAAGTGCCTTAAATGGTCTTGAAACCATTTCTATTGAAAAATTCAGAAAATTTGCTAAAAAATCCTGATTTTATATATTTTTCAGAGATTTAAAATGTAAAAAATGTAAAAAAGGACTACATGCTCAAATTCTAGACACTAATTGAAACATTTTTACCAAAGTTCCAGATATTTTTTTTGATTTCCCAGATAATTACCCATACGTTCATACACGCATGCATCCATACATACATACATACATACATACATACATACATGCACGCACGCGCACACACACATACATACATACATATATATAAAGACATAGTACATACTTATACACACATAAGTACACCTACATTTATACAGACATACTCACACATTCGCACACAAACTGAAACACAATCACATATAAATACATACTCATACATACCCTCAAAACATACCTTCACACAGCACTCGCACACGTACACACTTACATATATACATACACATATATAGACCCATACACACACAAACAGTGATATACACACAAACAGTGACACACATACAAACCTGAGACACATGCTCATCCAACAACGCTCACACTTATTCATCACATGTATATATATACGCACTCACATATATAGAAGATTTTAAGAAATACGGTATTACTTTTCCTAAATTTCGGACCAACCTAAAAATCTTCTTTTGAGTGTAATTTTGGTTATAATTTTAATTCATGATAAAATGAGATATTTTCCTTGAAAACAATTTTCAGGTGATTAAAAATTCTTTATGTGTATTTTTTATAGTGTTTACCGGATTAAATACGATCATTTTTTACGGTTTATTTTAGTATAATAAAAATAATTTTTCGCATAGTGTGTGCATGCATGCACGTTATTATATCAGAATACCTTATAATAAAATTATTACAAATGTAACTTACCTATAATTTTGTTAGCCGCGGTAATTACGTATATTTTTAGCTTTTTGAATTTTAAAATAAATAACCTAAAAACTAACTATGAAAACTGCAAATAAATACTGGCACTCTCGTTTATATACTTTTTTGAAGCTTAAACTCAAAAACCTCGTAGGTTAGATGGTTCTACTAAAATATCCTACTCACTGTGAAACGATAACTTAAGCGGCAACGTTAAAACTTTAAAAGTTGTCGAGTACATTCGTAACACTCGAGCATACAGAGAAGTTAAAAAGCAAAAGTAAAATATAAATTTTACAAAGTTTGTAAAAATCAAGAAATTTTTTTTTCTCTATATACGTAAAAAATATTGAAAATATGTACATTGTCTTGAGACAGACGTAATTTGTTTCCAATTTGTATATATGAAAATTACCTTAAGGGGGTATGATCCCTATAGAGCTTTAAATATGATTTCTGCCTAAGAAACAAGAATTACGCAGTTAATAATTTTGTAAATAACATTTCTCATAATTATATATACTTGTTGAATACATTTCACCTTGTTTAAATTATATTTTGTAATACGTAGTACTTTGAATTCTTGGCTTTGTATATATGTAATACGCGAGTCAATTTTACCGACCGTGCGCGACTCTTTCCACTCTTGAGTCAGTCTATCCGCGGATTTCAAGCCGGACAATTGTCTCTCCCGCTACCTCGTGCACTGTAACACTAAAGAGCGAATAAACGCCACCATTCGCAGAGTCATAACAATTCAACAGACCTTAAAAAGTCCTCTTCGCTATAATATCTCTTAGATAATTGACCAGCACCTCTTTTTTCCTGAGCGCAGGCCCCTGGTCATTCAAAATTACAATATCACGTTTTACAGATTTTGAACTACTTATAATATGTATCTTTGTAGGACGATGCTATACAGACTTCTTATTTTTCACTTGCACCATTATATAAAGCAATTCACCACTTCTGAAAACAAAATAAAATGAAAATTCACATTTTCTTCACATTAATCTTATATACTTACATGTTAATCATATTTTAGGGTTTTCCAAATAACATCATCGTATAGAGGCATACATTATAGATAATTTAAGCCTTGGAAGACCTATTTCATGCTTTTGGTTGATCAGAATGCTGCGCGCAAGATCTGATAATACAAAATTGAATAAGAGCGGGTTAAACTTATAGTTTGTTAATATACGAATACATTTAAATATCATACCTTATTCACATCTATAACATTCTTATTTACTCAAATAACTATTTTGTTCTAAAATATGTCATTTTACACTCATATAACTTGAAAAAATTCACATCATATAAGTATAATATAAGAAAAATAGCTATTCAAACAAAGTGTGAATAATTCACATATAAAACAATTTAAGACTAACCTTTCAGAGCATTGTAATTTCCTTAGTAAAAAGTCCTTCTATGTAAGATTTCTCTAACAAACAGATATTATTTACTCTTAGCATTTACCTTATTTATGTTGGTTTTTCTTAAAATAAAAGTAGACACAAAGAACTCAAATCTTTTAAATGCTCAGATTAGTAATTACAATTTGATACTTATCTCATTTATGAAACTCGCGCTAATTTTGAAATCGCACTACTAATAAAATGATGATTTAAGGTTTTTAACTTTTTTATTTCACTTTATTAGTGCCTAAAATTTAATTTCTAAGTAGTAAACACCCTACAAATAAAGAATATATTATATAAAATTATTTTTTTATAATTTACAGGGATCATACTCCCTTAATACTATTTTAGAGGAATAAATATGATTAAAAAATCGTTAATTTTAGAAAATACAGAAATAGTTCTTTAATCTATTTAGTACACGTGATTTCCTTTTAATTTATATATCTTTCAATTATTTTACTTTTTTTAAAATTATTATTATTATTTTATTATTTATTATTTTGTTTTCGATTCCCCGTCAGTCCGAATTTTTCTGGGACATTTTAAGAAACATGGAATTTCTCGGTGACGGAGATCGTGCCTGCAACTCGCAACCTGGTTAAGGGCAGTAATGCCCATATGTATAATAAAAATAATAATAAAAAAATTATAAAATTTGTAAAAATTAAAAAAAAAATTTTTTACTCATTATACGTCAAACATATTGAAATTATACCTATTCATTTTCTTGAAATAGACGTAATTTTATTTTAATTTATTTATGATTTTAAATCTTATGAAAACATTTTACTTTTTTCCATTTTAACGATGCTATCTCAAAGAAATCGTTTAGTAACGTTAAACATTTTGGTGCTTAATATTTTAAGATATGTCTTAACATATAATTGATTAGATTTTCAAGCCAATTGGGTAAAAATTAATGTGAATTAAAAAAATTATTAATTTTAAAAATAAAACATGAATAAAATTCTTGTTTCTTATGCGTCCGATATTGAAGGGGTCAAGCCTGAGTTAAATTCTGTATTAGACGCTGTCAATTGCTTTGACACTATGCTTTCCAAAAAAAATTTTAATTAAAATTATTATATAAAAAAGGGAGAGCTGTGTAGTATCGTCCGTCATTCTTATTTACCTATCTAACTATTTTCATTTAGTGATTTGTGCCCTACTGAAAAATGAATATTTTGCAATAAACATATTATCGTATATATTGTATATCAAGGTGTCAGTGATGTGTCATTGATTCTAAAATCTATTTTTATCTATAAAATCAAATGACATCTATACGTATAAATGATTGAATTAATGTTTTTTTTCTTTCATTGCAAAAAGATGCAAGAGACACAAAAGCGCATCATCACTCATTTAAAAATTTGACTACTATTTAATATATACTAGTTTACAAATTCCATCATCAAAATAGTATAAAAATTATAATTTTTAACATATATGTTCCATCCAAAGCAAAAGTTTAGGTCGGTAGTGTGCATAATATGTGAAAATGTCTATCATCTAAGTGACTTTGTTAAACATTCTAATAAAAAAAGACTAAGTGAAATATTTGTTGTTTGTTCGGAACATGAGGAGCTAAAACTAACCTCAAAAGTGGATGAAAATGAGCTGAGAAATGAGGCTAGTTACCATTGCTCATATAAAATCAATGTAAATAGTGAAATTTAAGAAGCAATTAATAAGAGAATTAATATAATAGTAGAGGAAGAGAATAATTATGATAATAATGATACTAAATATGAAGATTGCTCAGAATTTGAAACGTTAAAGATGGAAAACACGCTATTAAAAGAACTGAACAGGGAAATCAAATAAAAAAATCAATTGTTAAGAAATCTATAGGATGAGGAGAAAAGTGCATTTATAACTACAAAAAAGTATACTTTTGCAGAAGTAACTGCTAATGACAAAAGTAAGCCTAAACGAGTACCCAAAATTGTAATCAAAAAGACTAAAAATACAGAAAACATTGATAAGATTAATGAAAAAGTGTCACATTATTTAATCAAGAACAAATCAATTCAAACAAACAGAATAATCAAGAAGAATGATAATGAATTAATTATGAATTGTTTGAATGAAGAGAGTGTTAACAAGGCATACGATACATTAAATTTAAAACTATAAAATGTTTGTGCGATAAATAAAGAACAAATTGAGAACCCTAAAGTAAAGATAGTTGGAATTAATAACTTTGAAAAAATGGATGATGCAAGTTTAGAAGAAGATATTAATGTATGAAAATTCAAAGATTTTAACAAAAAGTCTTAGATTATATATTCTTACACGAGTAAGAAAAATAATCTAAAAACAGTCTATAATAATATATTTTCCAGCAGAATTGTATCAACACGTCAGAGAGACCAACAATAAAAATTTTGTAGGTTATCAAAATTGTAAAGTTTATGATTATCTGAACGTTAAACCTTGTTACAATTGGGGTAGGTTTGGACACAATGGGAAAAAATGTAATAATAGTTCTATGTGTTTAAAGTGTGCGGGAGAGCATAAAACGAAGGATTGCAATAAAACAAACAAAAGGTGTACAGATTGTGTATACAGCAATGTAAAATACAAAACAATATATAGAATTGAACACGTGGCTACAGATAGCCACGAGTGTAAAATTCTTAAAGCTAAAATAAAGGGGTTTATAGATTTTACTGACTATATCATTAAACCTACTACACCGAGACACATCGGTAAGGTAGATAACTTTGACTAGCTCGTTACACCGATGATATCTATAATATGAACGGAAGCACTACACGAAATCAACTCCAACATCGCATCCAAAATAGGACCAGAATAAAAAAATTTTTTCAAAAAAAAACGAACCGACTTCGAAAAATGCACTAAATGTGTGAAAAAATGCACGAAAAAGAGCGAAATAATTCACATAAATGTTCTCGAAGTCGGCACCGAATTACAAATTGACATATATCGTCACCTTTTTTGTTTCATTGGGAATCTTATTCTTGACTAATTGTTTGATAGAGTAGTTTGCGTACTGCCGCTAGGTGGCGATGGCCTGAGCACATTAAGATTGTAAGATAACATACAATTGTAACAGTATTATTTGAATTATATGGGATAGTTTAGCCGATGACTATCATTTGAAGCAGATTGTTCTTTGAACATTGAACATTGGAAGTTATTTTTAAAAGCATTTTCTCTCAAACCAGTGCTGGCGATTACGAGTTATTAACTTTAAGTGGGATATACGATAGTGGGACACATATTTCGTTCCAGGTTTAACGAAATTGGACCCATTTCAATATTATTTATAAATTATATTCTTGAACAAGATACTACCGTCACGGACCCTATTGTGGATCAGTGCCTCTATTGTGAAACAGTTTATGTTAAAACTATATTGTGAAAGTTTTGCGTTACTTTTATTATTATTTTGAAAGCACTTATTCTTATGTATCAAAATAATTAAAGAAGTAATGCAAAACTTTTATAATGTCTATTTAGAAGTAAATGATTCACAATAGAGGCACTGATCCACAATAGGGTCTGTGACGATATATGTCAATTTATAATTCGGCGCCGACTTCGAGAACATTTTTATGAATTATTTCACACTTTTTAGTGCTTTTTTCAAAGTCTGTTCTTTTTTTTTTTAAAAATCTTTTTTTTCAGACTTTTTAGTTGTAAGGGTTGAGTTTTATTCAATTTATATTGTAATATGGGTTGACCAACAAAAGATGCTGCACGTAAGAGAAAAGACCGTTTGCACGAAACGCAAGAGGCTAAATCTGAACGCCTTTCTCGATCAAAGAAGAAAATGGCAGACATTCGTCGCGAGGAATCTCCTAGCAAATGCGTTTAAAGACTGTCCCGGATGCGATAATATATGAGTTCAAAATTATCGAAAGAGACAAAATCCGAAAGAGAACACCGACTTAGCCGAGTACACCGAAGACTATTAAATAAAACAACAGAAGAGCGAACACGCCGTATATCCTTGATCAAAAAACGCCTTTCAAACGGAACTCCCTAAGAACGGGAACATCGTCTGTCATTGATTCACAATCGGCTTGCAAACGAGAGTTCCGAAGAAAGAGAACGTCGCTTACAAATAACCTGTAACACAAAGTGCAAGAAAAGAAGTTCATTTGATACGTCGGATTTTAAGAAGGCGATCAACATATTTTGCGACGTGCCCTGTGCAATATGTAAAAAGACTCTATATCCACAACAACGGTGCAATCTGAATACAACTTAATTGTCATCTATCATACCTTCAGATCTAGTGGAATTGGGAACTGTTTTAGCCTGCTCTCGATGTACAACTAATATTAAGAAACGAAAAATTCCACCTCAAGCCTTTTGGAATAAAATGGAAACATCGTATGTGCCTGAGGAATTTATCGGATATTGAGCAAAGACTTCTCAGCCGAATTGTGCCTCATCTGAAAATCATCAAAGTTCACAATCGATTCAGTCAAGATTGGTGCAGAGGGCAAGTTATTCTATTTGCGCAAGACATCGTTGAATTGGCTGAGCAGCTTCCGCTACAATTAAGTCAAGCTGGAATTGTTATAGTCGATATTGATAAATTAAAAGTATCCTTGCAGTGGTTAATGAAGAACAATTCTCTGTATCATGACGTGATTCCATTCTTCCCCGATAATATTGACGTAGCTCAACTAGCACAAATTGTTGATGATCCTGTAATTAGGAATTCAAAAAATGATTTTCAAGTTGGTACCACCCAATTCGAATAGTAGATACGTAATTTTGTCGGAGAATGTGTCAATTTTACGTGGTACATTCCATCAAGCCAACGACAGATTTGATATCAGTTCTCGTGGAAATCAGTTTACAGCAATGGCAGCATTTGCATTCTGTCTACTCGACCCGAATAACTGGTGTGCAAGTGATATCGACTATGTACTCCTGTTGGGAGATAGGTTCTATCGAGAATGTGTAGCGAACCGAATCGCTCCTAATTCAGTGGAAGCAAATACAGAATATTTGAGGGTGACAGAACTGCAATCTCATACTACTTATAACAATCGCAATGTTGATATCCATGTTTGTGATGAACTTGCTTCGAACGGCCATCTAATTAATGATTGAAAAATCACCACGATGCAAAAGTGCTGAAAGAAATGTAAAGATTGAGAAATCTTCCACGCAGAGCTGGCATACATTTTTCGTAGTTCTTCTGCATGAAATATAAAAACAACATTTTATATTATTGTCATATCGTCATTCCTGTTCCTACGTTTGGCTGGGTGGTTGGGTAGGAGCTGGGTGGAACTCGAATTGCAGCCACCTCCAGGTGGTGAGTTCTGTGTTATTTTATTTTCAATATAATTATATTTAATATAATTATATTGTGAATATAAGTATATGCAATATAATTAATGATAAAGAAAATTAAATAAGCAAAGAACTGCAAGTTTGAAATAATTATTTTCAACCGAATCAGTAAAGTATTTTTTGGAATAATCGCAGGACAAACATAAAATAAAAACGTCAGTACTGACGTAGTACAGGCTCCATACTGGCCTAGTTATATAATGGAACCACCATGGGATAATTCTCTTTTATTAAAAAAAAAGTTTATCCAAATCGGTTCAGTAGTTTCCGAATAATCGGCAGAAGAAGACAAAATCGACAAAAGAGAATTTATATAGATTATGGAAAAAAGACAACTTGTCAACTACTAAAAAATGAATATAATAATTATAATAAAATATGAAGTAAAGTTATAAAAGATGCAAAATACAAATACGGAACTGAAGCAGTAAACTTGAACAGTCGAAATCCAAGACAGTTATGGAATATAATTAACACTAAATTGGGAAACATTGATAATCAGGGCAGATCAATTGATCACATATATGAGAATAATCAAAAAATTGTTAATAAAACTAATATTGCTAATTTTATGAATAACTACTTTTGTGAAATGGGCGCTAAATTAAGTGCGCAAAATACACATTTAGACACCGATAAATTGAAACTTCCTACAAGAAACCACAATTCCACTTTCTTCGTGTTACTGATTCCAGTGAGATACATAAAATTATTATTTCAATGAAAAAAAAATCCGGAGGGGTGGATAATATAAATGTTAATACAATAAAATCAATATGTGAATATACACTGTTACCACTAGAACATATTTTACAAAAGCTAAAGTAGTCCCCATATACAAGGCAGGGGACAAATCGTGTAACTAAAATTATAGGCCAATTTCCCTTATATCTAACATTGCAAAAATTTTTGAGAAAATAATTCACAATAGACTATACCTATTTTAGAAAAAATGTAATATAATATCTGACAAACAATTTGGTTTTGTTAGAAATGGAGGTACGACGGATGCTTTGAATTATATAACAAATATCATATACAAAAATTTGGATAAAAGCAAACCTATAGTTACAGTATTCTTAGACTTAGCCAAAGCTTCTGAAACTGTGAATCATAGATTACTGCTAGATAAGCTTGAGAGATATGGTATAAGAGGTAGTGTCTTAAAACTGTTAACTAGCTATCTCTCAGATAGACAACAAAGTAGAGCGACGAGTAGAGCGCCGGATCGGAGGGACGCGATCCTTGGCTTGCTCACACTGTGGTGCCCTTGATGCCGGATACCTTTGATTGTAAATGCCTGATGAGCAGTGAATGCCCGCTGCGGCGCCCTCGTTGTCAGTCGCTTGGACTGTGAGGTTTCTGCGTTGCGTGGAGGTAGGACACAGCACTAGCCCCTCCAGGTCGACTCTTGGGGTGTCTAGACGAGAGAGAGAGCCCGCCCAATTCGGTGAAAGCCACACCACCCAGTAATACAGGAGGGAAACCCAGAAGGAGTATTATTTATGTTTGGGGTTTATCGTTGGGGTCGATCCCGGAGGACCAACCCACTAAATTTGACTCAAGAGCGCGGAGCGCTGTGGGTCATTGACCGTGTGATCGTGTACGCCTAGGGGCGCCCTCCCTTAGTCCCCCAGGATGAGGTCGATGGGTCTTTGCCCTACTGGAGGCTTCAGAACTGCGAGAGTGGAAGGAGCGGCGGGAACTGCTCTCCTTCGAAATCGAGGATCGAGAGTCGGGGAATTTAGTGTCGTATCACCGATGATCCGGGATTTGCACCGCCCAGGTCTAACCGGCGCTGTCTGGTGCCTCTTTGTTGGAGACACGGGGAGGACCTTCCTTTGTTGAGGCAGGCTGGCCTGCTTTGCCACAATCTTTCGTATCGTGGTCGCCAATGGAGGACGATCGAGGGGTACTGGTGGAGACGCCGGTTCGATGAGCTGCAAATGCAGCCCATTCGGTTGTGGACGTATCCGGAGGAAACTCCGAGAGAGGGAGTGTTGCGCTGGCCGAAGCTGGAGGCGCTGGTACTCCCTTGGTGACTTGTGGCGGATCCTGCTGCACCGACTCTGTTTGGGTTGAAGCGTCGACTCCTAAGGCACGTCGCCGCTGTTCGATGAGATATCGCCGCTGCAACTCGGCGTAGTAGGAGTGGCACAGCTCGAGCTCTTTATTCAATGTACTGAATTTCTGCACGATTTGTCTAAGCACCGGCTTACTTCTCACATGGGAGTCGAGCTGGGGGAGAGGATGCCTTGGCACTGCGGCCGGGCTCCCTATGTACATTCAAGTCTGCTACTTCTCTGCAGGGAGGCGCGCCGCGGGGTCGCTGCCGCAGTAGCGGCGCGCGGAACTAGGTGCGCTGTAGCGAGGTGCGGTGCATGGCGGGTTGCGCGTGGGCAGGGACATGTCATGAGAGAGCCTATTGGTGGGTGATAACAAGTTCTTATCTGAACGAACTATGCCCCGACTGTTATCTAGGCACATTTGGATTAAATGGATTAACTTTTTTGGTACCCTTATTATTGAGTCATACCTTTTCTTAAAATCAATGAATAGTTGATATACCGTTTCTCTGTATTCTTATTTATTTTCAAGGAGGTGCCCAACTGTGAACATTTGGTCGTTTGCTGACCTGTTTCGTCGAAATCCACACTGGTAGTCTAGGAGGATTTCCTCTGCGAGCGGCGTAAGTCTAGCTAGTAATACATTAGAAAGAATATTGTTGCATGTGCAGATAACATAAATGCCGCTATAATGATTACAGTTTGCTTTATATCCTTTTTTATGTATTAAAATTACGATTGAGGGAGCAGTCTATTTTGCCAATTTCAAAAAATCGATTGCTTTTGCATTTTTTGAAAGTAAATGTTTTTAAGAATATTCTCTGAAAATTCTAGAATGATCCGAGTACTCTAATTGTACTTTTCTGCACCTTGTGCCTTACTACCTGAGCACGCTTACCTACCACGCCTTCTGGCTAACGCCGCTTACCTGGCTCTGTACATTCGAGCAGCTATTTCCTTTTATAAATCTCGTGGAAATATTTTTACGATCGTTGGAGAAATTCGGAGTGCAGTACGGTTATTAAATAGGTGACGGAGACTCGAAACCGTTCAAAATGTTGCTTGACATGTTTCCATATAGCGAAGACTTTATTGTGAAAAAGTTAGAGTGTGTTTTACACGTTGCAAAACGAATTTTCAAGAGTGCTAGGGATGCTAAGAAAATTCATACACAGAAGAAAAAAGCTGAAAGAAAACCGTGAAAGAAGCTCCAAAAATGAAATCTGCATCAAAACAAGGAAAGATGAGTTCGGCAAAAAAAGTTACTAAGAAACCAACAGCCGTTGACAAAAAAGTAAAAACTGCCGAGTTGACAATCAAACTAATGAAGAAATTGTCACAAAACTATGGGTTAGCGACTCAAAGAAAGAAACAAAGATACAGTCGAAAGTATGCGCAAAGAGATTTGGGCCGGATTTTATAACAAGATTTCAACTGACTCCAAACCGCAGAATTCGTACTGGAGCGCGCAGCTGGTGCAAATATTGTAAAGCCGAAGCAAACAATACTTTGAAGGATGTCAAAAACTCTCCTGCTCAAGATGTTCCAGAAGTTTTGAAACCAATCTACGAGGATCTGACCAAAGATGAGATGCTCAAAGATACCTAGGTGGAAACCGCAAAACAGCAACGAAAGTTTCAACAAGACTGTTTGGAGTATGGCACCTAAACACACTTTTTCTGTAAAAAAAATTGTTGAAATTGCGTATCTCACTGCAGCATGTATTTTTAATGAAGGATTTCATGCGGTTTTGAAAATTATAGCGGTAATGGGTGTCGAAATCGATGAAATCGCTCTTCAGTTTGCCAACTCGCGCGTCGACCAGCGCGTACGTATAGCGAACCGCCGCTCATCCGAGGCTTCCAAGGAGAGCAGAACGAAACGTAGAGAGGCTAGATTGAAAGAAAATGAACTTCTCGAATAGTCAGAAGGCATTTTGTATGAAGCACGCATCGCTGATTAAACTTAAGGAATTTTTTACCATATATCATTAAAAAAAAATTTAAACGCGTTTTTCTCGAAACAACGTTTTTAGAAAGCTCGTGGTCAAAATCTCCGAAGCTACTGAAATTTTAACCACATATTCTGTACACATGGCTCTGTCGCATTTTTGGATTTTTCTAAAATTTCACTTACACTATTTTTTTATTGCAAAAATCAGTGAAAAATACTTGTTTCTTTTTTTTAAATGTCCTCCATTTTGTTATTTATGATAAATTTAAAAAATTCTAGAATGCGTTAGAGCCAGAGTCATACTGCATCTAAAACCGTTTGATTGATTTTGTTTCAGATTGCCCATCTTTGAGTATTTGACTACGGCGCACACATACCTACTTTTCGAGGAGTTACGTTTGCCTGTCAGTTTTGTGTATAAAAAGCGTTAAAAATAAATACAATTTTTTTTTGTACGTATTTCGACAGTGTATTTATTAAGCCTAACAAATCGTATATCAATATCTATAATAGTACCTCTAAAAAAATCACATATATAGTCTTTTTCTTGAGCGTCCAAAGTAGAATGATCACTTAAATCGCTGTACTATTTAGGCATTGTTTCTTTCCTCCATATGGCACAAATAAAATTATGAAGTATATTTTATTAAGTAGTTTTAATCCTTTTTTAAATAATTCTGCTCGTAAATGGTCTACTCCTGGGGATCTATTATTTTTTAACTTTCGATTGTATTGCAAACCTTATATAGGCTAGGCTGCTCGGCGTATGGTTTAGCAGTATGGAATTTGTTATATTTTGAAGAGGTTTATTGTTCGTGTACATTTAGGAGCTTGTCAAATTTGTTTTTGCACCTATTTAGTAACCCACCTGTATCCGTTATAAGGTTTCCATCTTCGTCTCTTAGGAAATTTCTTTTATTTTTGAGATCCTTTTGTTATCAAATTTATATCTGTATACATTACCGAAATATTATTTCTATTACTGTTTTCCTGTATCGTTGAAACTTTATTATTTTACCACTTTCGTTTTTTATTCCGGAAAATTCGCGGTTTTACTTCCCACTCACTGCATTCCTCGTCGAACGATGGTTTTTGTTTATTCTTTTTTCGCTGACCTAACACCGTCTTAGTAGCCTGCTTTATAGAACTTTTGACATTTTCCCAAGTACTTTCAATGTCATTCCCTTACTCAAAGTCATCTAAACTAATATTATCCGGTACGTCTAGTTTGTTTGAAAGCTTCTCACTATATTTAGTTTCAGTCTTGGGGTCATTTAACTTTTCGAGATTAAATTCCTTTGTTTAGTAGGTTTTATTAATTTTGTTAACTAGTATACGAATTAATCTTGGTTGTAACCAGAAAATGGTCGAAACCGCAATCTGCTGCATTTTAAGTTCGGACGTCGAGAATGTTAACCTGTCGTCTTTGATCAATTGAAACGTGGTAAATTTGGTTAAACATATGTCCACCAGGCGCTCACCATGTTACTTTATGTCGATTTTTGTGAATAAAACACGTACTCTTTACTATAAGATTCTTTAAGATCAACTAATGATGCAGTACTACAGGCCAAGAGAACCTTCAAAAAAAGAACAGACGAAGAAGAACCCGAAGAGAGTGATACTGGTAAAAACCCTAGATGTGAAAAATGCCTTCAACTCTGCCAGATGGAAAGATATGATCGACGCAATGAAGAATACGTTTAAAGTGTCATCGTACGTTCTGCGCATGGAAAAACACTATCTAAAGGATAGGTGGCTATTCTATGGTACCATCGAAGAACAATGAAGAAAGGAAATTACAGATGGAACTGCACAAGGATCGGTAATTGGATCAGACTTATGGAACATACCTTACGATGGTGCTCCGCGGCTTGAGCTGCCGGTTGACACATTCCTAATAGGGTATACAGACGACGTAGCCTCAGTAATTGTCGCTGAAGATGAAGAAGAAGCTCAAGAAAAGTTGGACGTGGTCATGGAACAGCTTAGCAGGTGGATGGAAGATCACGGTTTAGAATTATCGACCCACAAGACTGAGCTAGTACTTATAACAAGAAATCAGAAAAAAGTTTTTGACAACATCGAGACAATGCTGGTAGGACCTGAGAGGAATCAGACCAAGGTAGCCATTAAGTATCTAGGTATTGCGATAGATTCTAAGATGAAATTCGGAGAACAGATCAAGCGAGTAGCAGACAAGGGAGCATCAGTTATGACGGCGTTAAGCAAGATTATGGCTAACGTAGGCGGATCAAGAGCGAACAAACGCTACCTCCTGAAGTCGGTGACCCACTCCATTCTTCTGTATGGTACAGAGGTATGGGCCGATACACTAGAAGTTGAAGACAATAGAAAATGTATGGCTACAGTTCAGCAGACAGGAACGCTGAGAATAGCGAGCTCAGCGAACCGTTTCGGAACCAGCTGTCTTGGTTGTGGCAGGCGTGATTCCAATTGACCTGCTCACCAGACAGCGAAAGTGAATATATGAAAAAAAAATAGAAGACAACACACAACAAGTCATAAATGAGGAAAGAGAGATAACGATCAAGAAGTGGCAAGAGCGATGGAACGCAGATGCCAGAGGCCGATGGACCGCGATACTGATCAAGGAAATCAATAACTGGATAGACCGATGTCATGGAGAGGTAAGCTACTATGTAACGCGGCTCCTCACCGGACATGGGTACTTCCGATCTTACCTCAGACATATGAGGAAGGTGATTAATGTAAAGTGCCTGCATTGCGGACATGTGAAGGACGAAGCGGAACACACTTTCTTTGACTGTGACCACTGGACGGAAGAAAGAAGAGAACTTGAGACAAAAACAGGGCAAATTACTCCAGAAAACATTGTTGGATTAATGCAGAAGAACAAGAAAAGCTCGGATGAAACCGCTGCCTTTATTGAATAAGTGTTATGGCAGAACAAACATAACAATTTGGTGGATAATATCAGGACCATCGAGTTAGGAAAAATAAGAAGAACCGTGAGCAATGTTTTGAAGAAGCGAAGAAATCCACCCTGAAGCATGCGAAAGCGGTTCCGAGGTGGCATTTCGACAAAAAGAAGTGGGTAAAAGGAGGTGGAGGTTTAGTGGGTATTGTTGATGCAGTCTTTGCGGTCTCCGCTCAAGAAAACCGGGAACACTCCGCCATCTGAGTCCCACATACGGGGGAGCACCGCATCGCTCTCCTATGGTTCGTAACCAGAATTCATCCTCGGATAAAAAAATATATATATAAGATCTCAGATGCAGCAAAATGAATTACTTTCATTCCATTATCGTTACCCACGTCATGTAAAGTTTCTGTATCTATATTCTGTATCTATATTCTATATTCTGTATCTATATTCTATATTCTGTATCTATATTCTATATTCTGTATCTATATTCTATATTCTGTATCTATATTCTATATTCTGTATCTATATTCTATATTCTGTATCTATATTCTATATTCTGTATCTATATTCTATATTCTGTATCTATATTCTATATTCTGTATCTATATTCTATATTCTGTATCTATATTCTATATTCTGTATCTATATTCTATATTCTGTATCTATATTCTATATTCTGTATCTATATTCTATATTCTGTATCTATATTCTATATTCTGTATCTATATTCTATATTCTGTATCTATATTCTATATTCTGTATCTATATTCTATATTCTGTATCTATATTCTATATTCTGTATCTATATTCTATATTCTGTATCTATATTCTATATTCTGTATCTATATTCTATATTCTGTATCTATATTCTATATTCTGTATCTATATTCTATATTCTGTATCTATATTCTATATTCTGTATCTATATTCTATATTCTGTATCTATATTCTATATTCTGTATCTATATTCTATATTCTGTATCTATATTCTATATTCTGTATCTATATTCTATATTCTGTATCTATATTCTATATTCTGTATCTATATTCTATATTCTGTATCTATATTCTATATTCTGTATCTATATTCTATATTCTGTATCTATATTCTATATTCTGTATCTATATTCTATATTCTGTATCTATATTCTATATTCTGTATCTATATTCTATATTCTGTATCTATATTCTATATTCTGTATCTATATTCTATATTCTGTATCTATATTCTATATTCTGTATCTATATTCTATATTCTGTATCTATATTCTATATTCTGTATCTATATTCTATATTCTGTATCTATATTCTATATTCTGTATCTATATTCTATATTCTGTATCTATATTCTATATTCTGTATCTATATTCTATATTCTGTATCTATATTCTATATTCTGTATCTATATTCTATATTCTGTATCTATATTCTATATTCTGTATCTATATTCTATATTCTGTATCTATATTCTATATTCTGTATCTATATTCTATATTCTGTATCTATATTCTATATTCTGTATCTATATTCTATATTCTGTATCTATATTCTATATTCTGTATCTATATTCTATATTCTGTATCTATATTCTATATTCTGTATCTATATTCTATATTCTGTATCTATATTCTATATTCTGTATCTATATTCTATATTCTGTATCTATATTCTATATTCTGTATCTATATTCTATATTCTGTATCTATATTCTATATTCTGTATCTATATTCTATATTCTGTATCTATATTCTATATTCTGTATCTATATTCTATATTCTGTATCTATATTCTATATTCTGTATCTATATTCTATATTCTGTATCTATATTCTATATTCTGTATCTATATTCTATATTCTGTATCTATATTCTATATTCTGTATCTATATTCTATATTCTGTATCTATATTCTATATTCTGTATCTATATTCTATATTCTGTATCTATATTCTATATTCTGTATCTATATTCTATATTCTGTATCTATATTCTATATTCTGTATCTATATTCTATATTCTGTATCTATATTCTGTCTTCCTTTCCAATTTTTACGTTAAAGTCTCCTAGCAATATTTTTGAGTAATGGGCCGCAAATCTATTAATACCTTCTATAGACTTGCGTAGAAAGAATCTTTTTGGACATTAATA
This sequence comes from Gastracanthus pulcherrimus, assembly GCA_949152435.1. Classification (NCBI taxonomy): domain Eukaryota; kingdom Metazoa; phylum Arthropoda; class Insecta; order Hymenoptera; family Pteromalidae; genus Gastracanthus; species Gastracanthus pulcherrimus. Next base: position 110,388,785 of record OX424573.1, on the reverse strand, counting down.
AATATGTACTTATACCATTGACTTTGAAAGGTTAGGAACGCTATGCGATCATTAATGAGCTTAAAATCCTTTACCGCTTGTACTATTTCATTACTTATTGAAAAGCCCGTTCCTAGCTGCCCTGCTTTTTCCAATCCGCTATAGAGAAATGTGTATCTATTGATTTGCACTATTGCCGGGCTTGTTCTCCTAACCTCCTGCAATGCTACTACGACTAGTTCGTACATATCTGCCTCCCTGTCTAATTGCCAATCTTGAGTTAATCTACGTACGTTCCATGTGCCCAACCTAAACTCCCATATGGTTCTTTTGCATGTTTCCCCTCGGATAGTCCCCACCTGGAGATCCAAACGGGTAGTAAATCCAGTGTAGGTTCATCACGCCTACTACCTACACTCCGGGACCTGTCTAACAGATCCTTAAAATAAAAAGTAAATTTTGGTCTTCGTATTAACAAATAATTCATCAGGTTCTATATATTTTTATGTATGAAGATTGTGATATTGATAATAAGATGTGTCCTTAAGAGGAGTCCGTATCTTCTGTCCTTGTCTAATCACATTTTTGCTATTTATTCAAATTGTAGTTTGTTAATTGAAAAACTAAAAGTTGGCCCCAATTGTTATTAAAGTAATGAATATTTTGAGACCTTAAAAAGAATCTAACATTACTTCCTTTTTGAGAAAACTTCGTAACAGAAAGGCTAACCTCAATTTTCGCGTTCCGACATTTTCTCGAAAAGGGAATAATGTTATATACTTTTTAAGGTCTCAAAATATTCCTTATTCTAATACCAATTGGGGCCAACTTTTAGTTTTCCAATTAACAAACTACAATTTGAATAAATAGCAAAAACGTGATTAGACAAGGACAGTAAATACGCACTCCTCTTAAGCGGTAAACATGCAATAGAAAAGCAGTTTTTCAACTATGGACATGCTACGGAGGTGACATTTTGACCACTGTACAGTTCATAACTTTTATGATAAATAGTTTATGATTCCTTTATGTAATAGTGTTATGTCCAGAACTCGCCAAATATGAAAATTCAGAACATATGTGGATGAATCTAGTCGCAGGCTCTAGCGTGTAATCTGGTACTCTCACTACCAGCAACCTGTCTAATATTTTTATAGATCTTTAGAACTTAGTGCTCCTAACTTTTAATCTCTACTGGATCTACATAGCTGCTTCCTGGAGTGTAGCCAAGTTGAAGGTTGATAAATTATATTTTCCAATACTCGAATTCACAATAAAAACTTTTATTTATTTATTAATTTGCTCAAATTATTATAAATTGTAATAATTGAATCGCTCTGTAATTGATTTGCAATATACTTGAGAAATTTCTAATATAACTTTTGTCTATTTGTAAAATTGATTGTCTGTATTTTTATTGAACGATTGATAAAAATAGATATAAATTTTAATAGATATTTTATAAATTTATAAGTTTTATACGTTTTAGTTGTATATTTGATTGAACCGCGAAACAGCCTACTGTTGGTCTTACAAATGAACTGAGCTTAATTATGCGATCATTTTCTTTTATACAGTCTTTCTTATTGATTAAAAATATATTATATTTTACATTTAAAGGAAACATTATTTCTGAAAGACATACAAAACCGCAAGTATGTCGATTACAAATGATATTATGAAACGCTTACGATGCTATTTTACATCGCCCAATTTATAACTGATGCACGCCTGTATTTCGAAATTGCATTCCTTGTGTCAGACTTTATTTTTTATGCTTACGCTTCTTTTTCGCAGCCACGTCACTGGATTGCGTACGTTAAGTTTGACAAAAGAAATTATGTCATTACTCAATTAAGAAAATTTAAAAATAATTTTATCCGTTTAAAGCGTACGTCTTTTAGACCAAACAATACCAAAAGTTGATTTTTTTCTATTTTTATTCGTACAACCATCTAATGTTTATTTAATTTTTATCTTGAATATAGATTATTGAAGACAAGATATTTGACAGTCCACTGAAAATAACCCATATGTGCTTTCAATTTTAGCCAAATCAGCTAAATTTTGTTATGATTACGAGAAATAAAAAGAAATATTTGCTACACAAAAAGAACTAAAAAAATATTTGTGCAAGTTGTGATTCTTTAAAATTTGTTTGCTAATTAGATAATTTTTAAAGATTTATAAAAAGAAGGTGTATGATCATTTAGGGGTGCCGAATTTTTTTCATAATAGTCTGAACGTTTTATTCACATAAAAATTTTTGCGTCGATATTCTGGTTTATATAAAAGTTACGAATTTCCTCAGTAGGTGGTATATGTACAATGAGGACGTAAAGGGTTAAATAGGTATTAAAACGAACACTATATATGAAAAAACGTTTTAATTTATATGTGTTTATATACATTTTTGATTTCTAATAATTCTTAATGATTTTCTGACAGATTAAAGATAGAATTCGACGACCGATGAATGCTTTTATGATATTTTCAAAACGACATAGAGCTGTAGTACATCAGAGGCATCCTAATCAAGATAATAGAACAGTTTCAAAAATTCTTGGTGAGTGGTGGTATGCTTTAGGGCCAGAAGAAAAACAGAAATATCATGATTTGGCTTCTGAAGTAAAAGAAGCTCATTTCAAAGCTCATCCAGATTGGAAATGGTGCAGTAAAGATAGACGAAAATCTTCAACAAGCTTGAAAATAAATGAAATGCGTAGTAAATTAAACAGTACCGGAGAAGAACTTGATATAGGAATTCCAGACGGTACTCCTCTTACTCCAACTGTATTAGATGAATGTATTAGTGCGACGAACATCGTTTCAGCTGAGAATAAGTCTACAGATGTGAGTTATAAATGCAGTTTAATTTGATAATTTGTCTAGTTAAGTATTTTGCAATTATAAAACAATCAATTATTAAAGTGTATTGTATGATATTTCGTAAACTGGGTTTAAGTATGACTTGTAAACTAAATAAGTAGGTATTAATTTAGTACTATTAATTAACTCGTTAACGTCAATTTTCGAAATAGCAAAAAAGTATATTAGTTTACACGTACATTGAAGAAATTTCTTAGAAAAGTTTCAGTATCAAATCCACATATACTCAGTTTCTGACAGTACTTACTTAATCATATTTTAGCATCCCTTAGTATTATAATATTTACGAGGAGCATCCACAACCTTTGGGAAATGAATACCTAGAAGAATGTAGGAAGTGGTTTCCGGTACCCAAAAACGATGCACCAGTAGTTTCATCTCAAGATCTGAACCAATTACATAACCTTTCTCACTCCAAATTTACATTATTTTAAGTGAAAATGGTACCTGTACTTTGGATTATAACCATATTTTTTATCTTTAATGTGTAAAGGAAGACTCATTAAGTAGTTAATCTGCCACCTGGGATCGTCATAACAAACCTGACCTTGACCTCAAGTGACCCCGGTCTAGGCAGTCTGTGCGGTCTATGATCCCACTGAGTAGTGAAGGTCAGGTTTTTTACTGTTGTGACGACCCCAAGTGCCACATTATCTATAATCTCAGTACTTTCAAAGTCAGGTTTATTATTATTGTGACGATCCAAAGTATCTCTGCTTGTGAAAATGGTCAAACTCTGCCTTCCAGTACTATTATATTCTTTTAAAATGTGCCACACACACGGTCTATGGTGTCATTGAATAAACAAGTGCAGGTATGCTATTGTTGTGACGACCTAAAGCGCAACTACCTGTGTAAATAGCTAAGGTCTCACCTAGTATTGTTATAATCTTATAGCTAAAATTTATTGAAGTACAACCAAAGTGCCACACACAGTTTATAACATTTTAGTCGTATTATGGATTACGACAATGAGAACAACTGAGCAATGTTAACACCACAGCTAACCGTTGAGAACTGATGGAGGATGCTCCACTTTTTTACTGTAATATTCCAGAGACCCCCAATCTCCTCCAAACACATACACACACATGCACGCACGCACGTACCTGCACACATACAGACACACACAAACTTTAAACGTAATTGTGTATTTTATGTAAAATATGCTGACTTGTAGAACGTTGGACTTAAGACTATTTTATTCTAAGCTATATTTACACGAATACGAGTAAGTCCTTATTATCGAGAGGAATGCGTCTCCTGAAAGTGACAAAGTACCTGCAACCGTTCATGGGATATTGACGATAATCGATTCTACCCTCACAACTACTCCAATATTAAGTATTTTTGTATGCATATATGTAGTGAATGACAAAGTAATTGTTCCCGCACCCTCCAAATATATCTTCTCCCTAATATGTATAATTTAATCGAAATTAATGCATGCCTGGAGAACCACAAGGCTTGCAGCTTTGCTAGAAACTTGGCTGCCGAAATCATGTCGAAAGCCTTGTTGTAGTCAAACAGTAACAGTAAAGTTACAAGTCTCTTGTGATTCCTGTTCTTACATCTTTAGTGAGTTTCAATAAAGCAATCTGCGTCGAGATGTTTCGCTTGTAGCCAGACTTCATGGAGTCAAGCTGTTTAGTCTTACAAGGAGAGTGTCACATCTCCGGATCACGGATTTTGATTAAACTTTGACAGATGCTTTCTGATACCTAAAAATGAAGCCTAGCAACCGTAAGCAAAATACACGTTATTTCAATACCTATACTTCGTATCATAACTCTGCAAGTTATTTTGGTAGAAAAATGTAATAAGATAAAAAAGTTAATTAAATGAGCTTTAATTTAATCGTTGTTTCATATAAAAATATTATTCTGCATTGAAAAAAACCGCTCTCGTATTCACTCCCTCGTCCGTCTCGTAAGCTTTTCCTGCAGCTAACCAATTTGATGGTGCTGTGTCTGTAGATTCACTATCTTTATTATTGATTTTGTTGTTGTATCTATTACTAGTATTGAATGTATGTTGTGTATTTGTTCCTGATCCTATAGTGTTGTCCCTATTATTACTACTATTATTGTTATTGTTGTTGTTGTTATTTGTACTATTCATTTATGAGTCTACGATAGTTCTCAGATCTGTTGCAGATTTGAACGCATGTGTTTGCACATACTGGGCTCAAAGCCTCGTTCATAAAATAGTTTCTGCGACATATATTTCTGGTGAGTATCTCGTTTAAGGCAAAGAAGATAGACCTTAATAGAAGCGCCAAGGCTTATGGCGACTGTGGCACTCCAAGGGCTAGTAAGCACTCCGACCACGCGCAGCGCGACATTCGATTTTCAAATGTTTCCAAACGTTATGTAGGTAACAGGATATCTCTCGCCCGATAACATACCGGCAATATCGATAAAAGTATTTATTTAAAAATTGTACATTGGAAACATGTCAGTTATCGTTTGCAATACTCAAAAAATATCTATAAAACCTAAAAACATATAGTAAAACAAATTATATTTAAAACTCCAAACCTTATCTACAAATGGGGGAGCACTTTATATACTAAACCTATTATTCAGCATTCGTCGGCAGCGACGGTCCTGTGGATAACGTATCTGACTTTTGATTTTTTGATGCGGGTTCAAATCCGTCCCAATGTTTTTTTTTTAATTTATAAATTTATATAAAAAGATTAATGAATAATTCTATATAATTTATACATGTCGTGAGATTATAAACAAGTATTTTAAATTTTTTTTATATAGTAATTTCTAAATAAAATGAAAATAATGCCGAAAGCACCTTGAATAGTACCTCTAGGGTGGTCTGGAAAACGATTCAAAATAGTAATAATTTAATATTTTTATAAAAATATAATTTATTTTCTAACTACAATAAAAAAAAATTGGACGGATTTGAACCTCCATAAAAACCATCGCTGCCAACGAGTGTTGAATAATGGATCTAATATATAAATTGCTCTCCCATTTGTAGATAAGATTTGTAGTTTAAGTATAATTTGTTTTGCTATATGTTTTTAGGTTCTCTACATATTTCTCAAGTATTGCAAACGATAACTGACATGTTTTCAATGTACTGTTTTTGAATACATACTTTTATGGATATTGCCGGTATGTTATCGGCCGAGCGTTATCCTATTACCTACATGACGTTTGGAAATATTTGAAAATTGACTGTCGCGCTGCGCGTGGTCGGGGTGCTCACTAGCCCTTGGGGTGCCTCACTTTGTTTCCCAACTTTGCGCTTCTATTAAGGTCTATCTTCTTTGCTTAAGGTAGCATTCTGGTGTATTTTGGCCAAAACATAAAAAAAAAAAATATTTTCTTTGTAATTGTAAGAATCTTTTGAAACCTATAAGATATTAAAACTTGATATTTTAACAAAGTTATATGTATTTAAGAAAAACAATTTACATTTAATAACGTACGAAATTGAATCTTTAAACTGGTTCTTCTCGCAACTAATTTTCCAAACTTTAAAAAGTGACTTGCGCATGAGGTTTTTATGAATCTTTCTGATACTTTCAAAAAATATACTTTAGTATATGTAGAACATAAACTGACTACATTTAAATTTTTTTCTTCTTATATCATTTTATTATCAGTCTTTATAAAAAAACGTGATTTTTTAGGCACTTTCATAAATCAAATGAAAACTAAATTTTTTTGAGGAAGTATTTTGTTGAGCAATCAAGGAAGTGACTCAATTTTTTTAGAGCTTCTTCTTAAAATGCTATGCGCAAGTGACATTTTAAATACTGGTCATTTTCGTTTAAAAAAATCGTATTTTTTCAATAACTCTGCAAATAATTGATATCGTGAGCTAAAAAGTGATTTAGAACCTATTAATATCATCCTACATAAGTCTTTAAAATTTTAGCTCTTAAGACTGAACAATAAAAAATAATGACAAACGAGAGGGTCTATGTCGCTGGAGTTGAAATCCGTAAGACCGGCTTTTGCTTGCATTACTTCATTTTGATTAGCTGCACTCACAAGACGAACAATTAAAAACGGCGGTCTATCTGCTCTGTTGTCATGCAGTATTACGGCTCTCTGCGTCTTCTCTGGAGGGCCTGCCCCTCATCGTGGGGTGAGCGGGTTTACCGCAAAGTAATTATATCATTCTTATTGAGAAAGGGCAGAGCAATGCTGAGAATCACATGAGCAACCTCAAGGGGATCAATTTCATCCGGAGTGCAGTTGACGATTCCCGTTACAGTTGAGTTGCAAAACGTGCGTGCGATGTCTGGAATTTCGCGCTTGAGGCTCTCTTACAGTAGTCTCACTTGGAGTTATGTGATCCAAGGAGTTCAAGGTTGAGCAACTGGATACCGCAGACTTATCTAAATCTCTCACAGAGACAAAAACCTGCGACTCGTTTGCAGCAGAATCTTCTTTAAAATTATCGTCGTTTCTTTATATTATCGACAGTGCCCTCAATTTTATTAATTATCTGTGTAATTTGTTCATTTAGAAATCTGTTTTCCTGCAACAGCATTAGACGATAATTGTGCAGGCCCTCCAGCTTGGATGATTGCTCAAAATTTTTTTTCTTAAGTGACGAAACCTAATCTATCAGTTTGTCAGTCAACCCCTCTGTTATTGGTACATAGGTTGTATAATTGTTGATAGCATCAAGTTTATCCACAATGAGACATTTGAAATCATCTATTGCACTTGTAAGAAGTTAAAACTGCTTATCAAATAACTCAAGCATGGTCGATGGCATCGTATAATAATTCACAGAGCCTAAGTCGGCTGCGACGATGTCGTGGGATCGCTTTCTTGTTGTAGTATGAAGCGTGATGGTGGGAGCAGACGAGGCTCCCTCTCCAGACCATTGTTCAATGTTTTGTTGTCTATTGTTTTGTTCGTGGTGCTATTTTTAGCTGATACGAAATTTATTTCAGTGATACCGTTCTTACTATTGGTTTTGCTTACTGGTTTTTGCTCTACTGGTTTTGCAATCTTGGCAAATTATCTTATCGCTCTTTAATGGCGTCATATCATCACATCGTCATGATAAAACTGGATATAAAATTTACATTAACAAATGATAGCCTTTACGCGAGTTACTTTTTTGCATTTGGCACAAGATGAACTAGACATATCGCGTGAGAAACTTAGTAGAATTCGTGTGAAGTCAGACAATGCTTTGAAATAAGTGAAGTAGGTCTACGGCGTGTCAAAAAGCTACTGAATTTATAATAATTTAAAATATTTACTTAAGGAGGTTCGAGTAGCATGGTCTGGTGAAAAATTACATTTTGGTACCTTGATAGCTGATTAATGTCTAATCTTTAATATAATCATGCGATGTTGCACTACCGGCAGTTCTGAAAACATGTTTATAAAAAGAAGGATAATTTTCTGATTTATTAATAACAAGAAATAGAGGAACTTTTTAAAAATTTTTACTATATAAAGACAAATTTTTAAGCTCACTGTAAAAATTTCAAATAATTGAGGAATATTTTCGTAAAAATATGGTAGTATAAAGAAAAAAAAATTATTTTTATGCGCAAAACAAACAAAATTTCATGAAAAATACTTGATAATTTTTTACAATATAAAGAATTGTTATCTAAATTCGCTGTAATAATTTCAAGTAGTGTAAGCATGTTTTCGAAAAAATATGGTAGTTAACAAAAAATTCATATATTCATATATACCGAAAAAAAAAATTTTTTTCCCATGAACGAGCTTGCTAAATGATTTATAATTTTAGCAGTCTCTAGTTATCAGTTTTATTAACGACTACAATTCTTTTTCGCTGATTTCATTCATATTCAATTTGACGCTCGAACCTCCTTAACTAAGTACCCTAGAGATAATGTATAAGTATATTGTGTATATACTTGCAAAAATATATTATAGAGAAAGTGTAGAAAAATGTATTGCTGACTTAAATAAACAATAAAATATGAATTTGAGTGGGTCCTTCAATAAAGAAATTTTGAAAGTCGTGCGCAAATTGAAACGCTGGAAACTACTGACATCTGTTGAATGGAAGAGGAATTACTAGTCAGTGTTGCCAAACATCCACTGCTGTGCTCTGGTGATGAAAAGGAGATCCATTCATGCGGCGTTATCACAGTACTAGAAAAAATACAGTATTTATATATGGTGGCCGTAGCAGGACAATTTGCAGAGCGGCGTTGATTTATTTTGCGCAGTTAAGAGAGAGAGAGAGAGAGAGAGAGAGAGAGAGAGAGAGAGAGAGACAGAGAGGGAGATAGTGAGTGAGAGAGTGAGAGAGAGAGAGTGAGAGAGAGATCGAGAGGGAGGGATAGATAGATAGATAGATGGATATTTATTTATTTACATGAATATACAAAACAATGTGTACATTTAAAAAAAATTTACATAGTTATACTAAATGTCATAATAATTTTTCATTTCGTTTCGACATTATATTATAAATAATATCACAACAATTTGTTATTGTAAAAGCATAGTATGTTAATAAGAATAAAATCACGTCAAATACATTACTGGATAATCACAATTATATTTGTCAGGTACATATACAATTTCACTTTGGTAATATCTATCACGTCATGGTTTATAGTAAAAATACACGCATACTCACAAATTTTCATACACGTATCAATAGCCGCGCGTCAAACTCGCGAATAAATACAATCACTCCGATAACGTGAAAATAAAATAAATAAATAAATAAATAAATATGACAATACAGTTCTGAGCTTCATAACCGCCAGTTTAATCTTGCATGTACTCACGCATCACGGTCTTAAATTTTAACAGCGATGAAAGGTCTCTGTAACCGCTGGAATTTCAGAGGCGCGCACCTTGGGCTGTCAAAGAATGAAGGCCGGTGTCGATACGCGAGCCTGAAATTAAGAGATCTTTAACATCACCCCTTCTGGAACTCCTAAATTTATTTTTTAAATAAAGCATTAAGATATGGTGGTTCACTTATTCGAATACCTCTGTACATTATAATCGCGAAAAAATATTTTCTTCGTGCTTTTATGGTGGACCAGTCCAGTTTCGATAGTGTGTAATGTGCTCGTCCCTTTTAATCCCGCAGATATATCTTACACACGAATTTTGTAACTGATGCGGTCGTGTCTGTAGTTCTCCTGGTGCATCAATATACACTAGAGAGCAGTAGTTGAGATGAGGCATAATCAGTGCACTTGCCAGCTGTTTATGTAACGCCTCGGTGGTGCACGTACACACAATTCTCCACCTCAAGACCTGGCAGATCAAGATCATCCAAAGAATTAATGTTATATACCGAGCCGAAGATAATTGCTTTAGTTTTGCCAACACTAAGACGAAGACCAGCAGCCGCCGCTCAACTGGGCACTGCACATGCCGCTGCTGTCAAGCACACGATGCCCTCTTGAAGTTCTTTTCTTGTTATGCGGACGTAAATTTGAAGGTCGTCTGCGTAAAGAAGATGTCTGACACATTCGCAACCCAAGACGCCAGCTAGATCATTGATATAGAGGCTGAAAAGCAGGAGCCCCAAAAACCGAGCCCCGTGGGACTCCAAGATTGGTGGTGAGCCAATCTGACTGACCATTGGATTTAGTAGTTACTCTTTGCACACGCCCTGTAATATAGGATTTAACCCACAGGACTATGCTACGAGAGAAGCCCATACTAAACAAACTCTTGAGAAGTCTAGTTGGGGAGATGGTATCGATAGCTTTACGAAAGTCGAATAGTAACAAGATGGTCCAGAGTTTTTTCTTGCTGTCCATTCTATCCCTAACGTATTTAGTCAGTTAGTTTAAGTAAAATGGTTTGGGTGCTGTGATATTGTCTGAAACCAATCTGGAGGGGATCAAGAACCTTGTTAGATGTTAAGAACTCTGCAATTTGTTTATAAACAATTTTCTCCAGGACTTTTGAGAGATAGCTAAGTAGCGCTATTGGTCTAAAGTCGGATACCGAGGAGGGTACGCTAGTCTTTTTCAGTGGTACAAGATGTGCTTTCTTCCAAGTTCTTGGTAAAATTCCACTGGATAAAGAGGAATTGTACATGGGTGGTGCCATGTCAAGTGAGCATGTCCAAAAATAAGAATATCTGAAACTCTACAAAAATGTTGGTATGTGTACCCAGAGTATGTAAAAGAAATTTCAGACCCTAAGGTGGTATATGTTAAGGGCAATTAAAGGTTGAAAAATGCGTCTTTTTTTTATTTTCAGATTTTGCCAAATTATTTAATTTTTAACTCAAAAACTAGGGACTTTTCAGAATAAAGTGTAGAAACATTTTTTGGTAAAAATAAGGTAAGAAATATAAAAAAAAAATTATTAAACCCTATTGTGATATTTTGTAATCTAATGCATTGTGATATATTGTACTATTATGATTCTAGAAAAACGCCACAATTTTTTTCAAAAGAAATGTTATTTAACCACGCCTCTAATGCATAACAAAGTGCCTTGTTTTAAGATATGTAGCTGAACGAAGAGCAAAGATCGGCATACTCATATAATAACGCTGGTAAAAATAGTACTCTCAACGGGTCGTAATCTTGAGCGACCATAGTCGCTTGTGGTAGGGGTAACATAATCTTTCCAAGGAATATTTCCATACACAAATCTAACACTTGAGTCCTGAGTTCGCTGAAGCTTAATGTCATATTCCTCGGTAATATCATGGTAAATAAGGCAGTAGTCGAAGGTGGGAAGGATTGAACTAAGGATTTGCGTACAGAGAACGATAGTTCGTGCTTGAGAGGCCTGAGTTGACCTAACGTACCAATACTCGCTGACAAATGTGAAAGGCATGCTTCTCCCAGCTGAGGTCCGACGCCAGTCAGACACCAAGATTCTTTGTCTTAGATACGAAAGGTATAAAAGAGCCATTTACTGTGACACAGAGCAGATCAGCTAGGTTGAAGGTCGCTAAGTTTAGTGTACTACCAAGAAGCATTGATTTAGTTTTCACGAGGTTAAGAGTAAGACCATTTGTAGTTGCCCAATTATATATGGCAGTAGTATCAGCTGAGACTTTGGCGATTGTGTCAACAAGCTCGTACCGATAACAACTCCTATAGATTTCCGTGTCATTAGCGTAGATCATGTGCTTGGTGAAGCGAAGTACAGCTGGGAGGTCGTTCATGAAAATGGCAAATAACAGGGAACCATGCACCGATGCTTGGTGTACCCTCGTGAAAGTACGTATCCAATCTGATATGTCGCCACCCTTATCAACGAGAGCTTGGCATCTGTCGGGGAGATAATAAATTAACTAATTTATAGTAAGATAAACTATTTTAAATGAATGAAGTTTATGAATGAGGATGTGATGAAGTATGCGGTGAAATGCTTTAGAAAAATCAAAACGCACAAGCACTGTAAATTTAGTATCATCCATTTCTACCCTAATGTCTTCGATTACCCCAAGCAAGGCCATTTAGGTACTGTGTCCAGAACGAAAGGCCGCCTGACGCAGTCCAATAATTTTGTACTTTTCCAGATGATATTCAATTGCTTAGAGAAAATGCGCTCGAGTATTTCCGAACACTCAGCTAACTTTGCGATGGGATGGAGATCAGATATGTCAGATACAGAAGATCATTTAGGGTTGGGAATAATGAGGGTTTGCTTCAAAAGCATTGGGTGATATGTTGCTGTGTTTGACGAGTTGAAAATGTTTGTTAAAATATTAAGAATGACATGACATGAAGTACGTAAGTGACTTATGGCATGCCATCTACACCATAATTTTAGATTTAGCTTCAGTCGATGCTTCCATAACGTCACTTTTTTCTACTTTGGAAAATGAGATCAATGGAATGTTATTTGCAGGAATTGGGTGAACTTGTGAAAGTGAAAGCGGAAGAAGTGATTGAAAACAGTTAAAAATAGAGACGATGTAACTATTTATCTGGTTAGGACGGAAACGAGAGAAAGGTTATATAGTAGGAGATGAAACTACGCCTAACCTGTCGAGAGACATCCAAAGAATATTGGAGTGCTGTGAGCCGGCTATTTTAGTGCTGAAGTACGCATTTTTAGAGCTACGTAAACGGTTGAGCACGTGGGCGCGCAAGAACCGAGAGAGAGAGAGAGAGAGAGAGAGAGAGAGAGAGAGAGAGAGAGAGAGAGAGAGAGAGAGAGAGAGAGAAGTAAGTATCATGGCGGGCATGACTTTTACATTCATCTAGTTTCACTTCATATTAATTGATGTATTTCGGTACTCATTCATTCTTGTACCAGTGACGAGGTGCAGAGTATCTTCGTGGTCAGCCAACTCGATGCATCATAGGTGTATCGTTACAAATCGTCGTGGCCGCACGTTCCTACCCCGCGGCCCATTCCTCGCATACTTGGCCACTCCGCTGGCCTGATCCGCTCGTTGTACGTCATACAAAGGGAGGACGAGTTTTCAGCACCCCCATCTCTCCGAGGCTTTGTTCCTCCCCATTCGGTAATCTTCGGAGCAGTCCGACTTAATTTGCGGCCCCCTCTTTCTCTCTCTCACTCTCTCTCTCTCTCTCACTCTCTCTCTCTCTCACTCTCTCTAAAAAGTTATACGCCAAAGAGAAATGTTAAGCCTCCTTTACAACAAACGAGACTGTCTACAACGACTGAGGCAGATAAGAGAGCAGAACAGGCCCGCTCCTTCCTTCAAAATAAAATTTTTGAGGCGCTAAATAATAAAAAAGAGTGAATGTGATGTGCAGGCGGTCGGGGAGGATGGCATTCCGCAAGGGGTAGTAGCCAGGGCTCTTCCGGCTATCGGTACACATCTCGCCAAATTATTCAATCTCTCGTTGTCACGTGGCATTTTCCCGAGGAACTGGAAGAGTGCTCACTTGGTGCTTTTAAAGAAAATAACCGTACCATCTTCGATTTCGGACTTTCGTCCAATAACACTTTTGAGTTTTCTTTCTAAGGTCCTCGAGAAGATTGTACACACTCAAATCTCTTCAGGCCGGCTTCAGACAGTACCATAGCACTCAGACTGTTTTACTCAAACTATCGGGGGACATACGTGGTGGTGTCGACGGCATTAAAATCAATATAGATGGTATCTACAAAAGTAAAAAAATGCTCACCATATTTCTTCTTTTGGACTTTAGTAAAGCCTTCGATACCATCTCGACGACAAGGTTACATCGCCAGCTGATTAGAATGGGGTTCTCCAGGAAAGCAGTCCTGTGGATCAAATCCTACATTACAGAGCGACAACAAAAAGTTGTCACCAGTTCCAGGGTCGGGTACTGATATGGGCTTATACTCCCTGAGAGCTCGTGGTTCGCGCCTTTGGAACTCCAGCCCCCACAGTATCAAGTACTTGCCATCACTCTGCAAATTTAAGACAGCGATGCGCAGGTACTTGCGTAACCATAGTAATATAACATTACGTAGTCTATAACATAGCGTCCTTTGTTGTTCAATTATTTATTTATTTATTTATTAACTCTGTGATTCGGTATGATTGTATTTATAAGTATGAATGGACGCTTGACTGTATGTAAGTATGCATGATTTTATTGTAAACTTGACGAGCTACGGGCGATTATCTTCTTTTATATATTTGACAATGTTATCAACTTCTTATTTTTTATAACGTATGTGTGTATTTATAAGTTTGAATGATCCTATGTATGTATGGATGTATGAATTACTGTGATATATTTTGTAATTGACGTGATAGATGAAAATTGTGCAAAAATTTGTTATTATAAGACGATCAATATGTGATATTTTAATAATACTGACTGAAATTAAACTATATTGTAAAATGAAATATATATATATATATATATATATATATATATATATATATATATATATATATATATATACTATTTTTTTGTTTTAAAGCAAAATAAATGTCTTTCTCTCTCTCTCTCTCTCTCTCTCACTATCTGGAGGTGTCTTCACAGAGGCTTGGAGATTTCAGTGCCGTCTGTCTGTCTGCTGTCCCGTGTTTTATGTATCAGTTGTGAAATAGGTCGTAAAAATAGTTAAAGCCCGCAAAGGCATTCCACCCTGGATCAACGCTGAAACAGAACAATTAAACAAGAAACGTGACGCGAGTTATAGACCGTACAAAAGGACTGGTGATGTGCAGTTCTATAAGGAGTTTCTGGATCTGCGCAAAGAATCTTTAGCTAAATCAGAGCAGGCTGGCATCCCTTTTTATCAAGGCAGACTACTGGGTAAGCAGCAGTGCGATGTATGGAAAGAATTGCGCAATCTACGACTCCTTCCGAAAACCATGCGGTGGTGGGGGGGGGGGGGGGTGCATCAATTCACAGCGGAGGAGCTTAACATCCATTTTGCGGGAATATCAATATGAAACGACGAAGATCATGTTGAAATTGAAAATATAGTAACATCCGCATGTGATGATGGTTTTAAATTCAAACCGGTTAGCATTGCGGATGTTGTACTCGCGGCCACGCATTTCTCCTCGCAAGCGAGGCGCGAGGATGACATCCCGCAGAGTGTGGTCACTAAAGCACTGCCGGTCATTGGCCATTACGTTGTGAGTCTGTTCAACTCCTCTATGGATAAGGGTATATTCCCGGACCTTTGGAAGAGAGCTCGAGTCATGCCACTGAGCAAGTGTACCATACCATCGACAGCGTCGGATTTTCGACTAATAGCATTTCTGTGATTTCTCTCAACGGTTCTGGAGAAACTTGTATATGACTAGATAATGCAGTACCTGACCACAAATAAGAAACTTGACTCCTAATCTGGCTATAAACGTAAAAACTCGACTCGGACTGCACTACGCGAGCAGTTGCTGATTGGGTCGAGGACGCTGGCCTCAGACTGAATAAGACCAAGACTAAAGCAATTGCTTTCGGCTCATGTAAATACATTAATAGTCTAGAGTCAAAAGGTATGCCGGAAATCAGTCTGGGAGAAGGTGTCTTCGTCCCCCTCTCGCAAACTGTTACGAGCCTTGATGTTATACTCGACTCTAACCTCACGTGGAAGGGACACGTGGACATGTTTACAAAAAAGATTATTAGAGTATAATATGAGGATTTTGTAGAAAGTATACCACCGAGGATCTGTGTAAGTACTTAGTAATGGCCGTAGTATTTCACACCTCGACTATTGCTCTGTAGTAGATCAGGACGCGTACTTAAACTACGTAGCCGATTTCAGAGACTGCAAAATTCATATATGCGATATGACTCAGGTGCTAGGAAAGATGAGCACATCTCCCCCTACAGGAATCAACTATAGTGGACAAAAATAGATTCAAGAACTACGACATTCATGGCTACATTAATGTATAAAATAATAAATATAAAAGAACCAGAGTATTTGAAAACACTCTTTAAAAAGAATGAATCAAAGCGCCCTGTAAGGGATTAGGTAAAAAAAACTCTCTATACCACATATGCGCATTGAAACTGAGATACGCACATTACCATCATTAAAAGCATTATCGCGAGTTTCACGTCTCGCTACAACGTATGTTATATGATTCTCCCGACCCTTCCAAAAGTTTTCTCCGAATGGACTTCATATGCCTCAGTATAATATACAAACGTTAAATTTGCCTAAAACACGAAATCAACAAAAATCGCTATTCGTTGCGGCACACCTCACTTATGATCACTTTCATGACTCCAAATAATTTATACGCGTTTATTATAACATTCCGTTGACCCTTCCAACAGTTATCACTGAATGGATTTTATATACTCCAGTAAAAGATACAAACGTTAATTTTGCATAAAACAGGAAATCAACGGAAACCGCTCTTCGTCACGCAATAACTCTACTTAGGACCCCTTTTTATGACCATAAAATTTGTACACGGTTGCTATAAGATTCTCCGGACCTTTCCAAGAGTTTTTACCGAATGGACTTTATATATCCCAGTAAAAAATACAAACGTTAATTTTGCATAAAACGCGAAATCAACTAAAAACGCCCTTCGTCACGCCATAACTCCACTTAATACCACTTTTATGGCTCCAAATAAATTGTACATGTTCATCATAAGATTCTCCCAACCCTTCGGAAAGTTTTCTCTAAATGGACTTTCTATGTCCCAGTATAATATACAAACGTTAATTTTGCATAAAATACGAGATCAACGAAAACCGTTATTTGTTACGTCACAACTCCACCTAAGACCACTATTTATAACTCTGAATAATTTCTACACGTTCATTTTAAGATTCTCCCGGTACTTCCGAGAGTTTCCACCGAATGGACTTTATATACCCAAGTAAAACCTGCAAACGTTAATTTAAAATAAAACGTGAAATCAACAATAAAAGTCCTTCGTCACATCATCACTCCACCTAAGACAAAGGAGATATCTTCACCATCGAAAAAACTGTTATATCTGAAAAGCTAGCTAGGCACTACTGCTTAATAAGAGAACCTTATAGTTTCGTTATCGAAAGAAGTATGATATATTGGAAAAAAGCATATTATTGCATAAAAATATATATTTTAATACTATAGGAACATATTTCAAGCATCCCCTTAGATTAAATGTGTGGATGTATGTGTGAATATAATCAAGTTAATCGATTAACTCATCGAAACTGCGGATAACCGGCTGAAACATAAAGACCTTACTTGTCTCGTCGTAGTACGTAAAAGTATCTATTTTCAACCACATGCGATTAGTGTATTTCCATATAGTATAAGTATTAAATATATTAAAAATTTGAATTATAGCTGTATCTTGAAAAATTTCTATCAAGTTTTCTACATTCAAGTTATAGAACTAGAAAGACAACAGCTTTATTCATTTTCAGATTTTTTACGAAAACGTCACTTAAACAAAGTTTGTCGAGATAAACGGAAAATATAGCGCAAAATGGGTATGAAAAATCGATTTTTTGGCCACAATTGGATTATGACACATTAGATGCAAAAACTTTATACTGTAAGATTGTAGATCTCATAAAGTAAAACTTTTTTGTGTTACACATTTTTTACGGAAATGTCATTTAAACAAAGTTTGTCAAGAAAAACGATAAATAAAGCGCAAAAAAAGGTATCAAAAATCGATTTTTAGGCAATAATTAGATTATGACACACTATATGCAAAAATTTTCTCGATAAAGTTATACATCTCAAAAAGTGAAACTGTCTTGTATTACACATTTGTTATGAAAACGCCATTTACAGAAAGTTTGTCGAGAAAAATAAAAAATAAAGCGATAAAAAGGTATCAAAAATCAAAAATTTCTTGATTGTTTAACCAGCGCATCTGACCAGGGTCCGAAGCGACCGGTTTCTGATCCCACGCCGAAAGTAACCGTCTCGGCAGAGCTGAGCTCATATCAGACCTTCGCCCATGTCGATAGGAACAACCGCGAGGGGTCGCGACAGTCCCAGCGTGTCCCGGCGTAAGATTAATCGGGTAGGGTATGTTTGTGTATTTTGTTCAGTGTTGTGCGTGACGATGACGATGACCATGACGACAACGACGACAACGGCGACAAGGACGACAATGACAACGATGACAACGACGACAACAATGACAGCAGGAATAGCCATCTGGCCTATGGCGTGCAACACAAACAAATGTTATGAACGAAATGTTTACAATGTCTAATGCTGAAATATTTATAAGAGAAAATCCAGTTAATTTAAGATATAAAACATCGTTTTTTTTTATAAATTTTTAGCAATTAAAACCATTCTTAACAGACAAAATTCTCAACAGCTTACACGCCTATTTTTTAACTGAAATCGAAAAAAAAGGTGGTTTTCAATTCAACCTATATATATATATATATATATATATATATATATATATATATATATATATATATATATATATATATATATATATATATATATATATATATATATATATATATATATATATATATATATATATATATATATATATATATATATGGGTCAATCCATGCCAAAACGCACACGGCTCCGCCCAAAAATGGTAAAGACTTAGAAAAACTTGTATAGGGTCAAAATTTAGGGTTTTTTATGTAGAATCAATAGCTATGTGGCGCTTATCAAAATTTTCAAAATGGCGGTCCCAAAAACCCGATTTTCTGACCAGTTTTCCGAAAATTTTCCGATTAATCGTTCATAAAATTATAGATAAAAGACGAAAATTGTGAGTAAAGGTCATTTTATATGTTTTGGGGTACGCTGAATCCGAATCCGCTGACCGTTTAAGGCCAGGTTACTCTAAAAAACGTGATTTTTTTCAATAAATTTTATTCATAGTACAAAACATGTTAAGTAATCAATTTTTTTACATATGAAAGCACATATATTAAATTACTTGAAAAAAATTTTTTTTTTGTTCAAAATGGCGGTTTTGAAAATGACTGCTGAAACTCGTCTGATTAGTAGATGAATGACATCATTTCTTGGAAACGAATTATCTGAAAGCAAAAAACAAAACGGTTTCATGTTCTGTATCGAATTGGTTATGGCCTCAAGCAGAATGAAACATTTTCAATGAAAAAAAAACAAAATGGCGGACTTTTGAAAAAATGAAAAAATTCAAAAGTCCGCCATTTTGTTTTTTTTCATTGAAAATGTTTCATTCTGCTTGAGGCCATAGCCAATTCGATACAGAACATGAAACCGTTTTGTTTTTTGCTTTCAGATAATTCGTTTCCAAGAAATGATGTCATTCATCTACTAATCAGACGAGTTTCAGCAGTCATTTTCAAAACCGCCATTTTGAACAAAAAAAAATTTTTTTCAAGTAATTTAATATATGTGCTTTCATATGTAAAAAAAATTGATTACTCAACATGTTTTGTACTACGAATAAAATGTATTGAAAAAAATCACGTTTTTTGGAGTAACCTGGCCTTAACCTTATCACTCCAGGATTTGCTCTAACCTCAAAAAATACCTCAAAAACGCTCGAACAGGCATGATTATGGCTAGATAAAGGTTCGTGACGATGCATTTGTTCGTTTCAAGGGTCACGTATTTCAAATCCAAGGTCCGTTCAGCTCGTTCAGTCCAAAATTTGCCCCTAGCCTCAAAATATTTTTCAAAAACGCTCAAATAGGCATGATTACGGCCAGATTAAGGATCGTGACCATAAATTTATACATTTTCGAGATCGCTGATTTTAAGTCTAAGGTCCGTTTAGCCCGACAAGCCCACAATTTATCGCTAACCTCAAAAAGTACTTCAAAAATGCTCAGCGGGCATGATGACGGCCAGATGAAGAATCGTGACCATATATTTATACGTTTTTGGGGTCACTGATTTCAAATCCGAAGTCCGTTTAGTTCCATCAGCTAAAAATTTGTTTTTAACCTAAAAAAATACCTGACAAACGCTCAAATGGGCAGGTTCATGGCCAGGAATGGACGGTTATACTTTAAATCTCTACAACAACTTCCTTTTTATCACTTGAAAATTTTCTGATAATAATACTCTTCTTTCGTAGTGGAATAAAACAGTGATTGCTTGAAATTTGTGGGACAGAAGGAGCCTCGATAAATCGTCTTATTAATCTTCTTTGAGTGTTGCTATGTGTTACTTTTGAATAATAAAAGAACTTTATATTTTTTATTGAATGGCATGCCCACTCATAAAGCTGCTTAGCTGTTAAAATGCTGTTGATTGCTGATGCTTGGAGGCTTGCGTTCCTAGCTCCTATTTTAAGAGCTGCACCAAGGCCATCGTGTGGGCCTTTTCCGTGAGCCGTCGCGCAAAAATGCCATTCTGCTTTGATACCAAAATCATTTTCATGATTACATAAATTTTGGATATTAAATCGATTTTTAAAATGTTGTTTTGCTCCATCAGAAAAGTAGATAATCTTTGTAACTTTGTGTTGTTTCTATAGGTAATCAATTATCATCGCATTACACACATACACCGCTGCAGAGTCATGAGTACTTGGAGTTCGACGACGAAGATGGTTACGTTCCAGTGAAGTACGTCGGGACATTAGTTGAATTCGATTATTCTGTGCAGTGCTTTGTATTTGCAATATATTAATTGAACAGTACTGTGCAAGCACAAAGCGTACTCAGGTATCACAGTACGTACTCATTTTTAAAAGTACTCGTATGTAAGCGGTGTCTCTTGCGGGTGCAAAAGTTACATTACATATCTTCTACTATTCTGTATACCATGTGCATGTTATCTTGCTAGTTTTGACATATTAAGTAGGCTAGTACAACAGTAAAAGAAAAATTAAAAAAAAACACGAACCGACTTCGAAAAATTCCCTAGAATGAATAAAATAATAGTCGATATAAAACTTTTCGAAGTCGACGCCGAATTTCACCGAGTTACGGTTATCTGTCTGTAGAGGCATTATAAGTATATGTGTTTAGACCCAATCCAGTTTAAGTGTTTAAGTCATATCCATATGAAAGATACTATAAGTCAGTTTAAAATTCGGCACCGACTTCGAAAAGGTATATATCGATTATTATTTTATTCTTTTCAGAAAATTTTTCGAGGTCGGTTCGTTATTATTTAATGAGAAGAATGTGTTAAAGAGAAGAATGTGCAATTAGATCTTGACAGTTCGACTTCTTTAAATGCTGAGGAAAACCTCCATGAAATCATCGAAGGTTTAAGAGAAAAATTTTCATCGTTGTCAGAGCACGATCCCGACAAGATAGCTATTCTAACCATACTGCCATCAAAATGGTCATTAGAAAAGCTAAAGAATTAAAAGCCACGAATGGCTCTTTTTTAGACCACCCCCAAAAATAGGTAAATCGCTGCCACAAACTACGGTTAATAGAGTGAAACAATTCTATGAATGTGATTCTAACAGTAGAATTCTCCCAGGATATAGAAATAAAAAATCTGTTGAGATTGATGGAGAAAAAGTCCTCAAACAGAAGAGACTGACATTGTTTAGCTTAAAAGAATTATATTTCAAATTCTGTGGAGAGCATCCAGATACTACTATAGGTCTTTCAAAGTTTTGCCAATTACGACCTCAAAATTGTGTTTTACCAGGAATTAATGGTACTCATATTGTTTGCGTATGTGTGATTCATGAGAATGTCAAGCTTTTGCTCTATGCCATCAATGTATCTGACCTGATGGCTAAATCGGAATTCCCATTAAAAAACTATACCGATTGTCTTAATCTCATGGTATGTTGTAACTCAAATAGAGAATGTTTTCTTAACGAATGCAAAAACTGCACTAATTACGATAAGCTCAGATCTCAGCTTGAATCAGGTTTGGAAAAAGCAGACGTAAAGGATATAACTTTTAGCTCTTGGCATTCGACAGATAGAACAACTATGATTACATCAAACACAACTACTGACAATTTCCTCGAACTTCTTGGTCATCGGTTAAAATCATTAAAACCTCATGATTATATTAACAAACAACAATCAGAATATTTTAAGCAATTGAAGGGGAGCTTAAAGCCAGGAGAAATTCTTGTGCTACCAGATTATTCAGAGAATTTTGCTTCCGTTGTTCAAAAAGCAGCTCAAGTTTTTCACTATAATAATAATCAAGCCACAGTATATACTGTAGTTTATTATTATCGAGATGAAGGTGAATTAAAACATGGAAATATAATCGTGATTTCTGAATCAAATACTCATGACTCTGCAGCGGTGTATGTGTGTAATTCGATGATAATTGATTACCTAAAGAAACAACACAAAGTTACAAAGATTATCTACTTTTCTAAACGTAGCCAGTATTCGGTCAGTACTGGCATTTTGTTATGTTCGCACGCCGATTATTCCGAAACTACTGAACCGATTTGGATAAACTTTTGGATTTGGATCAATAAAATGAAATTTGCCCGGTACAACTGAAAAGTATTAAAAAAAATAACGAACCGACCTCGAAAAATTTTCTGAAAAGAATAAAATAATAATCGATATAAACCTTTTCGAAGTCGGTGCCGAATTTTAAACTGACTTATAGTATCTTTCATATGGATATGACTTAACACTTAAACTGGATTGGGTCTAAACACATATACTTATAATGCCTCTACAGCCAGATAACCGTAACTCGGTGAAATTCGGCGTCGACTTCGAAAAGTTTTATATCGACTATTATTTTATTCATTCTAGAGAATTTTTCGAAGTCGGTTCGTGTTTTTTTTTAATTTTTCTTTTACTGTTGTACTAGCCTACTTAATATGTCAAAACTAGCAAGATAACATGCACATGGTATACAGAATAGTAGAAGATATGTAATGTAACTTTTGCACCCGCAAGAGACACCGCTTACATACGAGTACTTTTAAAAATGAGTACGTACTGTGATACCTGAGTACGCTTTGTGCTTGCACAGTACTGTTCAATTAATATATTGCAAATACAAAGCACTGCACAGAATAATCGAATTCAACTAATGTCCCGACGTACTTCACTGGAACGTAACCATCTTCGTCGTCGAACTCCAAGCTGTCAAACGTTTTCGCGAGAGAAATTCAAACTACAATCACATTATTACGATTATTAGCTTGAAATAAATTAGTTGTTAATAAAAATAAGAAAGTTTAAATAATAAATATTATACATAAAGTTTTCACACTTCACATTATACCGTCAAAATAATGACGATAGGATACGAAGTGAGAAATAGTCCCTCGTAATATTTTTAAAGTAGAACAGATTAATTTATTAATCTCCACGAGCCAAATCATTTTTTTGCAGATAATATAATGATTCAATCTCCTGCAATGGATAGGTATGCTATGTATTAGGCAGACTCGAAAATGCAATTTTATCGAATTTTGAAACGTCTGACTCTTCAATGGTATCTTTTCTATCACAGAAATAACCTCCCACAACCCTGATGCTGGAGTATTTTATCTTTGGGTTCCATGAATCGCATCATAATAAAAGGAGCATGAATCGCATCATAATAAGTGATAAGTATAATCAAAGATGTCACTTTCACTTACTTTTAGGTTTGCAATCTTTCTTACTTTCGAATTATGGCATTGCGATTCTACACTTTACCTTCGGTCTAATACAGTATAATATAATATAATATAGCCATTTCTGTTATTATGCTCAGCTACTGATTGAGAAGAATCTTTCGCAACTCTGCCAAATATCTCAACCGCATGCATATGGAAAGGAAATTTTGGAAAATCGATGCGTGACAGATTCTCGGCCGTCTCTAATGTGTAAATATAAACTTCACTCAGATTCTTGGTTATTGATGGTTCTGTGACAAGAATATTTTGACAATCTACGAGATCAGTATAACTCTGTTCCACAAAATTAATAGTTGGTAGGGACAATTAAATGTCTTGCCTTCTAAAGTTAGGTGAAGAGTCACCAATCTTTGAAAATATGACGTTTTCTCGATGCACAAAATTAGCTGTTTATTAGCCAGAGTTTAATCTACTGTATTTCTCAATTCTATTGAGAATTCTTTAAACGCCTTACACTTTCATAAAAATGCCTTACTCCTTCTTCACGAGCCGGATGCATTTTTATAATAAACCATAACAACGCATAAACTTGGATAATACATTCTGCCACAATAATCAGGTTGTTGGAAGAGTTGGGTGTACAAATGTGTAGTCGGAGTATCCAATTAACTGTGGTGAACCAGCAAGATAACGACAAATGTCCTGGATCTCTTTTGTATAGATCGAATGAGCATCCCCCGAGATAACATCGTGAAAAAAGGCGTTAAAAAAGATCACGCTAGGAAATGTAAAGGAAATGCTATCAGAAAATGTTCTATCAACTATGAATTTTGGGGCACACAGTTATACTGATCTTGTAAATTCGCAAAATATTTTTGCCACAGCACTACCAATGACCCTGAATCTGAGTCAAGTTGGTATTGATACATTTATGATTGCCAAAAATCCGCCACACATCGATTTTCCGAAATTTCCTTACGCATGCGGGTGAGATATTTATCCAAGTTGTGACATATAGTTCTCAATTAGTAGCTGGGTATAATAACAGAGATGGCTATATTAGACCGAAGGTAAAGTGTAGAATCGCAATGCCATAATTCGAAAGTAAGAAAGATTGCAAACCTAAAAGTAAGTGAAAGTGACAACTTTGAATATACTTGTTACTTATTATGATGCGATTCATGCTCCTACGTTTGGCAGGGAGGTTGGGTAGGACCAGGGTGAATCTCGGTGTGCAGCTACTTCCCCTTGGTGAGTTCTGCGTTTTTCTTATTTGACTATATAATAAGCGAAGAGCTGCACAATGATTTAGATAATATCAATGGCAAAATCACCTTTCTTACTGAAGTTTTCATAATTATTTAGCAAATTATATATTTTTTGCAGGACCTACAAATAAAACATTCGTAAAGTATATTTCCAAAAAATTTCTTTTGGTTATATAATATCTTCAAATATATCCGAATACATATACTTTACAAAATATTGTCAAAAATGAAGGTGTGCGCACCTAAATAAAAGAAAATGGAAATTTTCACATTTTACGTGATTTTTATCTAACTTTACGTGTTCGACGGAACCTAAAGATGAAATAATCTAGCACCAGGCTTTCGGGAGGTGATTTCTGTGATAGGAAAGCCACATTTAAAGGGTGAAGCGTTTCAAAATTCGAAAAAATTTAATTTTCGACCTAACTTACAGTGTTTATTTTTAGTATTTAAGATCCCACCGTTAAAGATATTTTGAAAATTCCAATCTACAAGAGCCAACACTGATAAAAAGAACAGCATTTTATAATAAAAGGTTCAGGTTAAAAAAAATTTTGAAAAAAATATACTGTTAGTGAATGGGTATTTCGGCTCTGGGAAATTATCTGTGAGCCTTCATCAGTACAACCAGACAAGACCCTGTTGTAGATACACAAATTGATAAACTTAAGTGGATTACTAAATAGGAATTAATGATAAACCTCACTAGTGAAGACAAAAGACTGTGTGTGTATGTCCATAAAAGTTAATGTTCCAGGACCCATTTTATTTGTTTTTTACATGAAGGAGGCATAATAATACTTTTTTTAGTTTTTCGGATTAGTTTTTATTTTTTAGCGGCTTTTAGATGTTTTGGTTTTAATATTTCGGGTTTTCTCGTACGTCAGAAATAATATCATCGACCCAGTGTAAATGCATTTGAAATAGCATAAAATTTCCTATATTTTACCATCCAACATTTTGGATAAGGTGTTTCTTTTCTTTTGCTATATACGGAAACTTTATTTTTTGTTTGAACGGTGATTTCTCAGTAATATATGATGAAAATTTTTTTAAAAGAATTTACGTGAATAGGACAATGGAAAAGATTATTCTGTAAAATTTTTGTCAATTTATTTTTTTATATTTCATCTCTTATTTAAGATTTTAAATCAAAAAGAATTTTCAAGATTCGTCCAATGGTTATTGTTTTATGACGTTTTATCACTTTTTAAGATATTTTCTTTTTCAAAAAATTCTTGATCGTAGATTTCTTGCATATTTCTCGGTAATATTTCACAAACCAATGCTCATTTTTTACGTCGTTTGATGAAGATTAGAAATCAAGAAGAATTTTTAACTTTTATCGATTCATGTGTGTGTGTGTGAGAAATCCATGATAAAATACAATGCTTCAGGGCTCATTTTGTTTGTTCTCTTTTTTAAACGAACGGGCACAATAATAATTTGGATAGTTTTTTCGGATTTGTTTTTGTTTTTTAGCGATTTTTCGATTTTTGGCTTTGAGTTTTTCCGTTTTTCTGGTACGTTAGAAATAATATAATCGATTCAGTAAACATTCATTTGAAAGAGCATACAATTACCTATCTTTTACCACCCGAAATTTCTGATAATGTATCAAATATACTATGTTGTTTTAAAATATTATTAAATTCAAACATATGATTATCTGTTAATCTTCTTTTCTTACCTGAATAATCTCCGACACCTTTTATAATTTGCAATTTAATATTATCCAACCCCATGTTCAATTATAAATTATATATATTTATTTTCTTTGTAATAATAAAACTTTTTCAAAAACAATTTCAAAATACGTACTAGAATAACGCATACATATTTGTAAAATTATTATTTCTTTATGTTTTGATCTTTAAAAAATAAAAGACTAGTTGGCTTCCGAGAGTCTTTTTAAAATACAGACGTCTTTGACACTATTCAAAAATGTTCTTTGAACATTATACTTTTGATCAGTGTAAAGAATATATAGGGTTAACGACCACTGTATCGAAAAAACTAAATTTATAAAAAGTCACTTTTTAACGCATAACCTTATAGATTGAGGCCGTTTATCAATTCTCAGCAAATACAAAACATATTAAGAATAAACGCTGTAAACATGATTCTGCGTATACGCTTTGAAAGTTTAACTAATAAATGATTGCTCTTCAACGTATTAAAACAATAATTTTTTGTTATAGACGTTCAGAAGTAGCTTACACTGCTTTATTAACAAAATTTAAATGTAATAATTCAACCATAATTTAAACAAAATCTAAGGACCCCATTGAGACCATATTGGATACGGCACCCACCGCTAAAGCCACATTAAATATAGCTATAAGATGCTATTCAGTTAACCTATAGATCAAAAAGCCTAAAAGCATCATTTTGAAAGTCATTTTACTGAAAATTTAAAATCTGAAAAGAGATATTTTTACATTTAAATAAGGTGAGTATATCTAATGTGGCTCATTTAAGCTTTGAGCATTTATCATAGTCGATATTTGGAAGAATTTTATTCGAACCGGTTGAATATCGAAAAATAGGGTAAAATCTAACATAAGAAATTCTTTTTGATAACGCCTGAATCATTTTTAAATATACGTAAAACACAATATATCCCATTAAATGTTTATTTTTAAAACTCTGTAGAATTAACCTATATACAAGTTTTTATATATAAGATATATATAAGAATTTTATTCGAACCGGTTGAATATCGAAAAATAGGATAAAATCTAACATAAGAAATTCTTTCTGATAACGCCTGAATCATTTTTAAATATACGTAAAACAGAATATATCCCATTAAATGTTTATTTTTAAAACTCTGTATAATTAACCTATATACAAGTTTTCAAGTACAAAACATTACTAATGTTGATTTTTACACTATATTTTGATATCCAATCGCCCGAATAATATTCTTCCAATATATCAACTATGGTAAAGGCTCAAAGCTTCAGTAGGCCATATTAGATTTATCTCAGTAAGTGTATATACACTTACCACATTCAGAAAATAAATCGATTAGGCTTAAAAATAAAATATTAATTTTTTTAGTCAATAAGATAGAATAACAAAAAATAATTTAATTATATTTTTTCTTATATAATGATAAATCAATATCGTATTCATATGTTCGAGCGAGTGTAAGCGAGCGAGAATAATTTTCTAGTTGCTATTGTATATAAATACGTTAGATTCCTTGCGATTGATGTACCTTAGATATTATTGATCCAACTATAACGACAGTAATATACTATTGCACATTACTCCGAACACACTCATGACTTGTACTGTTGAAATTAAATAATAATTCTTTTGCAGTTAGTCCAAGTTCATTCTCATCATATCCAGGAGTTTTCAAAAGGTAGTGACCACACTGAATTTAATTTTACACGAGATGATGAAAAAAACTGTTCAGATGAAGATCAAATGGTTATTTGTGAAGAAAGCCCATTATGTGAAAAAACTTTAAACTGTAAAGATAAAATAGATTGCGATAATGACAATCATGATGAGTGTAGGAAATGTTTTAAATTTTCTACGCATCCCGCTTCATTGATAAAAGAAGAAATAACTTGTCGACCAAAGCCAATTAAAGGTAATGAATCAAATAATTATATAAACATGATTTTCTTCACTTTTAAGAGGGATGTTGGGACAAACTTTATGCGTTAAACTAGTTAGAGTGAAATTAATCACTCTAATTAGAGTGGATTTTTCGCTCTAAAAATACAGTGGAAATGTTTCACTCTTAAGTAGAGTGGAATCTTACTCTATTTTAGAGTGAATACATTCACGATGGATATCGACGAAAATTAACCTATTTTTTTACTTTTTAAGATTATAATATTGCAAGCGTGTTATAAGATACACGTTTTCCAGTAGTAACAGGTTTACCAAATTACACCAAATAAATTCGCTGTAGTTTATATAAACAAAATTAATTCTTCCGCGTGTTAATTCATTATATAAATATTTTAAAGTGTTTTTATGTTCCAACAGGAACTTTCAAAGAATTCTAAGCTATACTAATAAAAACTTAAAGTATCTTCAAATTAAATAAGATAAACTTTCAGAGCATTGTATTTTTAATTTTCTTTTATAAATTTTAATTTGTTTCTATTTTTATATAGTTTTTTCAGTATATGACTAAGAATAGTAGTTAAAAACTTAGCAGGATTGCAGTTTTAGGAGGAGAATTTTACTAGGTGAGTACCAATCGTAATGGTATCAACCTAACCTCAAAATATCGTAAAAACACTGTTTTCTTTGCAAATTTCGTGGTTACAAGATATATTTTCTTGTATTCTACGTAGTAATGATGGCTTTTGCATTATATAGTGTTACTAGATAAGTGCTTATTATATCAGTATCAACCTAACCTAAAAATGTTGCTAAAACACTTCTTTGGAAATTTCGAGGTCAAAATAGGATTTTTAGGTATTTTATGTTTTGTAATTTTTGTTGATTTACATCAATAATGTTACTAAATAAATACTAAGTGTAATAGTGTCAATCTAACCTCAAAATATTGCAAAACAATATCTTCTTTGAAAATTATGTAGTCAAAATATGTAGGTATTTTTGGTATTTGGTGGGTTTATAATTAATGTTTTTGCATCAATGTATGTTTCTAGATGAGAACCAACCGTAATAGTGCCAACCTAACTTCAAAATATCGCTAAAACACTTATTCTTGTTTCAAATTTCATGATCTTAATATTATATTTTGATATTTTTTAGGTTGTAGCTATTGTTTTTGCATGAATGAATGTTACTCGATGAGTACTAATGGTAATAGTATACATATAATCTCAAAATATCGCAAGAACACGATTTTTGTTACGAATTTTGTATAAATAACAATATAACTTTTTTGTGTTCTGTGCGTTTTAATTATTGATTTTTGAGCTATTTATCACTACTCATCTACACAGACGAACACATATACGTACATACACACGTACACACATATACGCGCACACACTCGAACACATGCACACACGCACGCACATTTACAGGTACACCCATACACACACGCGCGCATATATCTACACGAACACATGTACATATTAAAATTTGCAAAAAGGATTTCTGCCATGTTTGAACACTATGATGATTTGAACTTATCCAATAACATTCTCTGGAGATGATGTTATAATTCTGATAAATATTATTATTGTTGTAATTCAAATATTCTACAATATACTTTATACTTTTATGATACACTTTTTATAAGATACAATTGCGGAACATTGTAGGAACATTTATAAAAAAATTTCAAATTCAAGTTTTTATTTGCAATCAATTTTCATATCTAAATTCTATTTTTATATTATTATTGTAATATTTTCCTTAAAGATCGTTTCGCAGACAATTTATAGAGTAATTTTATACAATACGTAAATATTTCTTATAGCATTGTTACTTTTATGTAGAACATAGTTTGTGTTAATAATTTATTAATTAAGTTCTATGATACAACAAATTTGAAGAATAATTATATTGTGATATTTTGAGGTTAGGTTGAAAGTATTACGATTGGTACGCATCTAATAACATTCTTTAATGCAAAAATAATAACTACAACACGAAAAATACCAAAAAAATCATATTTTGATCATGAAATTTGAAACAAAATACAGACTTTTTGTGATATTTTGAGGGTAGGTTCACACTATTACAGTTGGTTCTCGTCTAATGATATTCTTTGATGCAGAAACAATATTTATAACACAGAAAATACAAAAAATACATATTTTGACCGCGAAATTTGCAAAAAAGATATTGCTTTGCGATATTCTTAGCATAGATTAATTAACACCATTACAATTAGTGTTTATTTAGTAACATTGGATTCAAAAACAATAATTATAACACAGAATATACCAAAAAATCATTTTGAGAACGAAATTTCCAAACACGGCAGTGTTTTTGCAATATTTTGAAGTTAGGTTGAAACTATTACAATGAGCACTTAGCTAGCAACATTTTCTATAATGAAAATGCAATCATTATAACTGAGAAAAGACAACAAATTTATATTGTAACTACGAAATTTGCAAAAAAACATCGTTTTTATGATATTTAGAGGTGAGATTGACACCATTAAGATTGGTACTCGCCATTCACCGTCAAAAGATTGAAGATTATTCATCCGTTTTTCTCCCGGCTCTCAACTCATATTACGGAACACTTGCGAATCCGCGGGATTGACACGAACGAAGCGACTTTTAGCACCATATGTACCAACTACTTATTCGCGTGTCTTCCGAAATTAATTTTAATTAATGAGGTTAAAATTTGCGATAAATAAAATAAAATTCGTTTGCTTTGTCATGTCACTCTAACTGCTAGAGTGAAAATTAGAGTGAATAAATATAACTGTATTTTCTAGCATGAGAACTGTTCACTCATTTTTTAGAGTGTAATTTCAATCTACCGTCTTTAGCGTGTACCGTCGTGTATCCAACGTAGATTTCGCATTACATTTTTATATAAATTTAAAAGTAGTTTAATAAAAATTGATATTTCGTAAACTTATACATTTTAAATGCAAGTAACTACATCTGTAAAGTGCATGCAAAATATATAAGGGCGATTATCACGAAACGGTTAGTTTTGGCGGCGTCACTTATAAATGTTTTTAAGAAGCAATTTGCATTTACATAATATTCAATAACATTAGTTATGAAAATCAGCAGAATTCATACAATAAATAGATCAAATATGCTCAAAGTGTCAGTTCCGTGAAACAATTTTTATTTTAAATTGCAGTGAATTTAAGATATTCAGACCTATATGTAAGATTTAAGTAACTTTAAAATTATGCTTCTCAAAATATATGTTAACTCAAATATTTTGTAGCCAATCAGAATAATTAAATATTCAATTTAATTTATTTAAAAAATGAGTTACAAGTGTCATATGCACAAAATGTGAGCTCCGTGGCATCAAGTATCCATGTATATCTGTCCATACAAATTTTCTTTGGTACATGAAGTCGACGTATAACACCTATATACACTTACAAAGCCTATAAAATACACCCTTAAATGGATACATAGGTTCGTAATTAACAAAGTATGGTGGCACGGAGCTGACTAAAACGTAACAGTTTCGTGATAATCGCCCGTATACAAATAAAAATTTCTTTACTAAGACCAAAATACGTTTTGACCCATTTTTTAGCTGATAAAGTTAATATATTGTTTAGAATAACATAAATATTAACTGCTATAGAAGAATTATTTTCTGAAGTTGTCATTTGCTATTGTATTAAGAAACATATTTTTGCAAAGAAATCCACGATTTGAAAAAACAATAAAATTATATAAGGCTTATATTAGATCGAATTCTATTCTCTATTATATAAAAATAATGTTTATAAAAATAAAAAAGGACTGTCTGATAATACAGTGTAATATAATTTAGAAAGTCAAAATTAAGTTAAAAAAAACCGCTCCCAGTTCAATGGCACTTACAAGGAGAGCTACCACATTCCGGAAAACGGATTTTGATGAGACTTTCGGAAATGTTCTCTGGTACCTAGAAATGAACTTTAGCTCTCGCAGTTTGATCTCTCTTATTATAGTGAAAAATTGTACCTCTTCTTCTGATCATAACTCTGCACGCATACCCACTTAAAAATTTACCCAAAACTGTATGAAAGTAGGAGAAACGAGCTTTAATTTGAGATCGGTAAGGTTAAAGAATATTAATTTTTTAATAGTTAAATTAAAAAATAATAAGTTATTAATATTTAAATAAAGTGACCAAAAATACATGAAAATTCAAGGCATTCTTGTTTCTCAAAAAAAAAAGCTAGCCGCGTTTATGGCTGCAGGCATATTAAAAGAGGGCTATTCTGCAGTTTTTAAGACCATGCAGCTACTCGACCTTAAAATCGAACAGCAATGCAAGATGTTTGTGGATAACATCGACGAGCAACGCATCAAGAGGCAGAATAGGCGCCAATATTTATCGAGTAAGGAAGCTCGTACAACCAGACGATTGGAACAAATGCATCGAAACCACTTTTATGAGGAAGCAGAAGGGTTGTTATATGGAGCAGTAATAGCTGATTAGTCGATTATTACGTTAAGTAATCAAAAATTGATACTTTTTCCTATCGAAAACTTTGAAGCGCGATTTCTCGAGTTTTCGTTTTTACGATTTTTTTTTAATTTTCGGGAAGGATTGCAAGAAAACTGTACGATTGACTGTGTAACACCACATTTTGTGTGCGTTACACAACTTCCAGTCTATCGAACGAACTGCTCAGTGCAAGTCCGATGCTCGACAGATCTGGCCTATATCACCGATAGCACACTACTCACTCATTTCACTCACTATACACATACACACACACTATTTCCTGGGACGGCACAGAGCAAGCGAGCTCTCCAATGCCCTGAAGCAGCTGAAGAGGACGCACAGCTGCCATTCCATAGAGCCTCGCATAGGTGGGAGCTGGCTGGTCTCGACTGGGGTGCGCTGAGCATGTCCTCGTGTCTCCTCTCCTTACTCCTGTCCTTTCGAACCAACCTAAGGAAACACGCATAGAGATTAGAAATCAAGAATATAAGCAAAATGGTATTAGAATGATACCCACCTGATTTTATGCCTTGAAAGGCATGAATAGATTAACCTTGGGCGGAGCGGTTGCTTCTCTAGATACGAAGGAGGCCTGTAGCATACACCCTAAAAAACATAAAGATGAGTTAGTCTACAGCGGACATGCACATCAAACTGGAACTCTCTTACCTGGTTTGGAGGGTTTGCAGAGGCAGTGTGGTCTCTCAGGTGCAGCAACGTAGCTCAACTCATAGCCCGCTCCTCCATAACAGCAGCAGCAGCAGCCTCCGAAGCACACACCAGACACCTAGAATTAACATAGCATTAGCAAGGGGAGATTACAGTGATAAAGAAAACACTAATCTCACCTGATAATAGTAGCAGTTGAGGAATGCAGTAGGAAGCTGCATGTAAATATAACCTCTTCGAGGTTAACCGTGCCCACTGCTCCTGCTGCAAGTACGCAGTCCTGGGCCTTGCAGCTCTCGTCTTCGTGCCCCTCCGTCGGCACCGTTGCCCAAATACCCCTCCTGCTGCATCCCTCGTTGCACTTCCTCGTCTTTGCCACTCGTCCTTCCTCGTCCTCTCCAACACCGTATGCAAGCCGTTGACTGCGTGCCACATAGCGTGACGTCACCGCGAGCAGACGCTCCCCTTTCCTCCTTCTCACTTCTCTATCTTCCTCACCAATGCATACGCTACGCCCTCAACCGGGCTCGGTCCGCACTTCCGAAATCCGAGTGTAGCGCAGCGGGAACGAAGCGACAACTCGCTCACTTCGTACTGAGCCAAATCACAGACGCTTCGGTTTTTTTTGTATCATCTCCGTGCGAATACAAAACCCGCTTGTTTCGCTCGCGAATATATATATACCGCGAATCTTGTACCGTGTGTGCCGACCAGCTTGTATCGTCGAAGGAGGCCACACCGGATTTAAAAAAGATTAAGTTGCACAGAATATTATTGTGCTCAATAGACACACACATATGTATGTATATATATATATATATATATATATATATATATATATATATATATATATATATATATATATATATATATATATATATATATATATATATATCGGCATTACTTCGGAGTCGGTAAACTATTACTATTATTATTCTTAATATTTATAGGAACATACATGAAGTGCGTTGGTGTAGTGACACCAAGTCAATAAATCAGTGCGCGGCGCGAATATTATGATACGTAAATTGTGTTGCGCAAAAGCTGTATTGCGTCGATAAAAGGAGATAATTCGATTACGTCAATAAAGGAGATAATTGAGTGATAAGGGGAGAAATATGCGAAAGCGGGTTGTTTAAGGGTTTATCTGAATATTTATTTGCTCGGAGAAAACGGGGTGATTCGGTCGCATAAGCGGCGTGTGCGGGCTTACGTAGCCATTTTCGGAAAGCTACCTTTAACTTTGTAACTAGATCTATAAATAATTAGCGACTCTTTTTGAGTATATATGAATAGAGCCTAGGTACTTAAATTGATTAAATCATAGTATCATTATTTCGTAGTTAAATAATTCATCCTGAGTTCTTGTATCACGGAACCTCCTCCGGGATAGAGTTCATGATAGGCTAGCCGCGCTTTACCTGGCGCCCTTTTGTTATAGATAAATTCGGTAAAGTGTAGTCAACTCTTGGAGCGAATATTTAAATAATAATTAATTGAAGCTAAAGAGACCAGAGTGACAAAATCGTATGTTACAATATATACACTCCGCAACAAAATTAACGCAACACCTAATTCCGACTAAAAAAGGGCGCAAATTCGAAGATCGATATCTCAGGTAAAAAATGTCGTAAGAGGGCAATTTTTTTTTAAATTAAAGGTTGAAGTCTCTACTTTAAGATGGTGGAACTCGATTTTCGATTTGACGCAATCCCTACTTACGTGACCTTGAAATTAAAGATAATTTTTTAACTTTCGCAGTGCGCCCGCGCGTGGGTGATTTATTTCGATAATTCTAATCATTGCATCTTAAAGTACAACTCTTTCCCATTAATTTAAAAAAAATTGACCCGTTACGATTTTTTTTACAATTTTACAGCGTTTTAAAAATTGTATTAAAAAAACGCGTTTTTTCGTGAAAAATTTGATAATTTCGATCCACCCTACGATTGAATCAGCGGTGTAGAATGACTTGACTTCGTAGATCGATATCTCAGGTTGAAAATGCCATATGCACGGGTTCGAATGTTATTTCTTGGTTGATTCTGATCAAATCGAAGTGGAAAACTCGTATCCCAGGTATCTGAGGTTATTCGACGCCGAGGTGGCAACACAAGATATTAAGGGCTTTCTGTACAATTAGTAATCGGCCCTTTTAAGCGCCCCCCCCCCACACACGCACACGCACACACACAAATACACACACACGCACACACACAAATACACACACACGCACACAAACAAATAC
The DNA here is from genome assembly GCA_949152435.1 of Gastracanthus pulcherrimus. Taxonomy (NCBI): domain Eukaryota; kingdom Metazoa; phylum Arthropoda; class Insecta; order Hymenoptera; family Pteromalidae; genus Gastracanthus; species Gastracanthus pulcherrimus. The sequence goes on along the minus strand of OX424573.1, from coordinate 110,352,758 downwards.
ACACACATATGTTAAGCTAAACCCGATCGACTACCTCCTCGTGGTGCTTATTGGGTAACGCTAAGGTCGACGGTAATATTCGTTTAGCTCGGATACGAGTTTTTCATTTCGATTTGATCAGAATTAACCAAGAAATAACATTCGAACCCGTGCATATGGCATTTTCAACCTGATATATCGATCTACGAAGTCGAGTCATTCTACACCGCTGATTCAATCGTAGGGTGGATCGAAATTATCAAATTTTTCACGAAAAAACGCGTTTTCTTAATACAATTTTTAAAGCGCTGCAAAATTGTCAAAAAAAATCGTAGCGGGTCAATTTTTTTTTAAGTTAAAGGGATAGAGTTGTACTTTAAGATGGAATGATCAGAATTATTGAAAAAAAATCACCCACGCGCGGGCGCACTGCGAAAGTTTACGATTTTTGAGCTTTAAAAAATGACCTTGAATTTCAAGGTCACGTAAGTAGGGGTTGCGTCAAAAATCGAGTTCCACCATTTTAAAGTAGAGCCTTCAACCTTTAATTTAAAAAAAAAATTACCCCCTTACGACATTTTTTACCTGAGATATCGATCTTTGAATTTGCGCCCTTTTTTAATCGGAATTAGGTGTTGCGTTAATTTTGTTGCAGAGTGTATATATGGGTCATTCCAGCAGATATTTAAAAAAAGCTGCGCAGGGGGTTCTTGTAAAATGTCTCCAATTCTTTATATGAAAGTGCATGTTGAAAGAAACCCCCAAAGAATTTTCAGTACTTTTTATTCACTATGGTATCCCCTAGAATTTTTTGAATTTTTGAAATTGGCCAAAATCATTATATTTTTAAAAAATTCCACTGAGCTTCAATCTTAACTATTTTTAAAGTTTTGAAAGGGGATTTCTTCGTCTTTTGGCCAACTTTCAGGCAAAAGTTTGTGCGGTCCGTCAATACTTAAAGGCTCAGTTTGATAAGGGCCGTGTACAAATTACGTAAGGGCTATTTTCCGTACTATTAACTCCATCCTACCCCTGCATAAGGAACAGTAAGATTTTGGTGACCCTGCCCCCCTCTCTTACGTAAGATTTTCTTGTTCAAGGGGAGGGGAGGTGTAAATAAATGGATTATTATTAATAATTAATAAATAAATTAATAATCCATTAATAATTAAGTCACAAAGTAGTAAGTACATTGAAACATTTTTAATAATCTATTTTTATTTTAAGATTTTGATATAAATTTATTTATAATGTTCAACGTTCAAAATATTAACCTTAGATTTTTACTTTAAAGTTACCTTAACATTATTTCAGCGGCTAATTTTTTTTTTTTTTTCATTGTCTCTTTCGAACTAAAAAATAACAATATATGAAAATATGTAAATAATATTGCAAATTTCTTTCTATAGTAATTCGAAAACGCAGTTCACCTTTTTGGCACGTGATTTATACATTCTTCTTTTTCTAGCTCATACTATGATGGATGGACTCATATATAAAAACCAAAATGAACGCTTAGATGGCGTTATTTTCAACAAACGTCGAAAATTACTGAACTGAAAAATGTAACTAGTCCTGCATTTCTGAATGTTTTGAGTTGAAAATTTTTGTGTGTATTTTTTTATGTGATTACCAACAACTTTTAGCGTGGATTTCCAGAATGGGCCTAGGTTGAAATCTATCCGGTTTCTTCCCTTAACTTATTACAAATTTTCTCTTACTTTTTCTGGAACTACTTACCCAATCGTATTACTTCTCTCCCGCTTAAGTCCATGTCACTATCTATAGTAAAATCTCTCCTTAAACATCTTTCCCTGTGCGATATCATTGAGGGTCCTGCTTGCGATCTGGTTGGTCGTTAATCAAGCATTCATTATTATACTTATTATATAATAGTATATCTATTATTATTCATATTATTATATCTTGATTTTTGCGTTTCTCTGCTAGACTGAGCCGTAGAGCCCCCTTGCATCAAATTCTATTGAGAATTTTATATATTCATTATCGTTATTGCACCTATCTCCCATGTCTTATAATCACACATATATTCATATATATTTGTACATATTGTTAAATTATTATTATAATCATATTAGAATAAAATGAATTTTTTTACTCGACACAAGCTAACTTCAGAGTTGGCTACAGCACCCAGACAGCACTAATTGGAGCCCGAAGATGTGAGGTGGGAAATTAATGACAAAAAATCACCTTGATTCTATTAGACTTCTCAAAGGCCGACGGCACAATTCCCCATACTCTCCTCCTGCTAAAACTACGTGATGCTAAGTGTTCTGATGCCACTGTAAAGTGGTTCTGCATCTATCTTCATGATTGTTTGCAAGCTGTTATTAATCAAGAGGGGACCACTTCGGGCTGGATTAAATCGCTTTGTGGCGTCCCTCAAGGTTCGGTATTTTGGCCCATCCTCTTGTCAATCTTTATTAACGATTTGTCCAAAGTTCTTACTTAATCTAAGCACATGATTTATGCAGATGATACTTACATGTACGTTTCCTGTTCTTCACATGAATACAATGAAGGATTAGCAGCAATCACTCGTGATGCATAAGCTGTTGCTTCATAGGCAGTCATAAATGGACTTAAACTTATGGTGTCTAAAACTACAGTAATGATATTTTGTAGCTTGGCTTACATATCGCAAATTAATCTTCTTCATTCCCTAAAATCAGGGTGAATGATCGAACTATCCCTTTGGTTACGGAGGCTCATAACCTAGGCGTGTGGATAATTCCGACCCTAAATTGGGACTTCAGGTCAAATACATAGCTTATCGTATTTATCGTTCTCTCTATTTTGTGAAAAGGCATAGGTGAGCTCTATCGAGAGAAATGCGCAAAAATCGTGTGCAAAGTTTGATCTGCCCGCACCTGGACTATGTATGTATCCATGACCTTAATGCGACCAAAAATCTAAAATTATAAAGACTTCTAAATGTATGCGTTATAATTGTCTGTGGCGATATTCTGGATCTTGGTCATGTAACCCCGTATCGACTTGATCTTGGATGGCCTTCGGTTTACAGGAGGCGCCAATACTTTGTTGGCCATTAACTCGTTCCGGATCCTGTCCTTCCAGCTGATCAACTCCTTGTCTCGATTCATCAGCAACATTCGATCTAATGTAGAATATTTTAACCCATCTCGTAAGGGTGCGCTTAACCCCAGCTCGACCATGGTGAGTAAAATGAAAGGAACATACTACTTGCGCGACTTTAATTTCATTTAATTTAACTTAATTAATTAGTTATTATCCTGTCCATTATGTATACTATGCTGATTTTATATGTCATGTGCAACGCTTCAATTTTATCCATCACCGTTTTTAAACTAAATTATATTGTTGCCAATTTCTACATAAACCACCTTGAACCCCAATAACATATAAACCTCATAAATCTCTTGAACCCCAATAACCTATAAACCCCATAAAACACATACATCGTAAAACCCATAACCCCATAAACATCATAAAACCCGTAAAAATTATAGACCCATAAACCCGTAAACCCCATAAAACCCATAAATATCGTAACCCCCATGAACCTCATAAATCCCATAAACCCATAAACATCGTAAACCCCATAACCCCATAAAATCCAGAAAACCCATAAGAAGCATAAAACCCCATCAACCCATATACCCCCAAAAAACCATAAACATCGTAAACTCCATAAACACATAAAAATCGTAAACTCCATAAACACATAAAAATCGTAAACTCCATAAACTCCATCGACTCCAAAAAAACAAATAAAAATCTTAAACCCCATAAAACCCATCAACTTCGTAAACCCTATATACCCCATAAACCCCTTGAACTGCAGTTACCCATAATAAATAATAACAGTTATGCAGTGAGAAGGCATACTTAAATCTATTTTTAAAACGTCAAGATATAGTTATTTAAGTTTTTCAATTCCCTTATAAACCTATGTATAAGAAAATCATAAATTATTCACAAAGGAAACTAATAAATTAACTTTTGCCACTTATATATAACTTTTTTATATGATAATTCATATGCATATGTACCAAAATCACTAAAAACTTAATTTTCAAAAAATGTGGATGTAAGTTGTTATGCCTCAAAGCCACAGAGTTTAATATACAGATACACAAATTAATATTTTATATGTAAATGTAAATTGTTAAAAGTACCTTTTTTTAGTAAAGCGCAAGTATTCTAATTTCTCTTGATTTTCCTTAACTAATAAAGATGCAAATAGTAATGATACGTTAAAAATCAATTTTTTAAGATTAGAAAAATTAGTTTTAGCCTGCATTAAGCAAGAGTAACCTTTAAACAGTATAATAATCATAAGTTAGTAGATTTTAAGCTGAATATATTGTTCTCAATCGTTTAAATTTCATGAATAATCGATTTAATCATTAAAATCGACTAGAAAGAGGTATTTTTTGAGGTTAGGAATTTCTACTTTCACTTTTGTCGATCTAAAATAACCTAGTAATATATACGTATAAGTAAATAGATTAATTTATGCACAGAATAGTGTTACTAACCTCCAAATCGGCGAATTTAACCTCATTTATCAGTAAAATTAGCACAAATAACGGTGTTTTGAGGTTAGAAATTTCTGTTATGTGGATTTTGGCTATCTGCATAGTGAATAATGTATCACGTGATGTTTTAGTCAATAGAAGAAATAAAACCACGTGATGTATAAAGTCGAAAACATGTTAAAACCGGTGAAAATAAAGAAACAATCGGTTTTTTATTTGTTTAGGTTAGGACCACCATTTGGTTCAGAAAAATCTGAAAAAATTTATGTTGATAGGTAATGAGTTGATTTACATAAAAAAATGTAAGTTAATAAGAATCCAGTGTTCTACAGCGATTTCTTAATATTTAAAACTGAATTTTGAGGTTATGTTTAAACATATTATTTCTTAGAAAAAAAAATATTTTTTAAGATTATGTCGCAAGAGAAAGAAGGTGGGGGGGGGAAACAAAATTGCAATACAATTTTTAATTTTTATACAAATAAAGTTATCGTACCCAATCAGTCTAAGTCGCTTCAGACATTTTTAACATTTTAAACAGGCTATAGCCTTAGATAGCCTTAGTTGGAATAATGCACGGTTACAAAACACTTTTTAATTTTCTTCAATTATCTCAATTGTCCGGTGTTTCTTAGTAAATTGAGAACACCGGACAAATAAAATTTTTAACTTTTATGAACAATTAAATTAGAATAATGTAAAATTCAATGCAGAAATCTGTAATCGTCTCCGACCTCCCCTTAAGAGGGTGTCAAACCATTCAAATTTCCCGCCGAAATTCCTAACCTAAATTCTTTGACCAAGGTATGAACACTTGATTACAATTGATAAATACACCGAATTATGAAAATCCAAGACATCATTGTCCTTCCTTTTTTAGCATTCTACCACTCTGTTAAGTTTCAGGTAATAATATCACTCCATATATAAATGGCATTGGAACGAAATTTCGGAACACCTTTCGTAGATCTTTGTTTTATCACGAAATTTCGTTCCAATGCCATTGATGTAAGCCGCAAGATATTTACTTGAAACTTTGCAGAGTGGTAGATAATTACAAAACCAAGGGTCATCACCTCTTAGTTTTCCATAATTCAGTTTATTCTTTTAATTATAGCCAACATTTTAGAATTCTCGGGTCGGTAAGGTAGGGATGATAAAAATTGACTTTGACACCCCTTAAGATAAAAAAATCTGTTAACTTTGTTTTGAAAGAAGATCGTAATTACGCCAAAACTAAGTTGGAAGGCGAACATAATTCACAATATTCTAATTTTACTGATAATAACGTGCGACATTCTATGCGACATTTCGTCGAAAGTATTGTAAATACTATAGATAAGACTTTAAAAGATAATAATATAAATTTAGGTATAGAATATATTTATGTTATAGTATACGAGTTTATTAATTTACATTTATATAATTTAGTATCATTTTTAAATCTAGAGTTTATTCTGATATATGACTTGTATTATTTTAGAAGAATGAATAAATTTCGGTTTAAAATATTTTTTTGTTATTACTTACCTGACATACTTCTCTCTCACCTCTCCTGTACATCCGTCATGCTCACTATACTTATTATATCTGATTAAATTAAATTTTGGTTTTAAGATTATAGTAGTAGTGGGGGAAGATAGCTTAGTGGTGATGGTAAAAGTTGTTGATCATTAGTCAGTTTTAATCGAACCATCGAAGCGGTAAGTTTACAAAAACTACTCCGGAGATGTGGATTGCTTTCACAGACAGCGGGACTTGGATCAATCAACCCTGACTATTTAGTGGTATAAGGAATGTTTTGATCAGTTACTTGCACACAGTGTCACTTTAGATTGATTTAGTTTTAAGGTTATAGTAGACCTGAGGATTTGATATTGCTCACTTTCACAGTTGCTGGTACTTCGTGTCGTCACAACAACAACAAATCTAACCATGACTATTAATCCAACCTTCTACAAGTCAGCACATTTTGTATAAAATTTTAAATTGCGTTCAACGTAAGTGTGGGTATGTGTACTTGCGTGTGTGTGTTGTGAGTGCGTACGTGCGTGCGTGCGTGCGCGAATGTGTGTGTGTGTGTGTGTGTGTGTGTGTGTGTGTGTATTTGTGTGTGTGTGTGTGTGTGTTTGTGTGTTTGGAGGGGAGTGGGGGTATCTGGTATATTACTGTGAAAAAGCGGAGCACCCTCCCTCAGTTCTCATCGGTCATCTGTGGTGCTAACATCGCTACGTCATTAATTCGTTGTTGTGATCCATAGTACCAATAAAACGTTATAAACTGTGTGTGACACTTTGGTTGTACAACAATAACTTTCTTTTAACATTATAACAGTACTAACAAGGAAAGGGCACACTCCCCGGGAAACGAAATTCGGTCAGACTGTGGGAGGTGTTCTCTGGTACCCAAAAATTAAGCTTAATATCCGTAATTCATTGTAATGGGCCCTTGTTCTCGAGATATGAGGTACCTCATCTTCTAACATAACTCTATTTTTATTATGTTTACTAAGTTTTTATTATGGATAAATGACTCAAAATATAATAAAAAGTTTGCAAATAAACCTTTAATTTAAGCTCTGTCACGTATCAAAATATTAATCTGATAAAAAGTTATTTATAATTGAAAGTGGTGACTGAAATTGCATGAATATTCAAAGAAATTTATCTCTTTTATATTCGATTTTCCATGTATTTTCAGTGACCATCTTCAATTGTTAATAACTTTTGATCAGATTAATATTTTTATACGTAACAGAACTTAAATTAAAGCTCTTTTTGTCTACTTTTTATTATCTTTATGCTCATTTTTTCATAATAAAAACTTGTAGAGTTATGGTTAGAAGAAGAGGTATCTTTTTTCATTAAAATAACGAATATTTCGAGTAATCTATCTCATATCTCGAAATCAAGCGCCACTTCGAATAAATTACGGGTACAAAACTTCATTTTTGGATACTAGAAAACACCTCTCAAAGTCTGACTGAATTTTGTTTCCGGAGGGTGTGCCCTATTCTTGTAAGTGAGACTTTAACTATTCACACGTTGTTACACTTTGAGCCGTCACAATAATAGTAAACCTGCCTTATTTATTCAGTGACATCATAGAACGCATTTGTGAGGCACTTTAGCTACACAAGCATCAATTTTAGTTAAAAGTTAAGTTATATTAGAAGAATATAATAGTACTGGAGGGGAGATATTGGCCACTTTCACAGGAGGTAGTCGTCACAATAATAACAAACCTGCCTTGTTATTATTATCTTCACTAGTGCTGGGAGCATAGACAATCTGGAACTTCGAGTCGTTACAAGAATAAGAAACTTGACCTTAACTCAGGCGGATCATAGACCGGATAGACTGGGGTCACTTGAGGTCAAGGTCAGGTTTGTTGTGACGGTCCCAGGTATCACATTATCTACTATCGGGAGAATGTGATAGCGGACTAGAAAAAATTTTTGGAGTCATAAATAATGGTCTTATATTGAACGTATATCAATTTTTGGAAGTCATAAAATGTGGTTTTTGCGTTTTTCCGCTAATGTAATGTTTTAAGCATAATGAATGTCTCTTTTTGCTTCCTCATAGAGGAAGCTTTGTGATGATAAAAAAAAGTTTTGCTAAAAACATGTTAGAAACATGTTTTGAGATACTGCGAATCAAAATACACTCTTTTTAGAAAATGTCTGTACGTATGCGTGCATGCGTCTCTACGTGCGTGCGTGCGTTCGTGCGTGTGCACCCGAACTTTTGAATAAGCTATTTCCGTTGTTTTGTTATTCACGAAATCGTCATTTATTTTCAAGCTGTTATATCTGTCAAAAATAAAAAGGAAAATTTTTGAAAAAAATGAAATGATTAGGAATATAGAGAAGAATATTCTTTAAAATTTGTTTAGGCTTTATCTTTTTCTTTTGCAGAGAGAAAAATCTTTTTATAAAAAAATCGATTTTTATTCAGTATCAAATTCTGCAGTAAATCGGCAGCATTTGATCTCAAACTTTCTAAAACGGTTGCTCTTTAGTATGTCTTCAATGAGTTCTAACCTAAATCGCAACGACCTTTATATTTCAAGATATTTGAGTTATGTGTTTTTTTAAATTTTCTTTTGATCGAGTATATCTCGAAAAGGCACGGTCATTTTTTACCAAACGGGACTAATTTTTTCGTTTTTTAAAAATTAAAGTTTAATCGATTTGCATTTTTTATAACAATTTTTGGATTTTTGGATTTTTGAGTTTTAGTTTTTCGAGTCTTTTGGTATGTTAGAAATACTATGATCAACTTATTGTAAATGCATTAAAAAGAGCATAAAATTACCTATCCTTTACAACCGCAAATTTTAGATAGGCACTTTCCCGTCTTTTGTTATTCACGAAAAAAGTCATATTTAGTTTATGATGGCAAATCATTCTCAAATTTTTGGATGATTAGGAATTCAGTGAATCTACGTACTTTAATAAATTAGGTACAGATAAGAAATTGCTATGATAAGAATTATTACCTATTGTAGGTTGTGTTATGTCGAACTGAAGGGCACATTACCGTGATTTCGAGTTTTATGCAAAATTGACGTTTGTATTTTTTACTAAGGCATTTTAAGTTCATTCGGTGAAAACGCTTAGAATCGTCTTGAGAAAGTTAGAACGAACATGTACAAATTATATGGAGTCATACATAGTGGTCTTAGGTGCGGCTATGACTTGAGGAAGGAATATTTTCGCTGTTTCCGCATGTTATGGAAAACTAAGGTGTGTATTTTTTACTGTGACATATCAAGTCTATTAAAGAAAAACTTTTGGAAGGGTAAGAATAATCTTGTATTGAACGTGCACAAATTTATTAGAGTCATAAAAGGTCGTCTTAGGTGGAGTTATGACGTAACGAAGGGCGTTCTTCGCTGAAACCGCCCGGTGAAAACGCTGCGAAGGGTTTGAAGAAACTTAAAACGAACGTGTACAAATCTTTTGACGTCATATATAGTAGTAGTCTTAGGCGGAGTTATGTTTTGACGATGATCGTTTTTCTCTGATTTCGAGATTTATGCACAATTAAAGTTTGTATTTTTTACTGGGGTATATTAAGTGCATTCGGTGAAAACGCTCGGACGGGTCGGGAGAATCTTATAATGAACGACAAAATTTTTGGAGTCGTAAATAATGGTCTTGGGTGGAGTTATGCCTTGACAATAATCATTTTCCTCTGATTTAGAGTTTTGTGCAAAATGAACGTTTGTATTTTTAGTGGGCCATATTAAGTCCATTCGGTGTGTGACGGAAGAAAGGTCGTGCACGAGGTAGGGCGATAGAAGGAACACGAGGATGCTGAACAGGTGGCTGTATTCTCCAAGACTGCGGGAGCTGCGCTCTTCTCAAAAGTCGTCGGTGAACTGCCTGCTCGCCCGTCGACGCGACTCGACGGCGAGCGGCCTCACGGGTAGAGGTGCAGATGTTGCGTACTCTGTCTGTGGGAACTCTCATCGGAGGGCTTCGTGCTCGTCCATGATGCGTGCGGACCGCGTTGGCCGACATCGTCGTCGCCCAAAAGAAAAAAAGACAACAATTTGTACGCCGTACCGAAGAGCGCGTGTGTACGTGGTTGTCGGGTCGCGCACCATCGCGCTTCGCATTTGAAGTCTAGCGCGAACAAGTCCGCGTTTAGGTTACAAGTGTAAGCTTTGTGTGTGAATGTGTCCCTTGCGCATTGGCTCTCTTTCCGCCCACTCTATGTGAGTGTGATTGTGTTTAGTGATTGTATGATTGTATGAGTGTGTGTGTATGTGTGCGTGTGTGTGTGCGTGTGTGTGTGTGTGTGTGTGTGTGTGCGTGCGTACGTACATACGCGCGTTCGTGCGTGCGTGCACGTGTGTGTGTGTGTATGTGTGTTCGTTGTGCCTTAGCATCCAGTGCTGCTGTACAATTACTGGCGGAGCTCCCAAAAATGCAATATTTGTTTAATCTGCCGTTGCTGTTGCCAGCAAATATACATTATTTCCCTTCAGACTGTTACAATTATTTTATGATCGTATTTATAACTATATTATTATAATCAACAGGTTATATTTATAACTAGTCGACCTGCAGAAAAGAACTGATATTTATATAAATAAAACATAATTCTTAAAATTAATGCTGGCTATTGGTGCAACGCGATGGCGGACACAAGCCCGTGCTCTAGTGCTACTCACAGCTTCGTTTTTTTCCTTAATATAAGCGTCTAGTCCAGCTTCATTATCGTTTTAAGGTGATGCTAAACCCCCTGTCACCATCAAACACGGGGAACCACTTATTTAATTGAATTCTCAATTTTGAGAAAATATCTCTCTGAAAAGTTGTTGTTTTAGATTAGGACAATAACGTTTCATAAAGATATTTGCTAAAAATTGAAAATTAAATGAGAAAAGTGATTTCTCGTATTTGTCGGTGACAGGTGGTTTTAGCATCGCCTTAATCGCGCTTATAATTTTCATGAGTTGAGGTGATGCATTTATTGTTAGGAAATTGTGAATAATATTTCGTTTATTAAAACTAATGCTTGTTACAATGGCGTGCACTTTGGTACGAGATATTTACTTTGAGCTTGTACTCTCTTTCTGCTTTTCTGTTATGCGACTCGCTAAACCCCGTCGAGTCTTTAATCGTTCTTACTGCTGTCTGTCGTGATTTGTTTCCCTCAAGATCTCCAGTTTCATTTGCGCCTGCTGTTGTTTAACCAGCTGACGGAAAGGCTGATCGGTGGAACGCTTTCTTACAACGCAAATGCTAATTTTTATCGCGACTAGGATATTCAACACGGTCCAGCTGGAGTATCCGAATATAGACGTAATGCTGCTTAAATTCTTTAACTCGAATGATGTTGCTCTGCATAGGGAGATTTCTCGAGCCTTACTTGTTATTTTGCGCAGTTCCGTGCCAGTTTCAAGCGTATCTAGTTTTATTCCGTGTGAACTTTTCGCTCGGTTTCACTTCGGCTTCAATTGCGCCTCTCGCCGATTCCACTCAATTTTGCAATATTTTCGAAGATGGTAAACCCGATTGTCTCGAAAACCGACGTGTCTGCGTGAGAATAAACGAACGCGAGACTGTTAAGCGTGTGTTCGCAGTATGCGCAGCGGATCCCGGGCGCAATTTGAGTTCTCCCACGCCCTTTATCTGAGATCTACGTGTTGGCTTTGTGAAGCGTAAGCCGAAAGGTGTCCCTTAGTTGACGTAATCTGATGTCATGATCGTCAGCGTTTACAGGCGTACGGTCCGATGCTACTTTAACTTCACACGCAACGTTATTCTTTATCTCTCGGATCGGCTCGACATTGACTGCAATCAACAACTTCCTTAATTTCCTAAGTTTCACGATTCTCTTCTGAGGTATGGGCATCTACGACTACTTTGACTCGCTCATTGCGAAGTAGTGAAATTCAGGCCAGATGTAAGCCGCCACGCTCGAAACGTCGAGCACGCGCTGCACGGAAGGCACTGGAGAAGCTTTGAAAAGATTAAAATTCTGGATATCTAGTAACGGAATAGCTAATTGATATACTAGGTGTTCATTATAGCATAGAACAGTTAATTTGAAGATTTTCGACAACGGTATAGCTGAGAAATCTCCGTCGGGTAGAGGAAATCTTGCGTTCGCGACCGTATTTTTCACCGTTTTTGCCGCGCGGCTTATTGTTTCTGGTAGCATATCTCACGGGTGCACCATTCCCTCTGTTGCAAATAAAATTGCGTCCGTGAGGACTGTATCCAACTTAAATTGCATTAAATTGACTTTTATGGCTTGAATTGCGTTCTGCATTACTATGCCGTTTTCGAAATCGATTGATATATTGATGAAAATTGAGGTTGTAGCTTCTAATGTCGTTAATTTGTTGCCCAAATCCGACAGCGTATGGTCAACGATTTCGGTTTGATTGGCGAGTAATGCCGCCTTGTTTTCGTATCGCATGCAGTCACCTTCACGGCTTCCTGAATCTCGGCCTCGTCAGCTTCTGTTAGTGGTCCGTATAAGAGTTTGTGAATTGTCCCGACGAACGGTAGCAGAGAGCTTCTCGTGCGCGGTGGTTCATCGTTTACATTGTGAATCAATATAAGATCTGAAACACGTTCTGCTTCGTGCACAGCGTCTTTAACCCCTCGTTGCATTCCCTCTATTTTGCAACGTAGACTGCACGCCTGCGCTACTATCGCGGTATGCTTAGCTAGACTCTCGCTTGCTTTAAAGTACTGTCTTCAGTCGACCTTTTGAATAATTCTTCAGGATGAGTTGATTCCGGCTGCCCTCTGGGATCTTGTTGATCCCCTCGTGGTGGCTTCCAATGGTTAGCCTAAAATTTTAGCTTAGTATTAGTTTTTTTATGCCTGTTATCGATTAGTGCATCCGGTTGCCGGGATCGTTATTTGAGTACACTAGTTAGCGCTTAATTACATACCTCAATAATGTATACAATTTCCCTTGAATAACTAATTTCACGCTAACCACGGCCGTCGCTTGCTATAGAAGCAGGGAGGCGCGCACTGCGTGATACGCGCCTGAATTTCTATCGGCTGGTTCACACCGGTTTCTAGTTACACGCAAAATCTAACATTTATCAATTTTCTCTTTTACAGTCATGCACATGTACCGGCGAGGGCGCTTCCCCCTTACCTTTTTTTGCGTTTGGCACCGCGTAAAAACATAGTAAAAAATGTCCTACTCTGTGCCGCTTACTTCCAATTCCGCCGCCTCCCTGGCTAACTTGCTCAGACGCTCTAACTTATTAGCGTGCACGGATTTTGTCGTTTCATTGTTCTGTATTATCACGTTGTTTGCTTTACGGTTGATTTTGATAATTTCCAAATGACCTAGGTATTCTTTCGCAAACTTTCCGTTTTTACGTTATTTTAATAAAAATACAATTTTCAGTAGTTTGAAGTTCTTTTAGATTGCTCGTTATATTATTTGTATATTAATTATATGTAAAATCGTCCGAGCTACGCGGGAAGCTAGATGGGATTCTCGGTTTCGTACAAAAAAGCAACTCAAATGGAGAATATCGAGTACTTACATGTTGTGTGCAGTTGTACGCGTGTTGACAGATCGCGATCCACTCATCCCACTTATAAATAATTTATAGATATTTTCGTGGCTATTCTTTGCGGGTATGGTGCATTCTTTCTATGGACCCATTCGTCTGCGGGTGGTACGCTGTCGTGCTAAATTTAGATGTACCAAAAATTTTCCCGAACTCCTCTAGCACTCTATTCTGAAAATACGTGCCTTGATTAGTCATAATTGCCGCTGGCTGTTCGAATATACATATAATTTTAACTGTTAATGCGCGCGCTACTTCGTCGCATTTGTGTGTACTATTGGGGTTAGAATTGTGTTTTTTGTTAGCATATCCTGTGTGGTAAAATAAAATATATTTATTCCCACGGCTTGTCGGGTCCGACGACCCATAAAAATCAAGTGCAATTTGCGTGAACGGAGATGACGGCCTATTGCTAATCAAAAGTGGTAGGCGCGTTTTTACGTGAATTAGTTCGTTACTTTGATACGTAACGCACCGTGCGACAAATTGCTTTACGTCCGGGCGCATATTACGTCAGTAAAACTCGTTCGCGATTTTGCTGTAAGTTTTGGACATAACACGGTAACCGCCTATGACCGCCTCGTAAAATTCTTTTATTAGTCTAAAACGTTCGTTTACTGGGGGTAACGGTAAGTTATTTTTTTACAGTATTGAGACGATCTGCTTGTTCGCGAACGTGATATCGAACAAATCAATGAAATTCGCCCACTCGGCTAGTTTTGACATCGCGAGATCCCGGATTCTCTTTCATTATTACGTTTGTCAGCGTGCGCAAGCATATCTGTAATTCTGCGCGCAGTGGGCAGTCGTCGAAGTATTTTTGTATATAAATTCCCATTAGCCTTGTGCATTTGCACTTGATTACGTTAATTTCACCTAGCCTGTAGGTTTACTCTGTCAAATCGTTTGGATTTAAATAGCCTCGTTCTATGAACGCCGTTTGAATCTCGGTTGAAATAAATTTGTCGGCCAAAATTAGGTAGACCAAGTTCTCCCTAAAACGAAATAAATGATCGTGGAACGATTGTAAATGTACGAAAGGCGGAGGTTCTTGACCGTCGGGAATTATTCACGGCGTCTTTTTTCGAGGCGGCCTTGCCCTAACTATGACGTAGCGTTTCATCTTATTATTTTCAAGTGCAGAGGCAATAGTGGCGGCTACATTCCTGCCATCGCCAGTGCCAGCGTTGTATGTATGCTGACGCCGTAACTCCGGAACGTCATTAGAGTTTAGTAGACTATCTAATGAATTGCACTTAGATGGAGACCTAAACGGAGTGCTGTTCCCTATGTTCTCGTCGCGGTTATCATGCTGCTTCGATTTTGATCCCGGTTCTTTACTAATGTTATCATGCGATTGATTAGTTTCGATTGGTGCTTTCCTTCCCGCGCATTTTCTCTCATCGAACGTCTGCGACGTAAGTGGAGCCTGGTTGTCGTCGCTTGTTGGTGATTGATCGCGAGTGCGCTTCGTTGGCTTTGTCACTGCCGATGGCACGTTCATAGGTAAATAGGGCGTGAAGTGCGGACCGGTTAGATTCAGGTGAATAATATGATCCGCACCGCTCGATAATATACGACAGAAATCGCGGGTGTCGATCGATATTTTGTAATGGATACACATATTAACTTTAAAATCTAGCGAGAATAAATCTGCGCAGTCGACCGTAGCATACACTGTTTTTTATTTTAGTATTTTCTTGGCTACACTTGATTCTCCGCAGGATTTCATAGCGGGTGATGCTAGTATGCGCTTCCTTAATTCTATCGCTGAAATATCTAGCTTCATGAATTTAATCAGTGAGAAAAACAAGCAATTTCACGGTGCTGAGTTTAGCATTTCAGACAAAGTCTTCTAAGAGACCGGCTTCGTCCGGCTTCGATTCACTCGTGCTTACGCCAGCTCGACTATAAGTGTCCGAATAAGACTCGGTTTTTTCCTGCTGCGGGTTCATATTTTGCTTTTGTGAGCCATTATCTTCGGCGAATACACCCGTTTTTGCCTGTGTAGCGTTTCTTATGCGTTTGTGTTTAAAGTGCATATTGGTTTCATTTCGGTGGCTATATCTGTTCCTCCGCCCCTGACCGCGTCAGTTGATTTTGCCTCCCACATGTTGATTTGCACCCATCTTTCCCTTCGATTTTCTTCTCTTTAATATCCACGACTTGTTTCTCTTGGAATTTTTCCACGGACCATGGCCAAGCTGCAATCACGTATCGTGAGCTGGTTGATGGTTTTTTTGCGCTCGACGCGTTACTCAGCTTGACCGACGGCGATTTAATGGCACACTTGGCTTGATTTTCAGACATGCGTGATTTGCCAATTGCTGGGGCTTCGCTCATTTCTGAAATCCTGAACGGAAAACTAATTGTCTAGAGTGGCTCCAGCTCTTGAGCGACTTTTCCTGACGGCGGAATTACGTCGTTCTTCTCGCTATTGCTAGAGTTGCTGGGATTGTATACTTTCCGTGTTTCTTGACTCTGGCTCGGCTCTGAGCAGCGAATCTTGCAGTCCAGCGGTGCAATATTTTTGTACGCGGGTTGTGCGGAGATGCTGTAAGAGCTATCGGAAATGACTGTCTTTGCTGACTGTAACGACGCATCCGAGTCCGATTGCCTGCCTGTGTTTTCCTCGGCCGTTGGTGGCTGCGCTTCTCGTGCTATCGCGCTAAATTGAATAGATTCTTGTAGTATCCTATTTATGCGTTGACGCTCGCTTTTGATTAATGCGTACTTATTATTTTTCTATTCGTTTCAACACCGTGTTAGCTAAAACGCATGCAAATCTTGCCGTATCGCGGTAGTCCGGTGCGTATACGAATTTGTGATTTTTAATTTCAGTGAATCACTGGATTTTTAAAATTTCATCGCCGTGGTAAACGTCGTGTAACACGCGGCAAGATAAGAATTATCGAATTCGTTTCTTAAGGCTAGCGTTTATCCCTCCTTGTAGATTAACGCGGCATTTTCACAAATTTTCTTACATTCTTCCGAGTCTTCCGGTCTCGACACGGGTTGCTTTGACTTTCTGTTTTTGTCTATTCCTTGTCTTTTTACTGTGCGCGTTCGAAGAACTCTGCCGGGTGGATCGCCCGCTTCCGCGTCCGGAGTTTCTTCGACTTGCTTGTCGGCTAGACTGTACAGCTCTATACGCGGTAATTCCGGATTTACTTCGCCTAGCTATCGCCTGATAATTGGATTACGTGAAAGAGCGTCGGCATTAGCGTTTTTGGTGCCTGACCGATAGACTATATCGAAGTCATAACTGATCAATGCCGCTGTGCACACTTTTAGAGATACTTCGATCACTCAGATTTGTGATCGAAGGACACCTTGTAATTTGTTAATTTAGTTAAATAATAAATTCACGAGCCAGCGTCAAGCGTCGCACATGAAAGCGGGGCTGGATCGGAGTTTAAGAAGTTGAGGGAAAAATAAATTTACACCACACTGTATTTAATTAATATTAAAGCACTAATTATTCAACTTTAAAAACTCAACAAAATATTTACAAAATCCTAAATTATCTAATCTAAAAATTAGCAGCAATTTCACGGTCGCACGTGCACTCGCGAATACGTATTACGCAAGCGGAAGAATATACGCGTGACCGGCTCCGTCGAAGGCTCGTTAGCGAAGGAAGTCGCGAGGCACTCGGAGAGAAGAAAATCGCGGAGAATGTGGGTGCGGTGCGGGGAAAGAGACGAGAGACTCTTTCCTCGCTTAGCCGCCTGTTTACTCGAATAATACTCGATTTCGAATATAATTTGAGCGCTTTAGACGGCGCGCACAGCCGCCTTTAATCGGTTAAATCTTAGATCCGGTTTCTTGGTTTGATAAAAATGTTTTAGTGCCCCATAATCGGTTAGGATTAAAAATTTTCATACATATAAATAATACCGGAACTGCTCCTTCGCGAACATGATCGCGAGTAATTCTTTATCGTATGTCGGATACCACAGTTCGCTCCCCTTCAGACATCGTGACGCGTATACACGGCCCAATCGTTCGAGTTCGTTATCACGATAAATCTGGGACTCTTAAAACATGCTCTTTGCACATCAATCTCTTTAATTCGTCTAATGCGGCTTGCTCTTCCGTGCTCCATACGAATTTTACTCCTTTTTGTAGTAGGTTGAATAACGGGCGAGCTGCTTTGGAATTTTTTCAGCCATGCTTAAGGTTCATAACCGTGATATAGGTTGCCGATGCGAAATGTTCGAGTATGTCGCTCGTAAAAGGGTGCGGATGATAGCTGCCCTCCGTCTTTTCGTTTAACGCCCGAAAATCAGTAACTATTCGAAATCTTTTATTGCCCTTCGCGTCGGACTTTTTTGATACGATCCAAAGAGCCGAGGAGAAGTTAGAGTTCGATGGCATGACAATGTTCTGCTCGCGTAGTTTTTCTAGTTCGCGTATTATATATTCTTAATCGAGGGATGAAATCTGAAGCGATGGCTTCTTATCATTTTGTCGGATTTTAGTGCAATTTTTTTGTTGCAATAAATGTATCGCCTATGGGGAACTCATTTGGAACTACTTGTACGTTACATTGCAGCCCCTGCAGTTGTATCACCGCCTGTCTCAGCTCGTGCGCCGTGCCGGGAGTTACTCTGTGTACTCTCATTACTTTCTGCGTGTCAATAGGTACTTCCACAATCGGTGGTTTCCGGCCTGTTATAAGGAATCTTATGTATACTGACTCAAACTGCTGCTTTTTTTTCGGCTCAATTTTTCGATACTCAGTGCTTGAGGAACGCGACGAGCGTGCGTCTAGTTTAAATTATGATTATTGTCGCTGCGAGTATCCGCCGCATTGCTGTTATTGCTCGCGTCGTGATTGCCGCTGCTAATGCTGTCACTGACGTTGTCGCAGTTATTGTTGCGGTTGTAATTATTGTTACCGTTGAATTTGCGATTATTGTTTCGATAACCCCGATTTCTGGCCCCATTATTATTACTCTGTCCGATATTGGTACCGTTATTGTAGTTGCTATTGTTATTATTCATATTCCCACCGCATTGGATGTTCGCGGCGTAGTTCCTTCTATACGGGTTAGATATTATTTTTCTCGTTGCGTGCATTATTAAGGTATAGCAGTTTTCGAGAGAGTACCCTGGTTTGTCCAGTAGCCACAGTGCATCGGTTTCACCATAGGTGGTTCTGCTTGCGCGTTGCCATCACCGCTGCTTTGTCAGGCTGTAGATTAATCGCTGGCTTAATATCCTCTGCTACGGCATTGCGTACGTGTGTCGGAGCGAGCAGCGCGGGCTGCGCTGGCTTGGCAGCGCTCTGCTTGCCTTCGATTTCTAGTGCTATCTTTATCGCCTCGTTCAACGTTCGCGGGCGCTCGCCGCGGACTTAACGATCAAGGGGGGCTTCGAGGCCGAATGTGAACTGCTGTAACGCGTCATCGACAACGTAGCGTTTTCTCGCTTCCCTGTCTAGCCTCGATGTGTTTGGCGCGGATTTTATGATCGTTAAGAGGCGGTTATGCAGCTTCTACATGCGCAAGCAGTAGTCTTCGGTTGTCTCGCCCGGTTATTGTTTTAGGACTTTGATTTGCGCTTGAACCTCGTCCGCGATACCGATATTTCCATATTGCAGCGTTAGATCGTTCAGCAGCTGCTCTACTTACGTCTAACTCATACTATATGAACATAAGACTGTGCGTATCGAATTGCAAAATTGATTTAACCCGTCCAGATCTCCATTAGACTCGAGAATAAATCTCTCGCACAGTAACCTCGCCAATGGTTGTCGCGATCGGATGCTGAGTTACTGTCGTCGTTCTAGTATCCAAATGTCAGCGGCCACCGCGGTACCGGTGGTTGCGGCGAGCTCGTTCGCGAAGGGATAGTTCGCGTCTACGGTATGGCGTGCGCCTGGCTGCGTGCCTGCGATCACACGGATCTTCCTCTGGTTCGCTGTCCGATGACCAGCATTTATCGCGGCCCCTTCTGTTGTACTGAGGTGAGGAATGTCTGTAGTCCACTTTACTTTGTGCACGCGCCCGCTTTCTATCTCGTCGCGCGGGTTTCGTGTTTTCCCGGTGACGTCCGTCGGACCGACGCTCGTCTTGATTCCGACTTCTCAGCAGCCGATTGCACCTCGTGGCTTCCGGGGGTTCGTGTATATCGAACGAATCGCTCGATTGTTCTCTTTTCGCTCTGTAGTGTGTGTCTCTCGCGTCAGCTTTCTCCTCGTGGATTACTTACCTTTTCACGAACCCTTGTTTACGGCACTCTCGCCGCCGGAATAGCGATTTGTATACGGAGATTTACTGCCGCTTCCCTCTTGGTCCTGTATTTTTTTGCGCAATCTTAATATTGTTTCCAGCTCTTCTCTAGAAAACTCTCATGACACCATAGGCTGGCGCACCTCGGATAACGGATTGAGGTTTTTCCTGCAGGCTTTCGTCGCATCCCCACGCGATATTACTAATATCGAAATAGTTTGACACGCCCTTTGTGCATTTCTTGTTAATTCTAAGCCGCTCTTTCGTCGTTAGGGGTAGCTCCATAAGCACAATTACGTTTATTGACTCTCGAGCTCCCGTGCACAATCCGGACGATTAATCCTCTCATTCAAATTTTCTAACTCTAACTGACGTCATTGTTTGACTCTAATTCGTCATTCTTTTTGCATGTTGTTCGTATTCGGAGTCCCTCGATTCTAACAGGTTCGTGCTCATACGCAGCACTACTGTTTTTCGAGTGCTCAGAGTTAATTTTCTTTCCGTGCGGTATATGTCGCGTACGTGTTCTTTTTGTTCATTATCCCATTCAAGATCGTTCTCGATGCTCGAATTTCTTACTTTTTTTCACGCTCTTACCCGAACGCATCTTTCTCGGTCTCAATTCTACTGGGTGGGACCATTGTTGCAGTTAATTTTTGGTTTTACCTATTGCTCGAATTATTGCTCTTTTCCTACGCCCGTTGACTGCTTTCTACGCAATCAGATTACGGTACTCCCTAAAAGCCAAGCTGATCGACTAGCAAAAGAGGACTTACAAGTAGGCGATGCAGAGGAAGGCGTCTGCGCGCATTATAGCTACTACTTGAGCTGCTGTAAGGACATTCTGGGTTACTCGCGCATGCTGGCGGCTGGTGTTGTTACGTTGCTCGAGCGCGCGTTACTATGCTTCTTACTGCTGCGTTGATCCAAGTGGACTTCATTGGTCCAGATGGACTTGGTTGGCCGAGGTCGGCTTTGAGGACCCGGGTGGGCTTAGGTAAATTTGCAAGGCTCGCCGGCGCTTGCTCGACTGCTGATTACTTCAACTTCTGGATGTTGCTTCTTCAATAATTTCCTGCTCTACAAGGGATGCCAAATGTAATGGAAGAAAGGACGTGCACGGGGTAGGGCAAAAGAAGGAACACGAGGTAGCTGAACAGGTGGCTGTATTCTCCAAGACTGCGGGAGCACCGCTGTTTTTAAAAGACACCGGTTATCTGCTCGCTCGTTCGACGATGTGACTCGCCGGCAAGCGGTCCCGCGGACAGAGGTGAGGACAATGCGTTCTCTGCCCGTGGGAACTCTCGACCACGGTGTATTCTGTTGAGGCAGCGTCTAGCGTATCGTCAGTAGCGACACCGGAACCGACAGGTGAGAGCCTCGTGCTCATTCGTGACAGGTGAAAACTTTTATACGTTTCTGGAAAAACGAACCTGTATATATTCATTGGAATCATAAATAGTGGTCTTAGGTACGGTTAGGGCTTGACGAAGTGAATTTTGTGCTGATTTTTAGCGTGTTATGCAAAAGTAAGGTTTGTATTTTTTACTGGAGCATATTAAGTCTATTCTGGATAAACTTTTGGAAGGATAAGAATAATCTCATATAAAATGTTCACAAATTTGTTAGATTCATAAAAAGTCGTCTTCGGTGGAGTTAGACGAGCCAAATAGTATTTTTCTTTGAAACCGACCGGTGAAACGGCTCCGTAGAGGTTGGAGAAACTTGTAACGAACGTGTACATATTTTTTAGTGTCATAAAAAGGGGTCGGTTTTTTGGAATCTTATTTAACGATGAATACACGTAAGTAACTATCAAAACCCGAAAAAGCAAACTTTTAAAACCTCGAATAATGAATTACGAGTCTTCGAAACATGCACATATACACATCAGAGATATGTGAACAGGAAAGGGGTAGATAACAAGATAATTTGTCAGTGGCTGGAGTTATTTCCGGTAGCAGCCGTTACGCCTATATAGCCCAACATATAAACTTTCATACACGATTCGCGAGCATCAAAGGAGAAGCACAGCCGAAAGGGGTTTGAATACAAGTTTCGGAAACTGCTTTTAAAAACGTCGAGAAAATCGCTAAAGCGGACAATGGTCGTAGCCTTGCATCAGAAAGACAGCGTCGAAAAGTGCACATGTAAATATAGTCAACGCGGTCGACGCAACGCGATTGGAGCGTCTCTTGGCTGCCTTTTTTAGTGCATCCGCTGCTTCTGCTGTGTAACATATCGAAATGCGCTCTACTTGTGTGATAACAGAAGTGGCCTTCTTAATCTGTAATAGAGAATTATGTTTCCATAATTCTCGAAATTTATGCACTATCACGATCGCTCCAAACTTTTCACATGCATGACCGTGACCTATATACACGGCGATACAGGAGCGCTCGATCTTTTTCCTGTCTCGGCCATCGCCCGCGCTTCATCTCACCAGAGCTCCGAGCGTACCATCGACATTCTGGATACTGTCGCCTATCTCATGGATCACGCTAAGTGCAAATAAGTAAAGTTGCGCGTTATTTATCTTAAAAGTGACAAATCTATGCAGACACGATCTGACGGAAGTTCGCGGATCCGGGATCCAATGGTTCTCGACTAGAGAAGTCGTGTAGCTACGTCGGGTTTTGGAAGAGACGAAGAGTCGACCGCGTGGCAGAGGCCGTGATTCGAACGAGACTTCGAGCATCGAGTTTCGTACCGAGATAAGTCCTAAAATTTTAATTATTAGCGCCTATTTGATGTAATTATTATGTATTTTCTATTATAAATATCGCTGACAACGCAATACTTAATAAAACCTTACAATTAAAGGTCTTTTTAAGTCGAAGAATTTGAGATATGCTAGACCTAAATGCATGTTGTTTTCGTAAAATGGCATACAATCAAACATAACCTAAGAAATACAAAATTTCGGGTTTATACTCAGCTTGGTATGGGTGATCTATTTAACTGCCAGAGTGGTCTAGTAATTATTTTCTTAAAGATTATAAAAAGACAAAGATATCGTTTTTGGTACATTCAACATGGTGGTATTGGGCGTTCTTTAAAATTTTTTGAAAATAACCATTTTTTGGCTATTTTAGAAAATTCAAAACGTTTTACTTGATTAGCACATGGGTCCTTACGGTCTGAAACTTGTTTTAAGAGCTTCATTTGATAGGTACTTTGATATAATCTAGGCACTGATCTCTTCATTTTGACTGACCTGACATATATATTTTTCGTCAACTCTAAGACAAAAATATTTTGAAATTTATTAGACCATTAATGGTTACCTTTATAAAGTTAGATAAAAACTGGCTATTTTGCGTAATTTAGGTTATGTTTGATCGCTTACCAAAGTAAAACGTTATTATGGATTTAAGTCCACAACGACTGAATTTCTTTGTCTGAAAAAGAGCTTTAATTTATATTTTGGTACGTCCAATTTGGTTCAACAGAACCACATTTATGGGTCTCTAAAGCAAGGATATTTTTCGAAAATCGCCAAGTTAGCACCACTGTAGCAAAAATCTCTATGAGCCAAATGGGCTATAACTACGAGAAAGTACTCTCCGAATCTTCTCGAATAAGGGGTGAAAAAGATTGATTTGCTTATATGATCTTAATATCTTAAAACTCTTTAATAACACGATTTTGACCCCTGCTTTTGCCTTATTTAACAGTAAAAATCACATTATTTTACCCGCACGATCATATCTTCAATCACGTAGTATTTTAATAATAATACTGCTATATGCAATACTTTTGTGCACTGAGTATATCAGGCACACCAAGAATACATATGTTTAGAATTCTTTTATTATTCTTTTAAATAAATATTCGATACGAAATGACAAATATTTATAAAAATTAGTTATATACATTTTATTAAATAAAGTTTAATTTAAAATATTTTATGACTTTTGCTATTATTATCGACAGAAGTTTTCTTGAATTGTAATGTGTTGTTTGACACGACAATAACGCAGTGATAGCTTCGTGTACAAGTAATAGTATTTACAGAATTATAAATTGTTGTCATCCCTTTGTGATTTTTGGATACTTCATCTGAACTTGCCCATATAAATCTATTGTTGAAAAGGGTTTTGTATTATTTAAATATTCATTAGATCACAAATTCATTTTTAGTTTTTAGCTTTACTTATAGTATAAATCGCAAAGTTACCATTATTTTTCTTTTAACAACTCCTCCAATAGCGTCATATGGACTTTTTCCATGGCTAGTAGCAAAAAAGTTGTACGATTTGACCTTCATTCCAAAGTCTTTTTCGTGCAGACACATATTAGCGAAATTGTTCCTAAAAATTTATTTTGTTAGATAAATAAACATATTAGTTACATTCTCATATAATGATATCTTGAATTGTCATTATTATTCATAATTTTTTAAATTATTTTCAATAAATTTATAGATAAGATAACTGAATACTATATACTAATTAATTTTTGATTGTACGGTAAATAAAATATTTTGTAGATAATGTTAAGATTTTACAAGTGTTACAATTATAGCACACTATGAATTGAATTTTAATGTTGAAACTGATTAGCATTTTTATCCGACAACATATGGCAAGGGATCCTGCGCTTGACTGTTTATTATCAGAACTTTTATTAGACCATGTTTTATACTCAATCATATTATTCGTCAAAACTTGATCTTTCAAAATCTTAGATAGATTTTTTATCCCTGGACACTTTTCACATCGGTGTAACATATAATCGTCACTCTCAACTGAACATACTGTATGGAAAAAAAATCCCTATAGGTTAAATTTGTTTAAGTGCAAACATTTTTAGCTTTACATTCTTATGTTGTGTGCAAACGCAAATATTATGTGTCCCAGGATCTCCAGCGAACACGCATTCCTTTGACCTTAAATATTTGAAATAACTCAGACTTGGGTAATTAGAAATATGATTATTTTCTTCTTTCCAATTTCTGTACAAATCACTTGAAGTATAAAGGAGTAATCTCTTTTGCTGTTTTTCTTTTTTGTTTGTTTCTTGATTTATAACAATAAGACATTGCTTTTTGCCAGGACAAATGTGACAGTTTTTTTATTTAAATAATATTTAGTTATAGATTCTTGAATATCCGACGAGTACATAATCCTGTTTGATTTTATTGCGAAACCTGCAAGAGAACGTGTACATCTATAGAAATACACATCAACCATTTTACTTTAACACGTTAAGAATTGACAATGTATAACCCAATATTTTTATATTTTACACAACTAGAAATATTTTTTAACATTCGATGATAAATTTTTGCTTTTACCTATTTTTAAGATTAACGAGATTGGCCTCAAAATAAATTTTACTAATTTTTATTTGGATAATGCTAAGAAGAGAGCTCTACACCTATGGCGCTAGTCAAAATGAGAGTGCTTTTTATTTATTGTTTATTTACGTGGTATACTTCATTACAGACCAAACATAAATTATACATTCAAATTAAATACATCTATTCGTCCTAATTATCAATAAAAAGTTCTTTAAAGAAGCTGGTTGGACTACAAATACTTTTGAAATCCGTAACTAAATACATTGAAATAGCCATTTTCCATAAGATCCCGTGTTAAAAAGCAACAAATTAAAACGTTAATTTCTTAACTTCTAGGTACCCTAGCCTGTTGAAAAATTATAGAAGTCTCTTTTATCCTTACATTAAGCTGTATACAAAATTACACAATTTTCACAGCGTTATTTATTTTACTGTAGAGATCCCTTTAATGCAAATAAACTTACTTCAACTTATGACACAAAAAGAGTTCACATACCCGGGTAAAAATAACTCATATATGCTCATATATGATTATACAGGGTGGACCATTTTAATCTCCGCACCTAAATTTCTCCGTTCCTAAGCGTGGTATCGAAAAAAATTTAAGACAAAAGTTGACAAGGGCAAAGGGGGTCAAACATTGGTGACCTTGAACGGAATGAACTTGATCTTTAAGGTTATTCAAGGTCAACTTGATTTTTTTAAATGGTAACCCCTACTTTTTATCCCGAAATTGAAAAGAGCGTCTTTGAGAAAATTTTGTTTTGTGACCTTAGAGAGGTAAAAAATCAAGGTCAAACGTCTGAAAAACGATAATATGCTTTTTCTCTAAACTATTACGAGGTTCAGAAATTTCCGAAATTTCAGGGTTCGACCTTGAACTGACCTTTACAAGGTCTCGCCATCAATAACAATAAAAATGGCAATTTTGAGGTTAAACTAAACAAGTTTTTACCATTCTGACCTTGAAATGACCTTCTGGAGGTCACGAAATAAAGTAAGGTTGTTGTGATTAATGTTTGAGGTAGAGAGTTTATTTGCTTCGACCAGAAAGTCGTAATAATTCAGAGAAAAAGCATATTATCGTTTTTCAGACGTTTGACCTTGATTTTTTACCTCTCTAAGGTCACAAAACAAAATTTTCTCAAAGACATTTTCGATGTAAAATTTTCCGCTCTTTTCAATTCCGGGATAAAAATTAGGGGTTTCTATTTCAAAAAATCAAGTTGACCTTGAAATAACCTTGAAGATCAAGTTCAAGGTTAAGTTCAAAGTCACCCATGTTTGACCCCCTTTGCCCTTGTCAACTTTTGTCTCAACTTTTTTTCGATACCACGCTTAGGAACGGAGAAATTTAGGTGCGGAGATTAAAATGGCCCACCCTGAATATTAAGAGTCATATATGACCATATATGCTCATATACGGTTTTTTGGCATAAAAATATTTATTCCAGTGATTTTTCTATTATACGACTTAAAAAACTGCACTGAAAGTATATAAAGTTACCATTTTTGGAAGTATCGTCCAGATGATAACACTTAAATTTAAGAACTAAGCTATGATACTATTATTTTAAAACTATTTTCTGATAAACTTACAAATTTGCTGTATATCTGAGTATATAAAATCATGTAAGCTTATATATGATTATATATGTTCATATGTAATAAAAAATTTGAAAATTTGAAAGTGTTATTAACACATATATGGTTATATATGATCACATATTCTCATATATTATTTTTCCATACACAGCATCCATTGTTTGTTTACAACTTTTTTTTCTAGTCGTTCGTCAGATAATTTTTCTGTTTTCAAAGGCGGCATATCAAAGATATCAAGTACATCAGCTAATCTTTTAAACGATTGACTTCCCGTGAAAAATGATGAATCTGTTGTTCGTACGTCAGTATTCTGAGATTCTTCTTGTGTACTACTTGAAGACGGAGTACTCGAATGCTACTCAGATGCTTTTGATGCTATTGTTGCATTTACTCTTGTTTCACAATTAGAACATAATTTTTTTCCAGGAATTAATTTTACGGGGTAGATGTTATTAAAATTTTCACATGTTAACTTAATTTCTCTTAAATACTTTTTTACTACTTTAGCATGGAGAGAGAAAGGATCACAACATTTTGTTTGATTTTTAGAGAAATAATTCAAATAAAGAAGCACATGATGGTTAAATATAAAGTATTCTTTTTCAATATTGAAATTTTGCATCCTATACTTCAGAATTACAAAATCACTTTCACTTAACTCATCTAGTTTTTTCTAAGACTTATTTTTACTGAAAGTTTCTAAGTGACATATAGTATTCGTCAATTTACCTATTTCACATATTGAATTCATTTTTATTCTATGAAGGAATTAGCACCATTAGGCGATGTCTTCTATACATATACGCACATATACTGAATATAATACACATATACCAACAATAATGGACATGCAATTACTTATTCCAATCTGCATAACTGAACTCGACTTTAAGTAATCACAAGGAACTGATAACTATTGTCCCGTTACATGCAAATAAGAACAGGGAAAAGCAGGGAACAGATACAGATTTAACATTGGTTAGTATAATCTATATATGTAAAGAACAGGAACAGATACAAGGAACAGCGCGCTGTTCCTCATATATATATATATATATATATATATATATATATATATATATATATATATATATATATATATATATATATATACTAACACATGTTTAATCTTATATCTGTTCCTGTTCCTTTGTGCGCGTAACGGGCCTTACATTACGTTTTCCTGAGTTTGTCCATAGCGTAAAGAATACAAGTTGTGCTCCTAAGGAGCATTTCCAGCGTCCGCCATTTATAGCTCATTGAAAATACATGAGCTATAAATGGCGGACGCTGGAAATGCTCCGTGGGAGCACACCTTGTATGCTTTACACCATGAGTTTGTCTATTTTACTTCTGGAAGTGTGCACCCCAAAATTAATTAGTAACAATGTAACCGTAATCAATTTATTACGCGTAATATGTTTTATATATAATTAAAGTACTTTCTGAGACTGTCTTATTTTATCAGATTGCAACGGATTGAAAAACCATTTATTCCATATTTTTTTTAATTCGAAAGATTGATTCATTCCGATCCCATTCATTACTGATTATGAATGTATCATGTAATCCATTTCAATCCGTTGCAATCAGATAAAATAAGACAGTCTCAGAAAGTACTTTAATTATATATGTTTCAACAGATTGAAATGGATTACATGATACATTCATAATCAGTAATGGATGGGATCGGAATGAATCAATCTTTCGAATTAAAAAAAACATGGAATAAATGGTTTTTTTAATTTAATTTGTGAGTAAATCATATGCCATAAAGTTGGAAATTTTTATTTGAGCTACAAGAAAGACTTCGTCTTGGAAACTGATAAGTTGAAATAGATTGTTATGGATTGGTATTATTTTTTTAAAAAGTCTTCGTTTAATGATTTTTAATAAACTAATATACGATTGTATACCTAATTCTTTGTTTATTGATGTATATTTAAAATAATTGTGTTTGGTATGATTCTGATTAGAATGGATTGTACGCCAAAGTTGTACCAGATTGACATTAACTATAACATATTGAAACGGACTAGATACCAAATTTTAACCTAATAATATGGAATGAAACGGATTATTTGCCATATTTTAGCCTAATGATATGGATTGAAACAATATCTGTTACAATACGCTTTAGTCCGTTTGGTTCCGAAATTTTAACAAGGAGTGTGTGTGTGTGTGTGTGTGTGTGTGTGTGTGTGTGTGTGTGTGTGTGTGTATGTGTACGTGTATGCGTGCATGCGTGCGTGCGTGCGTGTGTGTGAAAAATGCTTTTAAAAAATAAAGTTACAAATTATTATTAATTGATTTTTTCTTGAATATTACACGAAAACTTCACCAATCGAATCTAATTTTTTTAATTTTTTGATCGGTTAAAATCAAAAAGAATTTTTAAGATTTATCTTTTCGTTTTTTAATAACATTTTTTCATTTTTATGATATTTTTATAATACATTAATAAATCCGTTGTTCATTAAGGTGGAACTCCACGGATTTTTAAAAAATCTCTCCCTTTCGTCCAATAATATTAAGAATTTGGTAACTTTTTTTGTCATGATTAAAGAAGGTTGTAAACAAATTATGGAATTTTTCACTAGAATTTTTTTACTAGTTATTGGAGAAAATACATATTTTTTTAATAAAAACAAGGGTTTTTAGAATAGTTCCTTGCGCATACAAATTTAACGAATTCTAACAGTAAATATTTTTAAAAATTTTTTAAACTTAAATGAATGAATAAAACATTTACCATCAAAATATCTAAAAACACAATATTATCTTCTTTTTACAATACTTTAACCGATATTTTCTGGAAGTTTCAAAAATATCAATGGTCCACTCAAACCTATTATTTGTTATTTCAAACCATAAGTCTGTAGTATAACAATTAAAATAACGTATGTTATACGGATATTACTATTTTATTAATGTACTGAATTTAGTATACTTTATGAGGTATAAATATTAATAGTGTATTTCTTAATAACTAAAAGGTTATTTAAAGATTTTGTACTTTCCCCCTTTTGTACTTTCTATATTAAATGGATTCTTACGTTATTTTAAGAGTGTACGCTTAATATTACTTATAAATAATCTTAAAACAATCATAATCGAATGATATGCATAGATGTTCGAATAAAACTAATTTGTTAATTTGGATACCTTCCAGTTTTGTAACTAACTCTGTTTGTTATATATAGTTATCATATAAAAAGATTAAATAACCATTATAATTGTTGTATAACTTTTATATTTTCACGTTGTTTCAAAAAATATTTTAGATTTAACTGTGAAGTATTTATATAAAATGTGTATCTTTATGTTAATACAATTATTTTTCATATAATATTAACAATGGATATTTGTATTTTAATGGTTGTTTACTGTTTAATTATTGGAAGGTGTATGAACGATTCAGTCTTTATACTGATTCACAATAATAATTAACATATTAACGGTGTACACATTATAATTTTTTGGTAGAATATAATGGCTTAAAATATAATAAGGTCCTTATTGAATGTGCGTCATTCTTTCTCATAGAAAGTTACGTTTTTCATATGTATTTTGTGTATCTTTAGAGCAGCAATAATTATGCATGATTATTATAGTTATTGTAATTTATTATAATATGAAATTACAATTACTTTAACAAGTACATATATTTATGGACATAACGGTTTTATTATAAGAATGGTAATTATAAACGAGAGTAAGACTAATTCATAAAATACACGTAATGGAGTTATTATTGACATATTCAGACTTTGATGATTATAAACATTATATAAATCACTTGTAATTGAGTTTCGTAACTTAACTTTATAGTGTGAATAATAATAATCGATGTTATAGAGTAATATTATTTGACTTTTGCTAATATAGGACTTTTTTCGTCTTAATGTTTTAAATTTTAAAATGATTTTAATGAGAAATGAAGTATTGTTTATATAATTACAAGGGTAATATTGTGGAAATATTTGAAATATTCGTACAGAATACTTCTTTTTGTGTATTTTTCTGTATGTTTTTCTTTAATATTTATTATAATTAAGTCGCAGTGGGATTACACATTTTAACATTAACTAATTATATTTTACACAAAGGTCAAAGTTAAAATTTGAGAGTCACTGAGAAATTTGTGTACGTGGCTGGCTACAGAATGCATATGGTGTTTTTCTGCTGCCCTGGCCATGTACATCGATAAGTGCGGTTCCTCGAGACGCTACTTCCAAATATGGGTTTTTATTGCCGGACACTCTCCGTAGTGCAGGGGAAAATCTTGAGTGTTTCTTGATTTTGTCCGCGCGCTTCGCTCTAGGAAAGATTGCCTATCTTACTATAAACATGCACTTCTGAGTATGGGAAATGCATCGGCTTTTCGTTCCCGAAAAAGCAAGAATAAAAATAGAATATTTACTCTTTGCTGCGCTTGGTGCTGTATTAAATATTTAATACACCCTGTTTTAACCGGACGTGACACGTGCGGCTTCAATAACTTCACTGGCTTGTATAGCGTTTAAGTGTGCACACGTACATTTTCATATATCCTGTCTCTGCACAGCAATCGGCCGACCTTGATTCTCATTGGCGAAAAATTCGTTGTTTCCGCGCAAGGAATGCACAGAAGACGCGTGCATATGGGGTTATGTTTACATCGGACTCCGCGCGAGAAAGCCTGCCCCGAGCAAACAGCGAGCGTATAAGCACTCGAAAAGTTTTTCGTGCGTGCGAAAGAGACAGAGCGATTATACAGTCTTCTCCAAATTTTTGCCTTCTACACAGCAGTTCAGAGCACATTGTCGTAGCACTGTACAGTTACTATGATTTAAATGAATATATTCTGTTCATTTGTATACATGTATGAGACATTCCACGTCAAGTCAGCCGATCAAACAAATTTTGTGAGTGATCGAATGGTGAAATTATTGCAAATTGTTAAAAAGAAAAGAAAAAAAATTTCAGACCCTTAGCTTAAAAGTATAGAAAGTTACGTAGATATTTAAAAATTGTTTTTTTTTTTTCATACTTTTATTTAAATTTAAATTGACATACTTGGAGTTTAGAAAAAAAATTGTAAGAAAGTTTTTTTCTTGAAATTCTATGAAAAACATACCTAAATTTTTAGAAAACTTAATTTGGCGAATTATGATTGGTGTGAAGAAATAGGACCTATTTATGCAAATCTAGTCAAGTACGACCAGGTTAATTTTTCTTTTTCATTTTCATAATTTTCATTTCTTCATAAACTTTAATATGTGTCATGCAGAAAGATGGGACAAAGCTGAAAAAAATAGTTATGACACTTATTACACGTTCTTCAGTGTTTCTATGTCTTAAAACTGTCTGAAACTTAACTTATTGTAAATAACTCTTGTTATAGGCTTTGTTCCATCTTTCTGCATGACACATATTACAGTTCATAAAAAAATAAAAATTTTGAGCCCTGAAAAAGAAAAGTTAACCTTGTCGTACTTGATTAGATTTGCATAAATTGTCCTATTTTTTCACATTAAGCAGAATTCGCCATTTTAAGAATTGAGAAAATTCAGGCATGTTTTTCATGGAATTTGCAAAAAGAAACTTCTGTACACATTTCTTTCTAAACCCCAAAGATTTCAATTTAAAAATAGAGAAAATTTTTAAATTATGAAAAAAATTAAGAAATTCAAGTTCTGAAAATTTTTTTTTATGTTTCTTTTACAATTTGCGACAATTTCACCGTTCGATCACTGATAACAAATTTTTGATCTGCTGACGTGGCACGGTTTGCTTTAACATGATTTAATTCAAAAGTGTTTACATTGTAAATTTTCTTTCTACATTCGAATATGCACTGATTCTAGAGTATTTACCTAAATTAAAATAATCGGTAGAGCCATTTTTGAAAAATGACACTTGTTTTATCATATTCCACCCGCCATTTGGAATTTTGAAAATCTGACAACGGATTTGTCATCAGCGACCCCAAAAACCATTAATACCAATTTTCATAAAAAACGAATGGTTAGAGAAGTTTGTGCATCAAAGGGTTAAATATAAATAACAAAATTGGCCTAAATGGATCTTTGAAGCATATATTTTTCTAACTATTGTTTTTTTAATAAAATTGGTATATAAGGGTTTCTGGGGATGCTAATTATGAGTCTGTTGTTAGATTTTCAAAATTCAAAATGGCGGATCCAATATGGTGAACAAAGTATCATTTCTCAAAAACGGCTCTACCGATTATTTTTTTTTGGTTGGTAAATACTCTAGAAACAGTGCATATTCAAATCCAGAAAGAAAATGTACAGTGCAAACACCTTTGAATTAAATCATGTTAAAGTCCACCGTTGTGGAATGTCCCGTATTTACATATATGTACATACAGATATACACACATGCTTATATACAGCTGTTTATTCTGGTATTGAAATAGATATCGTCTAACGTAAATTTGCACAAACTGACAATTTTTATTTATTCATAACTTTTGTTATGTCAGTAAATTTTTTATTGCAAAATTTGAATCTTTTTTAAGTAAAAGTCAAATCTTTCAAATAAATTTATCGATTAATTGTATTGTTGAGCGTTTGTTTTATTTATTTCTCGAAATTTATTTTTTATAGCATGCGTGCGCAGATCGCCTCTCACAATTCTTCGTTTCTGTACACAAGCTGCTTGTGCATTTTGGGTAATTTATAAATAATCAAATTTTGCTTTTATTTTTGACAATTATTGATTAATTTAATTAATAGAATTAATTAATAACGTTACCAAAATTGTTATTATTGTTTAAATTTTAACGGTGATAATAATTAAAAAAAAATTTCAGTCTAATATTTAAATTGCGGAAAACCGTAAATTAATATACAATAATAAACATGTTCAATATATTATTATAAAATATTATTCTTATTATATTTATAAGAAAATTTTATATTTTTTTTCGAAAAAAATAGAAATTTATTTTGTTTAATTTTGTGCTGGCGAATTTAGTATTATTATCAGGGTCATTGCAGCGAAAAAATTTGTCTTAGTTGCTTAATTATAAATAGCTGTACTTAATTAAACTTTTTACTGATTCTTTTTGGCAGTTGCGTATTTTTGCGAATTTAAAGAAAAATTATTATTGCGTAATTGTATTTACTTGTGTGAGAATCAACATTATTTTGCGTAATTCTAAATATTCGAGTTTATGAAGAGTATATTTAAGTTTTTTTAATAATTAAAACTTTTTTCGTTTATTTATTTTTAAATAGCTACCAGTGAAAGTATGGTTAGGTTAAATGATTCATTGGACATATCGATTTGGTTGATATCAATGTCTGAGGGTGAATTAGTAAGGACGCTTGATAAACATGAACTTAGGAAAAATGATCCGCCGTCGGTACTTTTCCAGACTTTTAAGACGTCTATTAGGAGATTATTCGATCGCTGGTTTCGTAGAAAATACGCGCTTTCCGGACTATGAGACATTAACCCTTAGCGGCCACACGGGGTAACTAGTTACCCCAGGCTCAGAAAAAGTGAAATTGGAGGTCTAAAACATTTAAAACATTTGACCAGTTTTTAGAACGCCATCTATAAATTGACCGATAAAAATCATTAGAAATATTTAAGAACACTTCAACAAACATGAAACAATCGGTTACAAGTGTTAAAACACCCATATGTCTTGTACAACTAGGTTTTTCAGCGTGGGGTAATGAGTTACCCCATGTGGCCGCTATGTGGCCTGGCTGAGGTGTGGCCGATAAGTGTTAAAAGAACATAGAGATGCGTTATATTGACGATGTGTAGCTTATTTATAAAGAAGTAAGAATGAAAGCGAGATTCATGCGCAATAAGCTCCTAATGCCCCTAATGTCAAACACGGAGTCAGGCTCGCAATTTATAGATCAAGTTCTGTGTTTTGCTCGACCGCACAACCTACTAAGTGCCACGGATTGTAGCTATGGAGGTACAAAGGGCCCACACAGCTGCAGCAGAATGGCAAGATTCACAATGCACAGCCTCTTGTAATACAACAATGGTAAGAACCTTAAGAATTGAAGATGTCGGCAAGATAGGCCGGTAATGGAAACTCAGCTTTTCCGATGAAAAAGGTCTAAGCATCGAGGAATCTCTACAAAGAGTAGAAGAGTGCCGTATTTCAGCTGGTCTTTCGGATTAAGCCTTGCTGAATTCAATGACAAGATTACTGTCACGTGTAGCGCTTCAACGGTGTCGCCAATCTAGACAAACTAGACAAGGCCCGAATAAGCCTATGCGAGACTATATATAGTTGGTCTACCTGAAATTTAGGTAAAATTCGAAGAACCATGGACTGAATCGGAACAGCTCGATCTGTTGTATGACAACATGCTGTTTGAAATACAAGATATATTTGACCGTGACATCGCGAAAGATGTTGATACTTTTATAAAAAAGCTTGAGACACTGAAAGTATAATAATACGTCTCGGCTATATAAAACTCCTACAACACCGGAGCAGTCATTGCTTCCCGAACTGGCTTGCAGAATGAGTAAAACAACGCCCAACGGAATAAAATTGTTGTGGTGTCTGTTTTAACTACCCCGCAAGTAGATTTAGCTGCAACTATCGATAAGATTCTTGACCAGAAGTTCAAGGTGCGGCTAACGCTGGTACAACAAGGACAATCGAGGGACGAGGTTACGGATCTTCCACCTATAGGCCTGCGGTTTGAGGGTAAAAATTGCGATATCATAACCACAAGATGAAACTTTCTTTAAACGATAGCTTATTATCCCAGTATATTGAGAAAAATAAAGTACCAGAAAATTACTCACGGCAACCTAATTATTTACAACTATTTTGTAAACTATATTCAAAAAGTTGTGTTCTCGTTCTGGACAATTTCTTTTTCATAAATTTGGAGCAATTTTAAGAAGCAAAGTTTGTTACAATTTTTTTTTCGGAGTTAAAGATTCGCTGTAAAAAATGCGTGAAGTTTTTAAGAATGCCAAAAAGCTTTATTTTAGAGTTTTTATTACGAGTAAAACAAGTACAATAAATTAAATTTTTCGAAATTTTACAAGTAATATTCTAAAGGTTAGCTTTTGATCTTTTGGAATATACAACATATTTTTAAATAACCTATTTAAACTCATCGTAATAATTGTTTGAAAAACAAGACAATTTAGCACTACGTTTTACAGCTCACTTATGCTAAGTCGTATCGTTTTTTTTTCGAACAATTCCTACGACGAATTAAAATAGTTTGTTTAAAGAAAATGTTGTATATTTCAAAAGTTCAAGGGCTATCCTTTACAATATTGCTTGTAAAATTTCGAAAAATTTAATTTATTATACTTCTTTTAACTCGTAAAAAACTGTAAAATAGTATTTTTTTGTCATTCTCAAAAACTTTACAGATTTTTTACAGCGAATCTATAAGCTATACAAAAAAAATGTAAGATACGTTTCTTTAGAAAATGCTCAAATATTATAAAAATAAATTTCCAGAATGAAAAACCATTTTTTTAATATCGTTTATAAACAAATAGGTTGCCGTGAGTAATTTTCTGGTTATTTATTTTTTCCCATATTCTTTGGTCATAAACTATCGTTTAAAAAAATTCAGCTTGTGGTCATGATATCGCTAGTTTTATTCTCAAACCGCATGCCTACAATACCAGCACCGAACCCCAAGTCATTTAAGAGGACCCAACCACCTTAAGGGAAGAAGCTACAGAAAGACCCAAAATCTGTTAGTATTGAAAAATATATATTTTTTTTTTACATAATAATACGTAAAAAGAACATATTATCATTAATTAGAATCCCCTAAAGCACCGCTAAAATATCAGTGCAGCCAGAAGACCTTCAAAAAAGGAATTTATGTAATCTTTTAAGTAAAACTTAAAAATGTATGTTGCAGTTTTATTTTATGTATGGTTCTAAAATAATTCTATAGCTAAATTAAGGTTTTAATTTTTTATTTCCAAAAAATCATGTATTTTATTAAAAATGTTGACAAGCCAAAATTTGCATTTAAACTTTATCTATAGGTCTCAACATAGCTTTATAAAAAATGTATTTAAAAAGTAGGTTACCATGCATTTTGAAACTTAAGAAAAAAATCTGCTACGCAAAATGCAACTGGAAGTTATGAAAATAAAGAATTGAGAAAAATGACTTCAAAGTTAAATAGTAGTAATAATTAAATAAAAGTTAATTCGTAATTATTTATGATTCCTTTTCTGTTTATGGCTTTTACTGTCGTTTAGCCATATATACTAATTATACTAAGTATTGTTATATATGAGATTTACTATTCTATCCTTCCAGCCAACTTTACGCATTATATTGCTCGAAAAAATAAAAAGATAATGTTATATTAAAAATATTATTATTTTGTGATATTTTAAAAATGATTTAATAATGACGTAATTTATTTTTGCAATACTGAATCTGTATCTCTCGATAATATAGCATAGAAAAATCATAATTTTTATAATATTTTTATGGTGGAATTTGTAAACTAGTGTATGTTAAATAGTAGTAGAAATTTTAAATGGGTGACTTTAAGAAATGACGCGTTTTTGTGCCTTATGCATTTTTTGCAATGAAAGAAAAAAAAAACAATAATTCAATCTTTTATAGGTATAGATTTAATTTGATTTTATAGATAAAAATAGAAATTTAGAATCAATGATACATCGCTGACCAAAGACACCCTGATATACGATATAAACAATAATATTTTTATTGAAAAATATTCATCTTTCAGTAGGGCGCAAATCACTAAATGAAAATAGTATAGACAGGAAAATAACCATAATGGACGGTACTGCGCAGCTCTTTCTTATTTATATAATTATTTTAATTGAATTCTCTTTGAGATAGCATAGTCCCAAAGCAGTTGGCAGCGTTTTTATTATTCTATTGATGTTTAGTGATGAGTATACGCTGTGTAGATAATTATAATGTAGTTTTCTCCACTCATCCGTAGTTTTCTATTTTAACCCCATATATTTTACAAATATTGTTTCCAAATACTCTAAAATTTATAATGAAAAGAATTATAAAAGTATAAATATCTATCTCTACTAAGAAAACTTACCTAAAAACTTGATTTAATTTGATTCAAAAATTTTAATCGAAACTTTCAAGTAAATATGTAAGTAATATTACATGTAAATTTCGAGACTAATAAATTGAGAATGTATATTCAAAGACACTAATATTCGTATACACAATTTTTTACTTGTTAAAGTATACATTTAAAGTGGGAATCATTACTTACAAGGGAAATCCAAATATGATGTAGAAAATTTCAAACATTAAGATACCATTCACTTGCAGAAGTAAGTTAGTCTGTTATTTTCAACAGTATATAAAAATGGCGTATTTCGGAAATTCCTCTGGTAAATACGTTTGCGCACAACTTTATCTATAACTCAGTAACCCATCTCAGTGTCTATATATATATATATATATATATATATATATAGCTAATTCACTTGAATCACATGTCCATAAAGTAGTTATTATAAAGCCAAAGTGGGATCCATTGCAAATGTTGTAAACATGCGTTTATTCGCTGTAAGCTGCAACCGTTCACTTAAAATGCCTATATAGATTCTGATAGGAATTTATGTCATTTTGTCACGATTTATTCACTTTATGAGACTCTGCGTGGGGATAAAATTAGGTTATATATACTTATCAAAATATGGTGATTGTTGGGGAATGCAGTCGCAGGTAAAAAGAAAAAATAAAAGTTTTTCAAGTATTTATAACGCTTCTAATCGCACACTACCGTTTCGCGTATAAAGAACCTTACGATTTCTTGATTTTTTTTCAAATACTACTCTCAAATACGAAGAAAATTACGCCCCGGGAATAACAATAAACCTTAAATTACAGTTTTTAGAATTATTTTAAAATAGTCCAAAGAAATAGAAAAAGTACGCCAAAAATCGATTATAGAATGACAAAAATTTTTTCTTGCTTTTCTAAATACTTTGAGCATATATTTTTAAGTATATACTATGCCTAGAAACTTGCAGAATTGTTTATGTATCAATTTTATTTTATTTAAGTCATCTAAATAAAAAAAAAACGTCTAAAAGTAAAATTTTTTTCTACTTTAAAGTAAATTGGGTTGAGAGACCTCTTAATCTTAACCTCAAGCAAAATCCAAAAGAGATTCTCAATTTTTCGTAATATAAAAGTTTTTTAAATGGTTACGCATACGTAAATTGAAAATTGTGTTTTTCCCGGGACACCATAATGTACAAGTCTTATATTTCATAGTATTATCGATCTATACTATTAAAATCCCTTTGCCCCTCTAACGGTGTATTCAATAAGTTTTTTGCATTTTTCTTGAAAGTCCATATAAAGGACTTGACAGGTTTTGGTTTCCAACGCCTCAATTTAAGGACATCCGTCCTCTCAGAAAATCCACCAAAGGCGAGATATACGCCAGTCAATTGTATCCTCACAGGCGAATGTCGAGCACGCAATGGCGACACAGACGATTGTCGAATCTGTATTACCGGCACAGGTGATAGTCGCACCTGTAATATCGACTGTAGAGGTTGGAAAGTATACAGAGGACAAAGTTTATGAAGTCCAACCAAGACACTAAATAACTTCTTAGGTCATATCCTAGTTGATGGCTTAAACTTATAGTTGGCAGATCACAAGTATGAGGGCTGATTGATTCTGGAGATTCGCGCACATCCGGGTCGGTTGGTTTGCAAATTGCAACGGCATGCGGCAAGTACATTGCACCATTGTAAGTGCAAAGGATACGACTAGCTAACGGACAGCTAGCTGACGTTATTGCGAAAGTCGAACTTGCTTTCCAGGTCGCCAATAATATAAAATATCTTACAGCGTTAATCGTTCAAGATCTTGATTATTATTGTGCATTAGGTGCGTGCAGATTTTATTTTAGCTTATGACGGAAAAGCTCATCCTCGAGAATACGTATTAAATAGTATGAAGTACCTTAGATTACAGAAGTGGCTTGACAAATTGTTTGTTTGGGTTTTATTTTCTAGGTTTAGTGGACGATTCGAAATGCCCATTTCCCCATTCCCGTTGCATGCATGAAAAAGACCCTATTCACACACTTGCTAAAAAAAATACGATGTGTAACACGAGTGGAAAGGTTCTTTTCAGACTCGGATGATGATTTGAGTATTCGTGTACGTCCACTTCCTACTTACTCGTGCTCAATTATCATCCTCGCTTAGAAAAACCCAATTTTCCCCCTAGTTGCACAATGTACTATTTTCTCATATTTATATCTCAAAATAACAAAAAATGTGTAAACTATTATTATTACCACCATTATTTTGCTTCCTCATAGAGGGAAGGTACTACTAAAATATACTTTGTGAGGGTAAAAGAAAAGTTTTGCTACAAACATGTTAGAAACATGTTTTGAGACATTAGGAATCAAAATACACTATTTTTAGAAAAAGTCTATGGATGTGTGTGTGTGTGTGTGTGTGTGTGTGTGCGAGCGTGCGTGCGTGCGTGCGTGCGTGCGTTAGTACGTATGTGTGTGTGTGTGTGTGTGTGTGTGTGTGTGTGTGTGTGTGTGTGTGTGTGTGTGTCTGTGTGTGTGTGGACGGATATGGATGAATATTACTCTGAATATTCACGGTCAAAATTAATTTTTCAGGGTACAATGATTTTTTTGTTCTGAAAGGAAGGGGGCTGTAAGAAAATTTTTGTTGGTTTCTTTGTTTGAAATAATATCATTGATTCATTATTTTTGCATTTCGTAGAGTATAAAATTACCTATCTTTTCCGACCCGAAATTTTGAATAACCTAATTTCATTTTTCTGTTATACACGAAAACGTCATGTTTTGTTTAAACGGTGATATCTGGGAAATATAACATGAACATTTTTAAAAAATTTTAAGGTGATTAGGAATGCAGATAAGAATATTTTGTAAAACTTTCAAGCCTTTATCCTTTTTCTTTGCCTAAAACGCCTAGAAGAAGAGCTTGGCGTTCATTGACTGTCTGCGTACGTGCGCATTTGAATTTCGTCAAGAAATAAAGCGCTGTTTGATTTTACTTAAATTTTACGAATCCAATAAGTAAGTGACGTAAAATGTAAAAAATTAAGCACATAATTATGATTATCATGATAAAAATTCTAATATAATTATGATAATATTCTGAATATTTATAATATAACACAAAGAATAATGTGTACTCAAAATATTAGTAAGACATTTAAGGGCAATTATTGAAATTTCGTAGAAGTAGGAGGGGTTGATAACAGTACATTATATACCGAAGGCGTAAAGCAAGCTTTTTTAACAAGTTGGTGGTTGCAGCCAGAGACGACAACCGCTAATATATATATATTAGCGTATTCGCGGTGTAAAAAGACCACCCTCAATGATGTACAAAGATATATTTTCTAAGACGTGTCGATTACACGTTTTTTATGCATATAAATCGCAATTAACCATCGAAACATGAATTGGTTGGCGAGCAAGAATAGTACATTGTGAGGGTGAAGTAGCATTTTTCTTGCCCGCGTGGGCAAGGAAAACTATTCACCCTAGGTACACACCATACTTTTTGTCATATATGTTTTAATTTCACATTTTCTTTTGTGTGCCTCTAAAGCGGGTCTAATTGTGTCTGTTTTTCGAATTGATGTAAACATATATTTATAAACCCTAAATAATATATCAATAAAATTATTTCCATGCATATATAAATATTGAGTTTTTCGCCCGCTGGGCAAACCGCTTTTCCCAAGAACGGGCAAGCAATTGTTTTTGCTCGCTGGTCGAAAAACAGTCGCTTTGCGCCCGCTTTTCAGGTAAAAAAATATTTATGAACACAAAAACATGTATGAAAAAGAAGTGTTTTGCTTGCTAACTACTTTTTTTTTATAAAGAAAGTTTTTAAATATGTTAAACAATACGAGCAGCTACATGTTCAGATTCGTTACGAATAATACGTATATAAATTTCACTATTTCATGACAACAGCGTTACTAGC
The DNA here is from genome assembly GCA_949152435.1 of Gastracanthus pulcherrimus. Lineage (NCBI taxonomy): Eukaryota > Metazoa > Arthropoda > Insecta > Hymenoptera > Pteromalidae > Gastracanthus > Gastracanthus pulcherrimus. Next base: position 110,311,011 of record OX424573.1, on the reverse strand, counting down.
TATTTCTAGCTGTGCCGTGCTCAGATAGAGTACAGTTTACTAAGCAAGAGTCTATGGGAATCGAGCATGCATCTGCCCTGTTATGTTGCTCATTCCCCATAGATACGTAGAATTATACGTAACCTCAAAGACTAGTGCTAATATCACGAATAAAACAAATTTTTAGCCATGATAGTAAAGAAATGCAGTCATCTTGTGTTCTTGTCATCCTATAGAAAAAAAAACACTCGCACCATTGTGTTAGACACTTATCTACGTTCCAATGATTGTTAAAAGCGCGCGGGTAATTAATAATTTATTTTTCAAATCTTATAATCTGATAGATAAAGTTTTGCTCATGAAGGAAAATAAGGTCTAGGTGCTGTCCTCTGCGGCTTTGTCTACATGCATATTGTACTTGAGTGCAGTGCCTAGGTCATCCAGAGCTCACGGAGATGAGGTCCAGGTGTCGCGCACCGACGAAAGTAAAGTCTAGATTATGCGCTTCAAGGCATTTGACGTCTACGTAGACATTTTTTTCGAGTAAGGTGTGTATACCACCCGGGGCTCTCGGAGAAGAGGTCCAAGTGTTAGGTACGAGTACTACTAAAAATCAAGTCTAGCTTGTGCGCTCCGAGGCTTTTGATGTCTACGTGCATGTTGTACTCGAGTACAGTGCCTACGTCACCCGGAAGCCTCGGAGATAAGCTCCACGTGACGCGTACCGAGAAACAATGATGCGCGCCGTGGAATGTCAATTCTAGCTTGTACGCTTCGAGGTTTTTGATGTGTATGTACACATTCTCTTCGAATGCAGCGTGTATACCACTCGAGACTATCGGAGAAGAGGTCCAGGTGTTATGCATTACCAAAAATCAAGTCGCTATGAGGCTTTTGATGTCTACGTGCATGTTGTACTCGAGTACACTGCCTAGGTCATCCGGAGCTCTTGGAAATGAGGTCCAGTTGTCACGTATAAGAGTGAATTATGTGCACCGAGGAAAATCAAGTCTATATTCTGCGCTCCGCGGCTTTCGATGTAATCGTGTACATTGTCTTCGAGTAAGGTGTGTATACCAGCCTGGTCTCTTGGAAATTAGGTCCAGGGTGCCATAGGGAATGTCAATTTATAGTCAGTTCTCATAGCACCTATTATTTCAGAATACTGAATTGATTATACTGTACATCGGATATACTTTAATTTTTTTTAATTGTATTAGGCAATACTTTTATCCTATTTTTAATGTTTACTTTTTAATTATATTTAAAAGATTGAAAGAAATTTAGTATCGTTCAAGGGAAGAAGCTACCGACTTTTGGTAAAAAAATCTATTTTGTTAAGGGGTAAAACACTTATTTAACCCGTTTTCTTTCAAACGTAAAAGGTTTTATCGAAAACTAATTTTTTTCAACTTATTTGAAGCTGTAGATAAATGGTTGATCATGCTGTTTTTATTCATATTTATGTTTAAACTCATTTTTCTCAAAACTTAATTTTCATAACTTACTTCGTAAGCCTGCGCAACAGTTCTTCGTGAATCACGCTGAAAATTTTTGTACTTTCTTTTCAACGTTATGATTATAACCACCACGACCAAAACAAAGCGGCTACCCTAAAAGTGGTGCTGATTGTTAGGATGCAATTATGTTATTAAATTATTCATATACTTTTTAATTCCTCTAAATCATCTAACTTTTTATATCGTTTTTCTTTTGATTAATCATATGTTGATACATTTCGTAAATTATAAAAAATTGGTTTTTGCATATTGCTAATCGTTTATGCATATATATATATATATATATATATATATGCATAAAAGATTAGCAATATGCAAAAACCAATTTTTTATAATTACATTTTGTATATATATATATATATATATGCATAAAAGATTAGCAATATGCAAAAACCAATTTTTTATAATTTACGAAATGTATCAACATATGATTAATCAAAAGAAAAACGATATAAAAAGTTAGATGATTTAGAGGAATTAAAAAGTATATGAATAATTTAATAACATAATTGCATCCTAACAATCAGCACCACTTTTAGGGTAGCCGCTTTGTTTTGGTCGTGGTGGTTATATCACTCGTTATATGATTAATCGTACGAGAAATCATATAAAAAATTAGATGTTTTAGAAGAATTAAAAAGTATATGAATGATCATATATTTCAGTATTCTATTTTCAGCATTCTATACAGGTAATATTGAAGATTGTTAAATACAGCTCGTTTCGATCAACTGAAAGGTGTGCTAAATTCGACCAATTGCAGAATCTCTGTGACCAAGAGTCTGTGGGGAGCGAGCAAGCATCTACGTTCGTGCGGAGCTCAGTCCCCGCAGACTCTAACCATCAGAAAATATGCTTATAACACTATAGTTATAGAGAAATTCCACTATTCTATAAAGTTACTATTAAATATTGTTAAATATGGCTCGTTTCGAGCAGTAGAAAGCTGTACTACATCCTAAATCCGGTAGAGTGAAATTCCACTCTAAAAAATGAGTGAACCGATTTTATAGTGAGATTTCACTCTAATAGAGGTAATTTGTTCACTCTAACTACTATAGTGAAATTTGTCACTCTAGAAAATAGAGTGATGTTTATTCACTCCAATTTTCACTCTAGCAGGTGGAGTGATATGCCAAAGCAACCGAATTTTATTTCGTTTATCTCAAATTTGTTTTTTCATTATAGAATATGTTACTAGCTAAGTGCTTATTGTAATAGTGTCAACCTAACCTCTAAATATTGCAAAAGCAATGTCTTTTTTCAAATTTCGCGGTCAAAATATGTATTTTTGGTATTTTCTGTGTTATAAATATTGTTTCTGCAACAAAGAATTTTACAAGATGAGAATCAACTGTAGCAAATATCGCAAAAGAACTGTATTTTGTTTCAAATTTCATGATCAAAATATGATTTTTTGGTATTTTTCGTGTTGTAGATATTATTTTTGCATTAAATAATGTTACTAGATGTGAACTAATCATAATACTTTCAACCTAACCTCAAAATATCACAATATAATTATTCTTCAAATTTGTTGCATCAAAAATCTTAATTAATAAATTACTAACATAAACTATGTTCTACATAAAAGTAACAATGCTATAAGAAATATTTACGTATTGTATAAAATTACTCTATAAATTATCTGCGAAGCGATCCCTAAGGAAATTATTACAATAACGATATAGAAATAGAATTTAGATATGAAAATTGACTACAAATAAAAATTAGATTTTGAAAATTTTTTTATAAATGTTCCTACAAGTTTTCAATGTTATCCTATAAAAAATGTATCATAAAAGTATAAAGTATATTCTAGAATATTTAAATTATAACAATAATAATATTTATCAGAATTATAGCATCACCTCCAAAGAATGTTATTGCATAAGTTCAAATTGTCATAATGTTAAAATATGGCAGAAATCCTTTTTGAAAATTTTAATATGTACATTTGTTCGTGTAGATATATGCGCGAGTGTGCGTATGAGTATACGTGTAGGTGTGAATGCGTGTGTGCATGTGTTCGAGTATGTGTGTGTACGTATGTGTGTTTGTGTGCATACGTGTGCGTCTGTGTAGATGAGTAGTGATAAACAGCTCAAAAATCAATAATTAAAACACATAAAACACAAAAAAGTTATATTGTTACTCATACGAAATTTGTAAGAAATATCGTCTTGTTGCGATATTTCGAGATTCTATGCATACTATTACCATTAGTACTCATCTAGTAACATTCATTCATTCAAAACAATAGCTACAACCCAAAAAATATCAACAAATAATATTAAGAGCACGAAATTTGAAACAAAAACAATTGTTTTAGCGATATTTTGAGGTTAGGTTGAAACTATTACATTTAGTATTTATTTAGTAACATTATCTGATGTAAATACAAGAATTACAAAACATAAAATACCAAAAAATCATATTTTGACCTCGAAATTTCCAAAGAAGTATTTTAGCAATATTTCTATGTTAGGTTGATACTGTTGATTAGGTTGATCTAGTAAGACTATATAATGCAAAAACCATCATTATATTATAACCACGAAATTTGCAAAGAAAACAGTGTTTTTGCGATATTTTGAGGTTAGGTTGATACCATTACGATTGATACTCAACTAGTAAAATTCTCCTCCTAAAACTGTAATCCAACTAAGCTTTTAACTACTTTTCTCAGTCATATACTGAAAAAACTATATAAAAATTGGGAAAATTGAAAATTAAAAAAAAGTTAAGAAAACAATGCTCTGAAAGTTTTTATTATATAATTTGAAGATACTTTAAGTTTTTATTATTATAGCTTAGGATTCTTTCGAAGTTCTTGTTCGAACGTAAAAACACTTTAAAACATTTATACAATGAATTAAAACGTGGAAAAATTAATTTTGTTTATATAAACTACTGCGAATTTATTTGGTGTAGTTTGGTAAATCTATTATTACTTGAAAACGTGTATCTTATGCTTGCTTGCAATATTATAAACTTAAAATGTAAAAAAATAGGTTAGTTTTTCGTCCGTGTACATCGGGAATGTATTCACTCTAAAATAGAGTGAGATTCTACTCTACTTAAGCGTGAAACCTTTCCACTCTATTTTTAGAGTGAAAATGCACTCCAATTAGAGTGATTTATTTCACTCTAACGGGTTTAGCGTGTGAATTCGTCCAATTCCAGAATCTCTGTGACCATGAGTCTGCGGTGAGCGAGCAAGATCTACGGTCGTACGGAATTCAGTCTCCGCAGACTCGAACAGTCGCGAAATATGCTTATACCATTATAGTCATAGAAAAAATTCTACTATTCTATAAGGTTATATTAACTATTGTCAAGAACATCTCTTTTGGAATAAGTTTAAGTGTTGCGCAATACGTGTGCATGTACGTTTTCTCGGCCGAGAGTCTGTGGGGAGTGAGCACGCACCCGCCTCCTTGATAACCTCACTCCCCGTAGACTAGATTCTTCAAAAAATGGTCACGAAATATGCTTATAAGACTAGAGTTATGCAAAATTCCACTATTCTCTAAGGTAATATTAACTATTGTCAAGTACGGCTGGATTTGAATAAGTTTACGCGTTGCTAAATTCGTGTAGATGTACGTTTTCTCGGCTAGGAGTTTGTGAGAAGTGAGCACATATTCGCCTGCTTGACAAGCTGATTCCCAGCAGACTAAAATCTTCAAGAATATTTCTTGAACTGATAATATACAAATTTCACTCTTTCAATTGAGCAGCATTAAATGATTGTGAATACAGCCTGTGCAGAGCTATTTAAATCGGTGCTAAATTCGTCCATATGCAGAGTTCTTTGACCGAGAGTCTGTGGGAAGCGAGAAAACATCCACGTTTGTGCGGAGTTCACTCCCGCAGACTCAAACCGTCGCGAAATATGCTTGTAAGACTAGAGTTGTACAAAATTCCACTATTTTCTAAGGTAATATTAACTATTGTCAAGTAAGGCTCGATTTGAACAAGTTTATGCGTTGTTAAATAATAAATAGCAATAGCAAGATAAGAAGAAGAAGGTGACAATTTTTTAAGATACTCTGAACGTTGGCTTTATAAAATATGCTTAGTCAATGAATCGAAGTTTTAAAGTGTTGGATATGGCAACAGGCAGAAAGCTTAAATAACCTCATGTAAGTTCATGTTTTTGATTATTTATTTTTTTTTTAACTCGCAAAAATCATCATGGACACCATCCCCTGAGCTCCTGCACTCTGGGGTGGTAGTGTGGGACTCCACTGGCGACTACCCACTAAAAACGAGTGTGCCGCGAACGCCCCCCACCCGGTACCGCTTTCGCATTACTTCGAGTGGGGGGCCGCCTGTCTTTTTCTTCTTTCGTCCTCAGTCAGTCCTGCCAAGTTTCGTTTGTCTTGTCTTTTCGTCAGCCTGGCCCGTCGGCCAAGCATCCGTCTTCCCGTTTCGCGCGGAGGACCTTTTCAATATATAATGCTACCGCGTCCCACTTGTCTTTGCTCTCCAACATCGTTGCAACAATGTTGGCTGGCACTGTCGGCCCCGTAATGGTCTCCAGTCTTCGTCGTTCTTCGGTCCAGTGCGGGCACACGAAAAACGTGTGTTCCGCGTCGTCTTTGTTGTGCCCGCAGTAAGTACACGCCGGCGTTCTAACCTTCCCCATTCTGTGTAAGTATTGTCTGAAGTATCCGTGCCCAGACAAGAACTGGGTGAGGTAAAAACTCACCTCCCCGAATTGCCTGCCCAGCCACGGAGCCAGTTCCGGTATTAGTTCGTAGGTCCATCGTGCCTGTTGCTGTCGACGTGGTTGTGGTCGTTGCCTCTCACCCAGCCATTCGTCCTGCCACGCCGTCATTGTCCGTTCCCGTTCTTCTGTCGCTGCGCGGGCCCTCCCGAACTCGTGGCTCCGCTCGTATATCCGCTTTGGCTCTTGCGCAAGCAGATATACGGGGATAACTCCGGCGATAACGAATATCGCTGCCCTTGAAACCGTTCTGTACGCGCTTGCTATTCGAAGTGCTCCCTTGCGCTGCACCGCCGCTATGCACTTTCTATACTTTTCCTTGCTCATGGCATCGGCCCAGACCTCCGCTCCGTAGAGGAGAATGGAGTTCGTGGTTGACATGAGCAGTCTGCGCGTTGCAGGTCGTGGCCCGCGCACGTTGGCCATGAGCCTGCTTAATTCGGCTACCCGTTTCGCCGCCCTATTCGCCGTGATTCGGAGGTGAAGAGCGAAGGTCAGCTTATTGTCTAGGGTCACCCCCAGATACTTAGCCGCCGGACGCGTCCTCACCACCGCGTCACCTACCGTTATGTCCATTGCTGTCTGGATTCGTTTCCTAGTCAGCAATACTACTTCCGTCTTATCTAAAGCTAGCCGTAGTCCGTGCTCACGCATCCAGCGAAGTATGCGCCGCATGGCCAGGGTCAGCTGGAACTGGGCAGTATCTACGTCGCGCGCAGCTATTACCACCGCTACATCGTCCGCGCATCCTATCAGCGACACCCCGATCGGCATCTGGAGTCTCAGCATTGCGTCATATAATACTAACCAGAAATCCGAACCCAAAATCGACCCCTGCGCCACGCCGGCCGTGACAGGTCTGACTTTGAGTCCTTCGTCCGTTTCGTACAAAAGCTTTCTGTCACTCAGATAGTCCTCAATCCATCGCAAGGCATAGTCTGACAGGGTATTCTCGTGTTTCTACAATTCTGACAAAAGCATGACGTCCACATCCCACTCCGCGATGAACTGCGGGAGGAGGTCGTGGGCGAGTCTGCTTCTGTGCATATTCCCTTGGAGTACGCAGATCATCTCGAAGGATGTAACTTGCATGCCTTAAGGGCTTCTCTGAATACTGTGCAGGCACCTGTTCCTGGAAAATGGTTTCGAACTGCGATGTCGATACCCTTCTCCACGCACAGGAAACAGGTGAGCCTGTTATCTGGTTTGTCTGAGCATGCTGCTGTCTTGTGGCCTTCTTTGCCACATGTCTTACTTTGCGTAGGCCGACGCGCGCACGTCGCCGCTTTGTGGGCAGGGCGGCAATTGCGGAGCGGACCAATGTAAATTAGCGACTTAAATCGCCGCAGACTTAGCCTTGATTTTCGCATTTAGGGAAAATAAGGCCAATCACCGTGAAGAATGGGGCGGAAGCAACAAGTGTGTGGGCTGAAGGTGGCCGCCCGTTAGAGAATACAGACGTACGTTGCGAGCATTGCCTGCCCGCCCGTTAGAGAGCATAGACCTACGTTGCGAGCACCCATCGAGAGTATTGTAAAATCGGCGGACATTATTAGCGAGGATAATATCGGAGAAAATAATAGCGGCAGGAGTATAAGGAGCACCGCTAGGCGTCCAGAATTAGCGACGGTGAGTGGACTATAATTGTCGAGCTTCCCTCGGCACTTATAGGTAAAATTATAATTTAATATATATCTCACATTGCCGCCATGTGCTCGGGGGTAATGGAGTAAACTCGTGGTGGTGTGACACCGTTGTTTAGAATCAGTCCGCGTCGGGCCCGTTGAACATTACGGATTGTAGTGTGGTAAAAAGGGGGATATTACGCGATTTGGAAAACTCGGGAAACGCGGTGATTTGGTCGCCGCGGAAGACGCGTGCGTGGGCTAGCGTAGCCATATTTGTATAGCGAGCGGTTAATTGCGCGAAAATTGTACATTTGGCGACCGTTATATATTGTGGACAATAATAAAGCCTAGGTACTTAAAGAGTGAGATTTTTGTGTAGTTATTATATAATTATTCATTCCTGATTTTCCGCTTCACGGAACTTCCTCTGGGAAAGGGCTTGTGCAGAGCTAGCCGCGCTTTACCTGGCGCCCATTAATATAGATAAATTCGGTAAAATGCCGAGCAAAAGTTTAATAAATAACCAGAGTAACGAAATACCACGTTACACACTTTAAAATTGGTTCGCTTGTTTTTTAGTGTGGAATATCACTCCACCGGGTTTACCATTTATGTGATTTTAGATGTTGAATTCAAATTCAAGTTGAAATGTATAAAATCAAAATTATTAATTTAAAAAAATAATGGTACCAAAAACTGCTTAAAACAGATTTATTTTAATTAATTTATTTATAGGAGTAAATTAAAAATATAAATGTAAAATAAAAGAAGATTATCTTTGAAAGATAAAATTACCTATCTTTTCCTACCTGAAAGGTTTTAATTAGCTATTATCCCTTGTTTTATTATTCACGAAATCGTCATTTCTTTCAAACGTTATATCTGTGAAATATAATTATAGTTATATTTTCATAATTAGAAAGATATATAGTAATTTATAATTGATTTATTAGATCAAATTATTTCATATTGGAACAATTTATAAATTTTGAGGAAGCTAAATGTCAATGAATTGGCAGCGGGGTTATTTTTTTAATGTATTCTTTATTTATAGGCTGTTTACTACATAGAAATTAAATTTTAGGCACTCAATAAAGTCAAATAAAAAAATTATAGACCTTAAATTATAATTTTATTAGTACTGCGATTTAAAAATTCGCGCAAGTTTTATATCAACTCTTACAGTATAGACTATAGTTTATCATATAAGACGTTATTTGTTTACCGATGCAGAAATTTCCAAGTTTACTTCTATTACCTGTTAAATCTTTTGTTTCGACAGTATACACAGTGGATGGAAAACGGTGTATTATCATAACAAATTCACTCAATGAGATAAATATCAAAGTGTAATTACGAATCTGAGTGATTAAAAGATTTTATTTCTTTGTGTCTACTTTTATTTTCAGAAAAACCAACATAAGTAAGGTACGTGCTAAGAGTAAATAATACCTTTTTCGAAGAGAAATTTTACGTAGAAAGACATTTTACTAATGAAATTACACAGCTCTAACATGTTAGTCTTAAATTATTGTATATGTGAATTCTTCACTCTTTGTTTGTATAGCCATATTTTTACATTATACTTATGTGATATCCATTTTTTTCAAGTTATATGATGGTAGAATGACATTTTATGTCAAAATAGTTATTTGAGCGAATAAGAATATTATAGATATGAATGTGGTATATTATTTAAATGATTTCGTATATTAACGTACTATAAGTTTAACCCGCTGTTACTCAACTTTGTATTTTCAGATCCTGAGTGCAGCCTCTTGATAAGCCAAGAGCATGAAATAAGGTTAGCCACGGTTTAAATTATTTATAATTTATGCCTCTATAGGATCATGCTATTTGGTATACCATACAAAATTATTAAAATGTAAGTATTATAAGATTAATTGAAAAGAATTCTCATTTTTGAATTTTCATTTTTTGTTGTTTTCAGAAATGGTGAATGCTTCAAATAATGGTGTATGTAAAAAATAAGAAGTCTGTATAGCATTATCCTATAAAGATACATATTATAAGTAGTTCAGAACCTGTAAAACTTTATATTGTAATTTTGAGTGACCGGGAGGCTACGCGCAAGAAGGTGAAGGTTCTGGCGAAATATCTAAGAGATAACATAGTAAAGGGGACTTTTTTAAGATTAAATGTGTTGGAATAGTATACATACTTGTCAAAAATGTTATTTAAAAAATTATTAACCGTGAGTTTCTTGTTTTTTAGCTAAAAATCATATTTTAAACTCTATAGGGTATATACCCCATTAAGCAGTGCTGTCTTTCGTCCTTTGAAGGAAAAATTTAATTGATTTATTCAATACCTCCGACGAGGTGGATGTCTGTCCAGAGGTAGATTCTTTGAAGAACAACGATGAAAACGTAATGCATGAGCCTCAAGCGAGTTATGTTGAGAGCGAAGTCCCAGAGACGCTTACGCACGTGACGTCGTAATTAAATAATTATTTCGATTTTGCGAAAGTTGGTCGCTGGACACTCGGACAGTGTTCACATTTTTGTATCGAATAAATTTCAGAAAAAAGAGATAGCAAAGGTTTCACCAACTTCTCTTCTACTTAATTTACTATTTTATTGATTCTTTTTCAAGAAATTATTTTCCTATATTTACCTTATGTATGTTTCTTTTATTTTACCCGTTCACAGAGGGGTGGAACGTGTAGAAAGTGCGTACACCAGTTGGTTACCTAGCGGCTGGGGCAGGAGTACCATCTCTCTCTCTCTCTCTCTCGCTCTCCGCCTGGTAAGTACCTCTGCGCAACATGCACACATTGTGCTTCGCTTGTACTTTTGAACCAATTTTCTGCCGCACCCTGCCTTCGCGCGATTTGTTGCAGGTTGCTTGCACGCATACTAATGCAAGTCAGCGTCTTAAGTGTTTTTTGTGCCGGAGATGCTGTGCTTGCAACACATATCGGCTCTTTATCTGTGTCGTTTCACTCCGTCCAATTTTTGAGGTTAGTGCTGCTTCTCTATTTTAATCAAGCTAAGGAGAACACACGTGGTCTACTGTGCGGCTTGAGTTTTTGCACGTGATGGAGCTCCTTGCATATAGTATCTGCAAGTGCGTCCTGTGCAGCATTAGTGCTCTCTTGCCTTGCAGTAAATGCAAGCGCAAGTGTGATACGGCATGCTTGCGGGCCATCACAAAAGACGGAGTGAAGAAAACATATGTACAAAGTGCATCGAACGCGAGCAACGCGTGTCCAGACTTGTGCGCACACAGCATCGTAGCGCGGCCGAGTGCTCTACTCTTGCTACGATAAAATGTGTAAGAAAGAGCACGAGCGCGCTGGCTGCCGCTGCGACACCCAAAGGCAAGGACTTGAGTGATCCCTACTCTATCGCTGCTGTATCACTGTTTTGCCTCTCTCTCTCTCCAACTCTGAACAGCTAAGGGAGGACCCGTCGAGCGCCAAAGAGAGCAGCAGCGCGCACGGGCCACTGCATGCGTCGTCACCAGCAGCAGTGAGTGCGAAAGAGCGGGCTGCAGCTACGCAGGTGCTCGGGCCACTGCACGCGTCGTCACGAGCAAGAGCGAGTGCGAAAGAGCGGGTTGCAGCCACGCAGGCGCACGGCCACTACACGTGTCGACACCAGCAGGAGCGAATGCGAAGGAGCAGGTTACAGCCACGCAGGCGCCGTCTTCATTACTCAGGCCCAGCAAGAAGAAATCTCTTGCAATTAATAATGTAGAAGATGCGTATGTAGATACTGACGAGAGTAGAATCAGCCTTTCGGCAATTAAAGATTGCACCAGCAATATCTCGGTTATTATGGAGAAGGTTGTGCCCATAACGCCTGAGATCAAGGAACACCTGACTTTACTACGATCAGTTCTAGAGCTGACAAAGGTGTTGGAGTGTTAAAATTGAGCTTAAGCGTTATGGAAAAAATAATTGCCGATGAGAACTCCCTGCTGGAAAAGTTCAAGATCAGACAGTCCTTCTTAGAAAATAAAAATTCAGAATTAACCGAAAAATTGCTAGTTATAGAAAATAAGCTAAATGTAAATAATTCTACAACGACCCCTGATTCAGTTTTCCGTGGTTCGGAGGAACCACGGAATTCTGTCTCAGGAAGAATTCGCACGCAGGTTCATTGGCGTCGAAGGCGCAACCTTCGAGGTGATAAATACGATAACAACATTGAATCAAATTTAGATTTTGCTGATGAGCCTGCGTCGAATCATTGCTCTGCGTCTACCTTTGGAGAAAGCAGTGATAGCCAAGAGAAAAGGGAAGGCAGCAGCAGTGCGGGGAGCACTGAGCGCATAGTCTCAGGAATAGACGACTGCTCTAGAGCTAAAGCTGATCCTGTTGATGTGGCTCATGTTGTTCTCAGCACTGTTCTGCTTTCTCTCCGAAAAGAGGATATTATTAATATTAGGCCATTAGCTCCCCCTACGATGAGAGGTTGCACCTCCAGAGCGAAAGCCGAATGTGGAACGAATGTTGTTGCAAGTGTGAATGATAAATCGCCCATAAGACCACCAACTTTGCTTGTCCGTCTCACGAGCACCAGATTAGTTAACGAGATCATACGTTCTAAAGCTTTGTTAACGCGCTTCAACACAGCTAATATAGATCTGTCTTGTCTGGGCGGGAGGTTTGCTGATAGTCTGTTCCATACAAACATTTTCATTGATGAATTCTTGAGTACTCAAGTTTACTCGGAGTTCAAAAGTCTCAAAGTAATAACTACGAACCTTGGCTTTAAATAAAATTTTATAACACTATTAATAATTGTAATAAAATTAAATCACACGCTACAAACCTATATAATAATGTTAATAGCAATATCAATAATAATAACAATGGCATTAGTAAACACAATAACACAGTCAAAAACCCAACAGCAACACACACCACCCATACATAGTGATAGTATTAAATAACGCTCGTGAGATGGAAGACAGGGGAGTGAATTTGAGTGCGGGTTTTTGAAAGCCAATTCCAATAGGCATTGCATTGAGGAAATCCGCGAACTTCTAAGCAGAGACCAATTCTATCATCTATTCGGAGTAGCCGAAACATGGCTGGATGGTGGGAAGTCCGATAAGTCCATTCGAATCAATGGTTACTCACTTGTGCGGCAGGATAGAAACGTCCATGGTGGGGGAGTGGCGCTTTATGTCAGTGATAGATACAAGGTAAAAGTTCTTGCTGTGTCAAAAACTGATGGACCTGACAAACCTAAACAGTCTGAGTACATCATGTGTAAAATACAAGATAGGAGCCAGGTACCTATTTTTGTCACGGTTATTTACCAGGCCTCCACAATTGCTTTTCTTAAGTACTCGGATCTTGTCGTCAAGTTAAGAGAGTACTGTGATGCTTACAAAATCATAATGGGTGATTTGAATGTGTATTTATTGGCTGACAGTGATAATGCAAAGTTTGTTCACAAACTTGCAGCTGAACTGTCACTTCAGATCATCCATCTCGGAGCGATTCACCATACCGATACCTCGCACACATGGTTAGACACTATACTAGTGGACAGCAACGACATAATAGTAGACAGCAACAACTTTGATCTGCCCTGGCTAAGCAAACATAACATCATTTGGCTTTAAATGTCCGCGCTTCTACTCTGTATGATAGTCCCTTCACGTATAGGGACTACAAAAATATTGATCCACAGGAATTGCAGTCTCTCTTATTTAGTTATGATTTGTCAGTTATTCATGAACAAAACATTGATTTAAATACAGCGGTGAACTACCTTAATTCCAACTTATTAAACGCGATTAATATATTAGCTCCATTGAAGCGAGTTAACCCTCACAAAGGCAGTCCACCCTGGATTGATGATGAAATTCATCAGCTAAACAAAAAACGTGACGCAACGTATAAACGGTATAAAAAGACCCGTGATGGACAATTTTATAGTGAGTTCGTAGAATTGCGCAATAAATCTTTATTGAAAACCGAGCAAGCTTGGATATCATATTATCAAGGAAAGCTGATGGGTAAATAGCAGAGTCATGTCTGGAAAGAACTGCGCAATTTAGGGGTCCTACCCAAATCCGGAGAGGGATTGCACGGGTTAACGGCGGAGGAACTTAATACCCATTTTGTGGGAGTTTCAATCTAAACAGACGAGGATCCTGTCTCAATTGTGAACTTAGTATCATCTGCCAGTGACGAGGGTTTTAAATTCAAACCCATCGAGCTTGAAGATGTTATACTTGCGGTTACGCACTTCTCTTCGCAAGCGAGGGGCGAGGATGACATCCCGGAAAGTTTGGTGGCAAAGTCATTATCGGTCATTGGGCAACACGTGGTGAACTTATTCGATTCTTCTCTGGAGAAGGGCGTATTCCCGGACCTATGGAAGAAAGCACGAGTAGTGCCGCTGGGCAAGTGTACTACACCATCGTCAGCTTCGGATTTTCGTCCGATTGCACTACTGTGTTTTCTCTCAAAGGTCTTAGAAAAAATCGTGCATGACCAGATAATGGCGTATATGACCAAAGCTAAATTGCTTGACCCCATACAGGCCGGCAACAAACAAAATAATTCGACTCAAACTGCTGTGCTCAGACTAACGGAAGATGCAAGGAGAGAAATAGATACAAGACTAGTAACTCTACTCCTACTATTCGAGTACAGCAAGACTTTCGGCACTATCTCGCCAGTGAAGCTTGTAGCAAAACTGTGAGCCCTGGGGTTCTCCAGGCATGCTTTAATTTTGATAAAATCATGTATATTAGGTAGAAAACATACCGTTGTAACGCGCTATGACACCAAGTCATCTTGGTTGACAACTAATCTTGGAGTCCCTCAGGGATCAGTGTTGGGACCTTTGCTCTTCTGTCTTTACATCAATAACATCAAAGAGCTTCTCGTCGACCTTAATAAAGATCTAGATGAACAAAACTCGAGACGCATGAGATATCTACTATATGCTAATGACCTACAGATATATACTCAAATAGAACCAGAAAACATTGCTGATGGTATGGAGATTCTATTTCCTTCCGCCCGAGCGGTGGCTGACTGGGCCGAGGGTGTCGCCCTCAGACTGAACAAGACCAAGACTAAGGCCATTCCTTTTAGTTCATGTAAGTACATTAATAGTCTTGAGTCACAAGGTATGCCGGAAATCAGTCTGGGAGATGGCGTCTTCGTACCTTTCTCTTAATCCGTTACGAACCTGGGTGTTATCCTTGATTCTAAATTCACGTGGAAGCCACACGCGGACATGGTCGCAAAAAAGGTTAATACGGTACTGTATAATTTTAGGTTTTTTAGAAAGTATACTACCCAGAATATACGCAAGTACTTAGCAATGGCTCTTGTTTTTCTACACCTTGACTATTGTTCTGTAGTATTTCTCGACTTGTCACTAGAACTACGTAGCCGGCTGCAAAGACTGCAAAATTCATGTGTTCGATATGTTCTAGGTGCTAGGTGAGCACATCACCCCTCTCAGGGAAAAATTAGGGTGGACACGGATTGACTCTAGAAATGCGGTTTTTATGGCAATCACCGTCAACAAAATAATTAATATTAAAGAATCTGATTACCTGAGACCCCTATTCAAAAAGAATGAATCTAAACACCCTGTAAGAGGTTAAGCAAAAGAACTTTCGATCACACACATGCGCACTGACACATTTTACCAAATATAGCATGAGAATTGTAGACTATAAAGCTGCCTCTCCACTGTACGTTTACTTAGTTCACAGGTACTCACTCATATATCTATCAGCTATTAACATGTTTAGTCCAGTCAGATTAGACTTTTTCCAGGAACTAAATAAAAGAAGGTAAAAGATTATTGGAAGTTGTTCGGAAGGATGTCAGAATATTGGGACAATAGTTTGAGCGCGATTTCTGGCTGTGGAACATTGTTTAAATAATCAAAGAAAGTGCAAAAAACAAGACAAACTAAATTAAAATCCGCCCATTTGTTTTCTCAAAAAACAAAAAAAAAAACCGCCGATTTTAGCGTTTTTTTAAATTTTCTATAATTAATTTAGTTTTGCTTCTAAAAAATCGTACTACAACTTTCTTTGAAGATCTTTGTACACTTTATAAGTGGTATAAATTTTAGCTTAAAATATTCATAACTTTTTGTTAATTCCTATTTGTTAGGTAAAAAAGGCTCTTGCCAGATTCTAAATAATTTTTTTTTGAGACGTCGGAGAGACTTCTCCGAGGGTCTATTTTACTCGTAAAGAGTTATACTATAACGTACAATAAAGGAAAAGTTGATTACTGAAGGGTAAATTGTTTAAACATTAAGTTGAAAATCATAAATTTTTAATGTTAAAAGTTAAATGGTACATTATTTTCAGATAAAATTTCCACATCAATTACTTAATTGCTATGATTTTTATGCAAATTTTAAGCTTTTAATTATTGCTCTACGATAATCTGGAGCTGAGATAATTTTTTTTTTTTTTTTTCAAAAAATCATTGCGGCTTTGTTTATTAATATTAAGAGCTCAAATTTACGGGTGGTCTACAGTAACAGTTAAACTATCATATCTGATATTTGAGCAACAATGAATGTGAATATTTAAGGTGAGTTGGTGACAAAAGCGACAGCGCGTTTTTGTAGAGAGTGGGGCGCGCATGCGCAGCGCGCGCCGCTGTGCCGCGGCTGAAATTTGGCCAAGCGTCTTATATTTGAAAAAGCGAGACAATTTTGCTTTTTCTCGGGAACTAATGATCCGATTTTGATGATTCTTTTTTTAATTGGGGGTAGAATCAAAAAATAATAACAACCACGGTGTTAGATTTTAGATAAAAAATTATTTAATCGCAAATTTTTTTAACCTAACAAATAGGAATAAACAAAAAGTTATGAATATTTTAAGCTAAAATTTATACCACTTATAAAGTGTACAAAGATCTTCAAAGAAAGTTGTAGTACGATTTTTTAGAAGCAAAACTAAATTAATTATAGAAAATTTAAAAAAATGCTAAAATCGGCGGTTTTTTTTTGTTTTTTGAGTAAACAAATGGGCGGATTTTAATTTAGTTTGTCTTATTTTGTAGGTATTTTTAATACTTAAAAAAAAAGTATTAAACTTTTTTTCAATAGCATCAACGGTTCAAAAGTTATGCGCAAAAAACGGTTTTTTGCACTTTCTTTGATTATTTAAACATTGTTCCACAGCCAAAAATCGCGCTCAAACTATTGTCCCAATATTCTGACATCCTTCCGAACAACTTCCAATAATCTTTTACCTTCTTTTATTTAGTTCCCAAAACAGGCCTTTTAAAGTCTAATCTGACTGGACTAGTTGCTCGTCTACTAATTATTGTTAAGTTGCCTCTGCACTAGTCATTCATCCAAGTCTACCATACATAAATATCCACACTGCTACATAAAGGTGCATTTCCATTAACTTAGTCATCTCACTAATTTATCGCAGCTTACTTTGTACAATTAAGGCTGCTTCTCCATACTGCTCCAATATCATACAACCACACTTTGTATACAGGCACCGTGCACCGTGCAATTTAACCAAATATCTACACCGCACGATATCACTAAACAGTTTATAATGAAGCTTTTATAAGCTACGTAAAGCCATTCGTCTTCCGCATTATTTGATATGTTATTGAATCTAACATTCTTAGTGTTTGTATTTACTTATTTATCTCATTTACTAGCGGCATCAGGCCAGCACTATTTTATATTATTATAATTTTTATTTTATAATTATAATGTTATAATTATATATAGTGCCAACTTTTTTAATCATTTCATTGATTGCTATTTACTCCTAGCTGTTTTCTTTTTGAACAATATTTCTTTGAATTGTATTTATTTTTAACTATTCATCATTTAGTCAGTCACCACTCTTGTAATATCAGTATTAGTCATAGTCAGTTTCTCGCTAATTGCTTTTAACTAATTTTAACCGTGTATATCTGATAACCTAAGCAATGCCTCTCTGTGAAAGGTGTCGAGCAAATGCACTGCTTGAAATAGTCATATGTGACGCACGTAACGCGGTGTTTCGCATTGGGTCTTCACATCAATACATTAGAACTCGGGGAGCGCGTCAGTGTTGTGTACAGGCATTTACTATATCTAAATCTACAAGAACCTCACCTCAAATAACTTTTACTATTTCTAGCAACATGCCTAGCCAACAAGCAAATAGCACTCCTACCACGCCGTTTTTCAACTTTGGAAATAATTTTTCATCTGCGTCCCTCAGCACGGTTTCGAATGTAAGCACGCTCTCGAATGCCTCTTGTAGCTCAGCATCCGAAGTTTGAAATGTCTTAGGTGGGCTGCTCCACAATCTGCCATTCGACAATTTTCAATGTACAACTATTACCTCGGGAACGGCCGCAACTGATGACCCAAACTTGGTGAACGTGATATGCTCACAATTATCAGGATATTTATCCCAATAATTTGCTACGATGTGTAACCAACAACAACAGTAATCTACAGCATTAAAAGATTTGTATGAAATGCAAGTCCAGGATTTTATTCAGTAATAGACGACAACTATACAAGCCCTTGAATCGCGAGTTAATGATTTATCCTCCTTTAACAAACGTCTCGAAGAACAAGGAGGTCAGATTGATGAACTCCAAATTCGATTCTTTGTTCTGGACCGCTAACTCGACGTGCTTCTGCAGGATGGCCCATCCCATATTCCGGATGGGCTGTCTTCCAGTATAGTGCCTCTTGACACCGCGGAGCTTATCATCTCGGGTGTGTCAATAGAAGTTTTACACCCACCACGTGAAAACACTCGTATGATATTGAACCCTCTTGGTCTAGGCCGCGTCGACTGTGGCTATCTGCGGACACGTTTCCTCGGACTAATGCTAATTCTACTCTACCTGTAACTGTCGGAAGAATTCCCAAATATTCATGTTCCAAGGGAAAGACTGACTCTTATCACAAATAAGAGTTTATCGTCTTTGCCCAAGCCAACACTTCAACTTTCACACCCAATGCAGTTTTCGAGAACAACTCCACTTCTTTCATCTCTGCACGACTATTATACTCAAAAAAGGTCTTTAAACTCCTACAGAAGGCACGAACCAAGTCATTGGAATTACAATATAAGAATTCGATCGTTAAAAATATGATTATATACATGCGGAAGGGGCACGGCATACCTCCCACTCCGATTTTCAATGAAATTGACTTAAACTTGTTCAAACCCGAACGCGTTCCTTCTTCTTTATCACTTCCCGCTAATTCCATACCCACGAATTTCACCCATGTTACTCTTCCTTTGTCAAATCATACCATCAATTCCGAATAAAGTGGTACTCCAGTTCCTGCACTGAAACAGACTGATACCTCGCAACAAGCAACTTGATTACCGGACCCTATGATCACTAATCACACCTTAAATTCAAATGCAAGTGTTACTGATCCACCAAATTAAAACAACTCTCAAGACGTTTTATCTATTTTTTACGGTAATATAAACGGGATCACCACCCACTTTAATCAAGTTGAGGCCTTCTATATATGAAGAATACGCATATATTCGTGGTACCTGAATCCAAGCTAATGGATTTCGATAAAGATTCTTCCGTTGCAATTGACAACTACAATTTTATATACTGCGACCGTTTGCATCATGGAATAGTAATTTACATTCGTAATATTTTAAGTTTTAAAATATTAGCTACAACTAAATCTGCACCAATCCACGGAATATCTTCTAGCTGAAATTGACTGTAAAATGACAAGTTGCTTCTGGTGGTAGTCTATCGACCACCGAAAACTGCACTGATATCTGCATTCTTTAACGTATTATCAAGTATTCTTTCATCCTACGACAATGTCGCGATTACGGACTATTTTAACTGTAACATACTCCATGATTTATGCTAATCTCATTATATGCGTTCTGCAATAAATGATTTCTCTTTATACCTAATTCCACCAGGTCCTACTTACCATGCACTTAATGCTTTTAGAGTTATGTCTCACACATGGTCAGACTTATTTATTGTTCAATCTTCTTATGCTGCAATCAGTTATTATAAATTCTATTCGCCGTTCACGGTAGGACACGATAGGATAGATCTCAATTTTCGATTTTGCTATCGTTTACCTAGTCCACACGAAGTAGTACGTCGAGATTTTGGCATGTTTGACAGGGCTCATTATTTACAAGGTCTCCAATGAAATTTCTCTACTATTTCTAACAAAACTAGCTTGAATAATATGGTTGAATATTTCAACATGGCTGTCACGACCGGGTGGTCCAAAATTTTCAAAGTTTCTATTTTCTTTCTTGTCACCCTTTCAAATGTTGACAGATGTGAAAAAAATAACTCCCCTGCAAGGCAGATGCTGAACGTTGACATTTAAAGATTCCTACCTTGCTTTTAAAGATCTTGAAGTGCATTTATGCACTTTTTTAAATAAATTTGGTAAAAAATGATTAAAACTTTATAAATCAAGGAAAAAAAAATTTAGTAACTTACCATATCACTAAAATGAAAAGTTAACCACATCCACTACATCAAAAAAAAATTTTCTATGTAAAGAACCATATGCGTCAAATTTGAATAAAAACGGTATCTTTGAATATTTTTCAAGACTCTAATTTTCGATGATTTTTCAATACCTAAAATTTTTTTTAATCTTTGTTTTGAATAGAATCTACATAGAAATGGCAAACGTTAATAAATCTAAGTCTAATCCACTATCTTGAATGGTTTATGTCATAGTTTGATGTAATTCACTTCCGAGTGATGTTCTTGAGGCATTAGCTGAAGCAAAATCGAAAACCTATGACCTTGATGGTATCACCATAAGTAACCTATGCACCTCTTGTCCCATTATTCTCAACCATCTTACAGACATTTCCAACTCATCCATCGCAACTGCATCTTACCCAGCACTTTGGAAGCAAACTCTCATTACTTCGATACCCAAATCATCGTCTGTTTCTGACCTATCAGATCTTCGACCCATTGCAAGACTTCCTAAATGCTCCAAAGCGTTAGAACATATTCTCTCTAAGCAACTGAAAATCATCTTGAAATTTCAAACTTATCAACCTGCATCAAGCCGGCTTCCGGTCTGAGCCTAGCACTCAAACGGCCTTGCTTGGGGTAATCGAGAATATTAGGTTAGGAATGGACTACGCGAAATTCACAGTGCTTTTTGATTTTTCTGAAGCGTTCGACTGCATCCCGCATCACAACCTCATTCATGAGCTTCGCTCGTTCGAGATAAACGACCACATAATAAATTGTTTTTTTTCTTACCCCGCTGACAGATGTTAGGCTGTTGTTGATGACGGTAGTAAAATATCAAATTAGATTCGTACCTTCGCGGGAGTTCCCCAAGGATCGGTACTTGGTCCTCTGTTATTTGCCATTTTCATCAACAACCTTCCGGCTGTGCTTCGGCTCACTAGACACATGATTTATGCCGATGACACATAAATCTATCGTAGTTGCTACCGGTATGAGCTTCTTCACACCATCGCCAAAGCTTCAGCTGATACCACAGTCATATATAACTGGGCAATTCCTAATAGCGTTTGGTGAAAACTAATTTTTTCACTTTTTTTTCCTCTTAATTTGGTGAAAACTAAAGCAACGCTTCTTGGGAGCACACTGAGCTTGGCGACGGTCAACCTGGCTGATTTGTCCAGTGTCACAGTAAATGCCTCTCCCATACCTTTTGTGTCAGAAGCAAAAAATCTTAGGGTCTGGCTAAGGTCGGATCTCAGCTGGGAGAAGCACGCCTCTCACATTTGTCAGCGAGTATTTGGCACGCTACGTCAACTCAGACCCCATAAAAATGCGCTCTCTTTTTCTGTTCGTAAATCCCTTGGGCAATCACTAATTCTTCCTACCTTTGACTGTGCTTTCCTTGTTTACTATGACATCACCGAGGAATACGACATTAAGCTTCAGCGAGCTGAAAATGCGGTCGTTAGATTTGTATTTGGAAATATTCCTTGGAGAGATCATGTTACCTCCTACCCCAAGCGGCTCAAGGTTAAGACCCGTCCAGAGTACTTTCTATGATCATTGACTTTTTTACTTCTAAAGGCTGAACGACCTGAGAACTTGATTACTAATTTTATACAGACGGCGAATTAAGAAGTGCGCAGGTCAAATCGACCCCTGATATATATATATATATATATATATATATATATATATATATATATATATATATATTCCGTATGCATGTTTGCATAGAACTTGCTTAGTTCTCGTGAAACCATCGTTATACATGAGTGTATGTACGTACTCTCCCAACCTTTATCACGCACAGTCGGATGAAACAGCTTAAATCGCGTACCTGAGGTGAAAAAAGTGTTTTTTTTTTCAACTCAAATTCTATTTTTATATATATTTTCTGTTTATTAAAAATAATAGTAGTAAATTAATAAACAATTTGAAAAATAAAATTATTAATAATATATATTATTGGCTGCTTGGAGGAATCGATGGTATGGCAAATTTATTTCATAGTTAAAGTAACTTTCCAGTCGATATCTTTCCCTACATTGATTTACTATTATTTTCAATTTACCAAATTTAAAATTATAATTTATATTGGGCGATATACAGCGTTCATTATACGCATATTTTTAAAAGTGTGTGTAACATGATGAGTATTTAAATTTCGTGCAATTCAAAATGTAAGCGTTTCCCGAATAGCATAAAATAATTCGTATCTGAGAAAGAGTTGAAGAAATTAATTTGGAAGTTGCAAGGCGACGCGCTTATATATATATATATCAATATCAATATTGAGCGTCAAGAAAACAAGAGATTTTGATGATCTAGATTTTATAAATAATCGACTTAGCGGTAGCGACATCTCTTTATTGATACAATTATTGCAGACGCTAACTACTCCCTGTCAATAAAACAGATTCCACCCAATGGTAATTGGCGCGATAACCGCTCTGTCCTTACTACACAAATCCTCATAAAAATAATTTCTCTGAAAGTTACCAATTTATTTCATAAAACCATAATAATAAAATAACTGAATATTAATTAATATAAATAATATAATACTTAATTGACTAAATATTATTACATATATGAAATTATTATTTTAGCTCGATTACAGACAACGGACGAAGAAGCGGCTAAATATACTCAATGCACAAGTATTAAATGTGGAAACATGACAGTTCTCTCGACAAGCTATCCATATTTAAGTCCCGTGAATCCAACAGGTATATCCGGATTTCAGCCCACAGGCGGAGCTTTTATTACAATGCCGATTTCTCCAAAAATAGTTCAATCAGAATCAATAAAACATTGTGAAATACAACCGGCATGTAAAAATATTTCAAACAATAGTAAATGTCAAGTTGGAGATAAAAAAAATTCTCATTCTTCTTTTGGCTCAGATGTTTTGACAAAACCAAATATATTAAATCAAAAGTCATATTATTTACGAGACCATAACATTATTACTTCAAGTAAACAACAACCACAATTAATGTTAGCTGTTTTAGAAGATAAATCTCACACAATTGCGAACACTAGTAAAAGTCAATCACACTCAGTAAATCCTAATATTTATTGTGGTATTCGCACTTCATCGAACGGTAAATATTAAACATTTTATGCATGATACAAAGTACCTCTTTAGTAATGTTCGGCTATATTTTTAGACGCAGCAGAAACTATTGATTCTTCAAAACTGTCTTCTACAAATAAAGTTGAAACAAGTTCTGTCATTGTTAATCAATCGTTGCACGTTTTGGGTAGTAAACATAACATTCCAAATTACCATAAAATCTGCCGTTCTTCGTCCCCGAAACAAGATATAAAAAAAACAAGAAATGAATTGTGTAATGCGACTCTCTTTTATGGTAAGTTAATTATAGATAGCTAACCTAACCATTTATTCTTAAAAGAAACTAGTTTTAAGTTCATGATTTTTCTCCTAAAAAAGGTATAAACTTTAATAGTCAATCACCGATATTTATTTAATTAATATAGTCATTTCTTATGTATTTTTTAATGCTGAATCGAAAAAATATAATATTAAATCTATCTTGTAATATATCCTACTTATAAGCATTTTTATAAGAACAAGTTAATGAAAATTTACAAAATTTATTTTAAAATGTAAAATCATGTATGAAATAACTTTATTTTATTAAATAAATAATTTGTTATGTATTTTTTTATGCTTATGCGAAAAGATTTTATAATATTGGAACTATACATATATACGTATTTTCAAGTTGTAAGCATTTGAAATTGAAACAATCAGTACTAAAAAGGAAAAATTAGTATTAGAATGTAAAATACTAAAACAAAACTAATTAAAAGTAATTTTCATAATTTGAATTAATGTTTGATATATCAAATATAAATTTAGTAAATATTATTTTATGTACCAAAAGTTTGATTTCGTCAATTATTAGTATCAAGTTATCATTTATCACTGACTACCACCGCTAGATGGAAAAAACTTGAGAATTTACATATACTATGATTAATTTATAACTATAATTTTTGCCGATTCAGAATATATCTTGTAGTTAAAAGGCTTATATTTTGAAAAAGAAGGTAGGTTCAAAATTGCACCTCCATGAGAACTTATAATTCTATGTTTATATAAAACTATAAAAGTAATGTAAATTTTTCGTAAAGCAAAATCTTTTTCTTGAATTTTATTATTGTATTGTACATTCTCAGCCTTGGTTATCATTTTTCGAAGCTATTGTTTACAAAAGTCGAGATGAAAAAATTTTGAGATAGTCTTGTTCACATTGTATTAATCTAAATTATTATATATTGTTTATTCAAAATTTAGACATTTTCACATTTTTTTAGTTTATTAAAAAAAACTGTTTGTTAATATAAAGGCGAATACGATTCAACGGGTTGATACACGTTCGATCTCAAGAGCATTGGTAGGTTTGGTAATAAAATATAATAAAATAAAAATCTATTTTTTAATGCGTCGGGTTAAGGGGACTTAACTACCTTAAAATTTAAAAGATAAGATCTGCTGTTGAAGAAGATATCCTGTTGTATAAATAATATTAAAAATTATAATTTGATCTTATCACTCAATCGTAGATTTAAAGCATTAGGCCTTTATCGATCTTGGTTGAGTCAAATCTTGGTGTATTACTACAATAGTAATTTAAAGATTTAACTCAACCAAGGTCGATAAAGGCTTCATCCTTTAATATTAAGAAAATATAATTAAAATGAAAAAAAAACGCTGCCAATTCATTGGAACTTAGCTTCCTCAAACTTTAAAAATGTTCCAATATGAAATTATTTATTCTTTTATCACTGAGGGTAAAATAAAAATGACAAGTCTATTGCTTTTTCATATGTCGACATATATATATATATATATATATATATATATATATATATATATATATATATATATATATATATATATATATATATATATATATATATATATGTATGTACTAGGGGGTACCCCCCTGCTCGCTCCGCTCGCCAACCCCCAAAGCATCATGAAATTTTTTGTTTTTATGAAAGTTTTCTATATTTCCACACCACCCGGGAGGTAAATAGATTGGCGCGTTTTTTTGTTTTGGTAATTAAGCTTTTTTATACATTCAAATTTATGTTTTATTTAATTCATTTACAAATAAATATATGTAACTCATATTTACATTTATTTATATTTAGTTTTAAGTATTGTATTTTTTAACATGTATATTTATTTTAATTTTGTTTTTTATTTGAATGTAATATTGTAAAGCTCTTTTTAATTCGTATGTAATAATCTATACAGGGTGTCAATTAAGTCCCGGGACGGCTGAATATTTTCTAAAGTACTGCTTTTCTGGAAGAGGTCAAGGTCATTCCTTAAGTAACTTTGAACAAGAAACCCAACGGTGACCTTGGATTTGACCTTGAACCTCATTTTCAAGGTTATTTTGAGGTCAACCTCATTTTTTCAAACGGGAATCCCTATTTTTTATAGCGGAATCGGAAAGAGCGGAAAATTTTACATCCGAAAAATCCAAAATTTTAAAAACCCCCAAGTAAAATATTTCAAGACAGAATAGTCACTTAAAAGGAATGTTTACAAAAGAAAATGATTGTTAGATAAAATAAACGTTTGTTAAAATTGTCATTATTTGACCTCTATTTGACCTCTAGGGGTTATCTCAACCCCATACCTCAATACATATCCGGATGTAAAATTTTCCGCTCTTTCCGATTCCGCTATAAAAAATAGGGGTTCCCGTTTGAAAAAATGAGGTTGACCTCAAAATAACCTTGAAAATGAGGTTCAAGGTCAAATCCAAGGTCACCGTTGGGTTCCTTGTTCAAAGTTACTTAAGGAATGACCTTGACCTCTTCCAGAAAAGCAGTACTTTAGAAAATATTCAGCCGTCCCGGGACTTAATTGACACCCTGTATATGTAAATTTAATATTAATGAATATAATTAAAAAAAATAATTCTTTTGAATGTAATAATAATATAAATCTAAATTAATTTGCATGTATTTTATTTATGTGTTATACTTTTTACATATTTTTTAGATTTATAATAGTAATAATGAAGATGAATCCAAAAATGTATTTTATAAAATTTAAGTCTTATAAATCTAAATATGGTAGCATGTATTTTATTTGTAATAATGTGCATACTTTTTGCATATTATTTAGATTTATAAGAATAATTTATATTATATTTATCAAAAATATAACATTTAAAACAGAAGTCTTATAAATCTAAACAAATTTATAAAGTTATTATATTTTAGAAAAACCAAGAAATTATTGATGAAAACAAAGAATCAGAAAATCAGTAAAATGGAATAAACTGCACTGATATGTATAATGAATAAAACACTTTATAAATTTATAAACATTCACAATTATTATTATAAACAATTTTTATATGTATAATATGTATATAGAAAAAAAAAACAAAAATAAAAAATGATAATTGATAGAAATAAGTAAATGAGGAGGGCATGAGGAGGGCTGAGAGGAGGGCTATGATGAGGGTATAAAGGGGAGGGGCGAGTAGGGCAAAAAATAAGATCAAAATAACGTATTTTTTGAAACGATATTACCTTGTTTTGAGGAGGAGAATGAGGAGGGCAAAGTGAGGGGCGAGGAAGGGCGAGGAGGGCGTAAATCTATATATATATAATCTGGAAAAAATTATATGCTTTCTACATACTAGAAGGAACATCGATTCCCCAGTAAATTATATATATATATATATATATATATATATATATATATATATATATATATATATATATATATA
Source organism: Gastracanthus pulcherrimus (assembly GCA_949152435.1). Classification (NCBI taxonomy): domain Eukaryota; kingdom Metazoa; phylum Arthropoda; class Insecta; order Hymenoptera; family Pteromalidae; genus Gastracanthus; species Gastracanthus pulcherrimus. The sequence continues at coordinate 110,283,886 of OX424573.1, read as the reverse complement.
TATATATATATATAATTTACTGGGGAATCGATGTTCCTTCTAGTATGTAGAAAGCATATAATTTTTTCCAGATTATATATATATATAGATTTACGCCCTCCTCGCCCTTCCTCGCCCCTCACTTTGCCCTCCTCATTCTCCTCCTCAAAACAAGGTAATATCGTTTCAAAAAATACGTTATTTTGATCTTATTTTTTGCCCTACTCGCCCCTCCCCTTTATACATATATATATATATATATATATATATATATATATATATATATATATGTATATATATATATATATATATATATATATATATATATATGTATATATATATATATATATAAATTGATGTTCCTTCTAGTATGTAGAAAGCATATAATTTTTTTCAGATTTTCTGAAGTACGAAGGTTTATAGTTTTTAGGAGCAAAATATATCCATATTTTCATATACATATATATGCATGATTCTTTGAGAATTCCATAACCGAAAAAAATTATATTGGCAAAAATGTTTTTAGTATGTAAAGTAGTCGTGAATTTTTTCCAATTTTTTTAAGTTCATATATTCAAAGTAGTTTGAAGTTAAATATAACTTTATTGCTAAAATGCGAATTTTAATATTATTTTTAACAATATTTTATGTTCTTTTGATTTTTTTTTATATAAATATTGCACTTCTGCCATTTTGCGACTGTGACAGTCACTTTTGTACTGAAAAAAGCTATATTTACGATTTTTGGTATAATGGTTCGTGTGATAAAACACACTTTTTTCAGGATTTTAAGTTTTAAAATGAGTTTAATTAATCGAAAGGGACATTAAAAGATTTTGGATCCATTTTTTATGAAAAATTCAGAAAATTTTCTTAAAATTCCTATGTTGCTATTCTTTAACCCTTAGCGGCCACACCTCAGCCAGGCCACATAGCGGCCACATGGGGTAACTCATTACCCCACGCTGAAAAACCTAGTTGTACAAGACATATGGGTGTTTTAACACTTGTAACCGATTGTTTCATGTTTGTTGAAGTGTTCTTCAATATTTCTAATGATTTTTATCGGTCAATTTATAGATGGCGTTCTAAAAACTGGTCAAATGTTTTAAATGTTTTAGACCTCCAATTTCACTTTTTCTGAGCCTGGGGTAACTAGTTACCCCGTGTGGCCGCTAAGGGTTAAACAGAGTTAATTTTGTTGAGTAAATAGAGGTTTAAATTTGCTAAAAAATTTAAAAAATAACTACATTCTCAGATTTAGGCTTAATCAACATTGAACCTAAGGGTTTCAAAAAATCAGAAAAAAATTCACATACATTCTACATACGAAGAGGAACATTTTTACCAAAAAAATAAAATTTTTTTTTATCTCGATTTTTAGAGAATCATTTATATATATATATTACTTATCATATATATACGTTCATAATTTGGAAAAAAATTCTGGTTTTTTTCAGAATTCTGTATGCAGAATTTCTGAATTTAACAAAATTCTGTATATAGAATTTCTAAATTATTCGTTCAAATTCGGAATTCAGAATGTTTGGGGAAATGATTATCTTATTCCAAATTCAGAATTTCCGAAAATAAATTATTTATAAATATTTTTACATTTTTACTTTCACGCACCTATCTGAGCATACGAATGCGTGCGTGCATACGTATGCGTGCTTGCATACGTAAAAGGGACGAGGCAACATAAAATATGTTTATACACATAAATATGTACTTTGGTTATAAATTTATAATTATATTGAAAAGTACGTATATTTGTATTTAGGTCCTACTTGTACATAGATGATGTATGTAGTCAATAAGTAAGTAATTTATCAGAATATACATATATTCTTGATCAGAATTTTTCGGAACTTCTATATTCTAAATTTCTGATGATTCTATTCAAGTTCAGAATTCAGAATCTCTACATTTTATGACAAAGAGAAAAAAATCAAAGAACAGAAGAATAACTTATTTTTTTGTATCATATGGCACTCCTTTCAGGTGTTTATAAAATATGTCATGTTTACTTATCGATCGAAAAAGCTGTCGCGTCTAACTTGTAAGCCGAGATCTTAATTAATCCCAGGTCACTTATTTTCGAATTTTTGTACGCACGTAAACAGTCAAACAAAGCTACAGTTTTCGGTCGACGGTATTACAAGAGATATTACAGTAAATATGGTTGAAAATGACTCGTATGAAAAGATCAGCACATTGTCACGAGATCGCAGTAAAGAGATGAAAACAATCTAAGAGTGAAAAAGAGAATGATTCTGTTTATATTAACGAAGAAAGTTGTGCGAATGAACAATTGGAAATCATCTTATCTTACCGACGGCATACCTCAGCACGATTATTGTCCAGAAGGACCATCATCTTGGTGCTTTTACCAAACAGCCAAAGCAAAAAGAAAGGACCCAGGTTCTCGTAAGGATAGTATAAATACCTCTATTAAGGTGATGCTAAAGCCACCTGTCACTGACCAATACAAAGAACCACATTTCTCATTTAATTTTCAATTTATATTAAATATCTTTATGAAACGTTATTGTCCTAGTCAAAAACAACAACTTTTCAAAGAGATATTTGCTCAAAATTGAAAATTGAATGAAATAAGTGGTTCTCCGTATTTGACGGTGATAGGGAGTTTAGCATCACCTTAATGAACTGTGTATAGAGAAAATCCTCCCATTGTATGAGAGGCTGACTGCTGATTGGTTGCTCACACGCTGTGCTCGTTGTCTCACACAAAATGTTAACGAAAGTTTGCAAAGCATCATTTGTAATAAGTGTCCAAAACAGATATTCATATCTGAAAAGAGAGTTAAAATGTCAGTTTCAATAGCTATTAGCGAATATAATTTAGGATGTACGAGAACGGTATCAGAATTTATGAAACAACTAAACTTACCACTCGGTTACATTACGCTCTCAAAACTGGAAAAATTGGACCAGACAAGACTACATAAATGCGACGTAAAAAGGAGCGAAAAGTATAAAGAAGCTGGTCGAGTTATCAGCTTGACTGAGAAAAGGCAAGAAGAATCTCTTCTACGGAATGAAGGGGTATCATACAGTGCAGGAATGTTTTGATAACATGCATTTTATAATATTTATTCATCAAAGTATAAAACATATAATGTTTCACGATAAATAGAATGCATCCAATACATATAATGTATAATATTAAAAAAATAAGAACAATAATACGTACAATACATATAATATATTACAATAAGAATGAAGGTATATTCTGATGAATTACTTACCTATTATTCTTCTATACATATCATTCTTGTACAAGTATACATATTTTATTATGTAGTTTTATCGTGCCTCGTCATTTTTACGTATGTAAGCACGCGTTCGTATCCGCGCGTAAGTGCATGAAAATATAAATGCAAAAATATTTATAAAATATTTATTAACGGAAATTCGGAATTTTGAATAATTATTCCAAATATCGAAGTCTGTATACAGAATTTTTTAAAATTCAGAAATTCTGCATACAAAATTCTGAATAAATCTATGATATATATATATATATATATATATATATATATATATAAAAAAATTTATAAATATATAATAATATATATATAAATATATAAATTATATTTCTATTGTCTTGTATATAATGTATGTCTGAGTTATTTCACATTTCCGTTTTGCTCAATTTAACATTTCTAATTTTCCATAAAGATTTTGGATTTTGACTATTTTTTTGTACTTGTTTGCCCTCATAGGTGAGTTTAGTGTCTTTAATGACTTTTTCCAAGATTTTTGTATAATTTTTGTACTCATTTTTAGGCCCGACAACATTATGGGAGGGCCTTATATTTTCATCGTCGCAAAAAGTGTGATACCCCCAAAATCAACTAATTATTGCTTAAAACCAAAAATTTTGCAACCTAGAGATCATTTAAAGCCCTCCCTAAAATGTATGTATGGATGTATGTATGTATGTAAGCATGTTATTCCATTATCTCAGCGAGACTTGCACCAATCGAACTGAAATTTCTTTTGGTAACCTCTCCCATCACAGGAAGTATATGGTCCTATTGTCTGCCCGGTCCGATGCATGTATACTGAATGCGAGATATTTTAAAAATCCCTAAAATTGGGTTTTGGGCCTTAGATCAACAAATATGTGTTCTACACAAAAAAGTTAAACGTTAAAGTTACAGAGCTAAAAAAATACAACTTTTTGTATTCAACATTTTTCACAAAATCGTCATTTAACCAAAGTTTATTGAGAAAAACGAAAACTAAAGCAAAAAAAGACATAAAAAACCGAATTTAGACCATAACTTGATTATAACACATTATACGCAAAAGAATTCTACAGTAAAGTTGTAGATCTTGAAAAAATACAACTTTTTTGTATTCAACACTTTTCACAGAAACGTCATTTAAACAATGTTTGTCCAGAAAAACGAAAATTAAAGCGAAAAAAGACATAAAAAATCGATTTTTAATCCTCAACTTGATTATAACACATTATATGCAAATAATTTCTACATTAAAAGTGTAGATCTCAAAAAAATACAACTTTTTTATATTGGAACCATGCCATAAAAATACTTTCTACGCAATATAAGAACCCAAGAACGAATTTTAATACACTTAATAGTTCTAACAAGCAGTTTGTGGGCTCTTGCTCAACAACTGTGTGATTTACATGAAAAAGTTAAAAGTAAAAGTTGTAGATCTAAAAAAAAAAACCTTTTCAGGTACGAACGCTGTACGAGAGGGCCTTATATTTTCATCATCGCAAATTGTGTGATATTCTATAAAACAACTAATATATACTTAAAAACAAACATTATGCACTCTAAACCTCATTTAAGACCCTCCTTAAAATGTATGTATAGATGTATGTGTGTATGTAATCATGTGACTCAATTATCTCAGCGAGACCAATTGAGCTGAATTTTTTTTGTAGCTCCTTCTATTAATATCACAAGAAGTACATGGTCCTATTTTGAGCCTGTTCAGATGTATATAGGTATATACAGAAAGCGGTCATTTAAAAAAAAACGCTAAGAACAGATGTTTGTCTATAACTTGGATTCTAAGTATTTTCAACAAAAATGTTAAATGTAAAAGTTTGTGTTAAATGTTAAATGTAAGTCTTGAAAAAATACAACTTTTTTGTGTTGGAACTATATTCCTCAAACTTTTCAAAAGCAAAATAAACGCCTAAAAACGAATTTTAATGCACAAAATAACTTAAAAAATCGATTTCTTAAGTCTAACTCAAAACATAAGCATTTTGAATCTAACAAGTTAAATGAAAATATTGTAGGTCTCAAAAAAATACAACTTCTATATAGGAACTTTATACTGAAAATGCTTCTAACGCAAGACAAGAATTTTAATTTACATAATAGTCAAAAAATCAGTTCTTGAGGCTTAATTCAAAGCCTAAGCATTTTATATAATAAAGTTAAATAAAAAAGTTGTACATTTGAAAAGGAATACAACTTGTTTACATTAGAACTATGTAGTGAACATGCTTACAACACAAGATACATGGCTAAAAGCGAATTTTAGTGCGCAAAATAATCATAAAGTCAGTTTTTGAATCTTAACTTGTAACTAAGATACAACTTTGTTGGTTACATATTTTGGTTAGAGTCAAGCGACATGAACTGTCAAAACAAGCTCAAGGCTTGACTCACTCTCATTTGTACAGAAAACCTACCTAGAACAGAATGCACAGATTAAAGAGTAGGCTCTGTACAGTGTTATTGACCCCACAATCCCTAAAATTAAACTAAAACCCTCACATGCTAAGTCCTATGCTAACACTGGGATGGCTCGAATCTTGCCAACACTACATACTTGCATAATCACTTTGAAGATCATGCGAGCTCTGGCGTTGCGACCCCTGTAGCAACTGAAGTTGACAAAATCAGCAGCCATCCTCTCTTACTCTTGCTGGTGCAGCTTTGGAGGTGCATGGCACTTATACGCTACTACACACTCTTTACTTGAAAACATAAAACTCATAAATACACAACTTATACCAAAACACACCTTGGAAAGCAACCGCAAGAATAGCAACCACAAAATTCCTGGTGGCTCTTTGGAAAAATTACGTCGATCTATACCATGCAGTTCGTCCTGACAAAATCAGGATATATCGCCACAATAGGACTTGGATTCATTACGTGACTAATATTCCACGGAATAAATCCTTAATATTTCTCTCAGTGCTGAACACGAATTTCTTGGTTAAAAAGTCTGAAAATGGACAGGATTCTTGTTAATAACAGTCATTTGTTAACATAATTAAAAAATTGGTTTTTTGATCGAACAAAAATTTTACTAGATTTTTTAAATAATTATATATAAAAAATGTTTTCAAATCCTCATAATTTTTGAATAAAAAATCGTCACAGTTTCAATAATCGCGTTTTTTATTTATAACCATCTAAAGAATCTAATAAATAAATGTTTAGATTAAAAAAACAATATTTTAATTATGTTATCAAAATATTATTAATAATTAACCTGTTATTTTAAAGAGAATATATTGAACTCCACGAGCTATAAACCCATATACTACTCAAACGGATTTTTGTCATTCCGCTTTCTCCAATTCGGATAGGTGACTGTATTATAACAGTCTTTTACCCTCCGAAAGAGAATTAATGCGAAAATAACATCCGACAGAGAGGAATGTTTGAGCAAAAAAGAATATATATTTTGAATGTAAATAAAAGTTAAGAATAAGTTTTTATTAAGAAATAATTATAAAATTATATAATAGCTTTTCGGCTCCAGTACTTTGCCAGTGAGTCATCGTCAGTGCAATGCTGGCAAGTACCTATTACAGACGCTAAGTGATACTCCAGAGTTGTTCATATATATGGAATAGAAATGATAAATTTGTATATGGATACAAAAAACTTGCATCCATCTGGTGACAAAACCCGGAATTATAAGGCATATTTGTGTCCTAATGCCAAATTATTATGAAAAAAATTTTCCATTTTACACTTTCTTGACAATAGGCAAGAAAGTATAAAATGCAAACTGATTGCTCGTTGGATATTTAATTATTTTAAAGAAAATCTGTTGAACTCCACGAGCTATAAACCCATATACTATTCAAACGGACTTTTGTCATTCCGCTTTCATAATAATTAACCTGTCCATTTTCAGACTTTCTAGCCAAGAAATTCGTATTTAGGAGGTCAAAAGTATAAATTAAACCTCTCTAAGTTAGCCTGATATGTGTCGTGGACATACAAGATTTTACGAAACCCTGCCGGGCGCCTAGACTGGCCTGCACTTCAGCGCTTACTGTGTAACATTGGCGAACGGATACACGACTTGCAAGACTGATGCTAATACAAAAGTGTACCTAAATATTGTGCTTAGCTCTGAAATTTTTTTTGTGCCATCTTACCCAATTTTTCTATGAATTAAACGGAGTATGTTGTTTGTTGTTTCAGTGGCTCTTGGAACTAGAAAGTTCATCGCCTGATCTACCTCAGCCGTCCAGACAGTCCTATCCTGCGCAAACTCCATCCATGATGCTTCACCAATTTTTTTATTTAATTTTTTCTATAGAATCATTAGAGTTCAAGTAATAGCTTAAAAACCGTTTTTAGCGATTTTTATTAAAAGTGGCCATATTCTATATAGATGCATCAAATTTCGATCACAAAAAAATTTGGTCTTGACTTACGAAAATGAGAAAGCTGGACAGAATTTAAAAATCTTCTATCTTTATTACTCTCTTAAATTAAATGCTACTCTTATATACTTGACTACATGTAAGCGGATGGTGACTGTATCAGTGCGAGCGCAAAGTGCGAGCTAAACGCGGTCGTGCCTTAGCGAAGCTTTTTGGCCGTAAGGCCGCTGTGACACGCTAGTTTAGTGATCCACTTTTTGATGGGTTTTTAGTATTTTTGTTCGATTATTTGCTTCCTCAAAGAGGAAGTTTTGTGATAGTAAAAGAAAAAGTTTTGCTAAAAACATGCTAGAAACATGTTTTGAGATATAAGGTATCGAAATACAGTATTTTTAGAAAATGTCCGTATGCATCTGTGTGTGTGTGTGTAGGGGTGTAGGCATGGGTGTGGGTGTAAGTGTGGGTGTGTGCGTGCGTGCGTGCATGTGTGTGTATGGGTGTGGGCGTGAGTGTGTGTGTGTGGGTGCGTGCGTGCGTGCGTTCGTGTGTGCGTGTGTATGTGTGTGTGTACGAGCGTGCATGCGTGTGTGTGTGTGCATGCGTGCGTGCGTGCGTACGCGCGTGTGTGTGCGTGTGTGTGCGCGCGTGTGTGTGTGTGTGTGTGTACATCCATATCTCGACTATTCAACGGTAACATTTAATGCTTCACGGCTCATTTTGTTTTTTCTTTTTTACATGAAGAGGGCATAATAATAACTTTTAGAGTTTTTCCAATTTTTAATTTGTTTTTTAGCTGTTTTTCGATTTTTGGCTTTTAGTTTTTCGTTTTTTTTTTATACATTAGGAATAATATCATCGATGTAGTGAAAATGCATTTGAAAGAGCATAAATTTACTTATCTTTTACCACCCGAAATTTAGGATATGTTTCTTTTCTTTCGTTATACGCGGAAACGTCATTTATTGTTTAAACGGTGATTTGTCTGAAATATATGATGAATAGTTTTTAAAAAAAAATTAGGTAATTACGACAATGGAGAAGATTATTCTGAAAAATTTTTGAGACATTTTATTTTTCTATGATTGAGAAAAAAATCATTACGTAAGAAACAATGATTTGCTATGGTAAACGTTAACATGAGTAAAACGGCATTATTCTATCTGAAATTTTCCAGAAAGATTGCTTTTGACTGTCTCTTGGCTACGTTCTTTGCTCACATCATAAGAACTTCTAATTCTCTAGATATTCCAGATTATATTTATTTAAAATTTTTTTGAATGCTTATTTCTTGGGTATTGCATAGTTATATTTGACTATTAAATTGTACGCTTATTTTTTTCGTCTGTTGATCAAGAATTTAAATCAAAAAGAATTTTCAAGATTCATCGAATCGTTTTTGTTTTATAACGTTTTTTCATTATTTATGATATTCCTATGATTTTCTTTTTCAAAACTTTTTTGTTCGTCGATTTCTTGTGCATTACGCGGTAATATTTGATCAAACAAAGTTTAATTTATACGTTTTTTTATGAGGATTTGAAATAAAAAAAAAATCTTAAGATTTATCGAGTCGTTTTGGTTTTATAACTTTTTTTCATTTTCGTGATATTCATTTATTTTTCAGAAAACTTTTAATATCTTTTTTCTTGAGTATTATGCGGCAATTTTTGTTCATTCAAACTCTATTTTTATTTTTTTATGAAGATTTGAAATCAAAAATTTTTTAAGATTTATTGAGTCGTTTTTGTTTTATAACTTTTTTCATTTTTATGATATTCATTTTTTTCAGAGGTCTTTTAATGTCTTTTTTCTTCAGTATTATGCGGTAATTTTTGGCCATTCAAAGCTCTGTTCTTATTTTTTTTATGAAGATTTAAAATAAAAAAAATATTAAGATTGATCGATTTGTTTTTGTTTTATACCGTATTTCATTTTTATGATATTTTTGTTATATATTAATCCGTTGATCATAAACTCGAACAAAATTACTAAAAAAATTTATTTTTAAAAGTAGAATGCATTTACTATTTTTATAAAAAAAATTTAATCAACAATTACAGTGTTCCAAAATTTATTATTTTCAATTGGAAAAAAATTTAACTTAATATGCAAAACTTTTTAAGTTGTTTTTTAGATGCTAGATGTTGGTATAGATTATTAGTTATAAATTTTTCTTGAATTTTTTAAAATAAATTTTGTCCAATAGGTGTGCGTACCCTGGGACAGTATTATCCCGTCTCCTTTACAGATCTGTATAGAATAATCTCGCGCTGTGTAGATCTATGGAGGCAAACTAGATAGTTACTATAAACGCGTGTAACCTTTGTCCCTTCTAGTTTCCCATATTATTTTCCCCAATAATACAAGATAAGCAAAATTATGGTAATAACAACCACTTGAAGGTTATGTTTTAAGTTACAGGCGCATCATCTATTAAGTATTATTTTGAGTTAAAGGTATTTATATGTCATTGTTCACTTAGTTACAATAAAGTCAATATAAATAACCTCCAAAGTGTATGGTTATTAAGTATCAGATGCATCGAGTTTTCTTATTTATAAGAACCCAATAACAATATTATGTCGCACATATATATTAAACAATCCAAATAAGAAAATAATCTCAATATCCAAATAAGTATATGAATTATTAGTGCATATATTTATTTTGTTTATGTAGAATTAGTTACATTTGATTATGTTCAATCTTAAATACAGGCTTGGTTTCAAAACCTGTATGGTTTATCTGAGGAAAACTATTTTCACATACATTTATTATCAACTGAATTTTTTATTTTTAAAAAGAAATAATGTATATCAGTAAGATTTATTTAGACCATTTAATATATACCTTCTATGTTTGTATTTCCTACTGTGATTGATTTATAATCAAACACTTTCGCCTGACATCTATGTCCAGTTGATACATAATTCTTTGTTACTTATAAAGAAAATTATCATCTACATGTGTTCGACTAATGTGTTTGTCTTTGAAAATGTTGTTACGGATGAGTAGTTTATGCATTAAGAACTCACATATGGATAAACGTACGCTTATTTTGTTCGAAACAATGGTGAATATTCATACGAACCTTTTAGCTACATGTGGTTATATAGATATATATCATTACGTAGGTGGGAGAAATAGAGAGAGAGAGAGAGAGAGAGAGAGAGAGAGAGAGAGAGAGAGAGAGAGAGAGAGAGAGAGAGAGAGAGTGAGAGAGAGAGAGAAAGAGAGAGAGAGATATTTGATAACTGATTTATTACTCCAGGGCAACGCCGTATAGCGTCCAAAAAATATTTATTAAAAATATTTATAACTACAATTAAAAATTTTCTAACTTAAATTAACATGTTCGATCATTTTAGAAATTTACAATTTTAGACTGTTCGTTGTTATAGGTACTATGGTATTGCGGATTTAGCGTATTCGACGGAATAGCGATACATAATTACATTTATACGTTTATGCATTTATACATTTATATATTTATACGTTTCTACATTTATACATTTGTACATTTGCATTTACATTGAGCTGGTTTCGTCTTCTTTGAGGTATATATAAAAGTCATACTTAAAGCTTAAATAGGAAGAGGAATCTTTAAGAGACTCAGGTAAACTCGCACATAGTCTAGCAGCGGTAATCAGAAAGCTGTTTTTATAACATTCAGTTTGACTAAAAAGTATACAAATAAGTGCGTTTGGGAGGCGAGCTGACCTGCGTACGTTTTGAAAAATGGTAAAAAGCCGCTCAAACAAATATTGTGGTCGCCTTGATCGCAAAATACTGAAAATTAAGCAGCCTAGGAAGTATGTAAGGGACATAGCGACAATGTATACATATATATATATATACAAGTATGGAATTTGCGAGTTATGTAACGCGTCGTACGAGTATGCCGATAATTAGTGTGAGTGTGTCCGTGTGCGAGAGACCGAGGAGGCCTGCGAAGTAGCAGCTCCTGCGCGAGTATCTCTCTCTCTCTTTCGAGCCACGCCATTCCCGTAAGGGGTAAGTTCTTTGTTTTAATAATCTGCGGACGAGTCTTTTATATCTATCGTGAAAATTACATTGTGCGCGGTTATTATTTGTGTAGTCGCTGAAACGTCCGCGTGAGAATCATACGCAGTGGAACGGGGCGCGGACTGGCAAGACGCCCGGGCTCCCGACGGATGAGCGACGCTCGACATTTTTCGCCAGTTCAATCTTCCGCAAGATCATACATTGGTGCAGGAGTGCACGCATGTTTCCGAGTCCGCGCGTATAAAGCCTAGTTAAGCTAAGTATAGCGCAATTAATTGTTCGAGAGAGAAAGAGAGAGAAATTGAAAGATACATGTGTTTATTATAATCATTCTAATTTTGTCGAATTTCGGCGTTTATATCGTTGCTGCTAAGTATAAATATAATTATAATCAGAATTGATTTATGACATCGGGCCCGCATTGAGGCCTTATTTGAGGTCTTATTAAATCCGAGACTGAGAGCCGCCGGCTCATTAATTTAACGACCATTTTTGTGAATTTAGACTGTGGATATTTATAACGATTTTATATTAAAATATACGTGTGAATGGGTGCATGGATGTATGTTTAGTCTTAACGCGCGGCGATTAAAAATAATGATTTTGATGGTGATGTTATATGAGTTTTATTTTGAATTACTCGAGAAGGTATTCTATGTAGAGACGTGAGTTTTATTCTTGTGCGGCGAATCAATTGATTTATACCAAATTTATTCTGTCTTGTGACTTGATTGAATATAATCGGCGACATATCAATTTAAAATTTTTTTTATGTTTTTTATTTTATATCCTAAATAATCTTAAATATTATAAGTATTTTCTTCGATTTTTAACCAGCAACCATTCCGATACGGTTAGATAAGGCGTAATAGAAACGTCGCGTCGTAGATTGAAAATATAGCGAATACCTGCATTAATCAGTCGCTGCACTTTTAGATCTAAATATTTTGAAATATCGTTGTACACAAGGCAGGCATAATCAATATGCGGATAAACGAGTGCTTGGACCAGCATTTTTCTTGTATCCTGCGAAAGTAGCCATCCTTGATATCTGAGTTTATGCAATACACCATGGACTTTAGATGAAACAGAAGAGAGATGGGCATTCCACGAAAGATCGGAGGACAATGTGACCCCTAAGTTTTTAACCTGAATTACAAATTGAATTCTCTCTCCATTTAATAGTAAGGGTGGATATATCTGCTCGGAAATAAATGTTATGTTAAGTATGTTGCCAAAAACAATTGTTTTAATTTTACTCGGATGAAGCTGAAGTCCGCAATTACTTGCCCATTGAGATACACATTGTGAATCTTCATTTATGTGAACAATAGCCGATGCCAGAAGAGTAACTGGGTATTGAATATAAAGTTGAAGGTCATCAGCAAAAAGGATACTAGAAAACTTGCAGAACCGTAAAAAGCTTGGTAAATCGTTGATAAGACCGAGGAAAAATACCGGGCCAGGTGATGACCCTTAACGAACGCCAGAAGTAACTGGGAGGAATGGTGAAACCTCACCGCTGTCAGTCACCACGGCCTGTGTGCGTCCTGAAATGTACGAATGAACAAGTCTAAGAGCATTTGCGGAAAAACCAAGTGATTTTAAGACACATAAAAGTGATTCATGGCTTATGGAGTCGAATGCTCTACGAAAATCGAAGAGAAGGACTAGAGTAACGAGGCCATTCTCGATACCGGAGCGTATAGTATCAATGAGATGGAGCAAGGCGGTTTGCGTACTGTGTTCGGTGTGAAAGCCAGATTGGAAAGGAGACAACAGACAATTATCTTCCAAGTAATCCTTCATTTGTTGAGTAATATTTTTGTCAAAAACTTTGGCAAGATGCGAAAGATTTGCTATAGGTCGTCTTTCTGCAGGAGATAATGGTGATGGACATTTATTGAGGGGAATGATAAGTGATTTTTTCCAAGATGCAGGATTTGAACCAGAACTGATGATCAAGTTAAATAATTTAGTAATAAATGATAGTAGAGAAACAAGAAGTTTGTCAAGGTATTTTAAAGGTAAATGAAGAATCTCGATAGGTAACAAAGGCTCGAAATTAAATTCACTTTCCACATTAGTAAGTGTACAGATAATACTTAGAAGGCGATCATTCGTACATAGAGGGTGAACACTTGCGACCTCAGAGTAATATTTGTTTAATTCGTTGACACTAAAAATACTAGTCGAAATAGCACTTTTTTCTTTGGTCCGGCCCTTACAGGATAACAGACGCCAGATAATAGAGCGATCCGAGGTAGCAGCCACTTTTTCCCGTATAAAGTTCTGGTGCGCCTCGAGTAGACGCGCCTTGAGTCACTTTCTGGCTGTGCGATAGAGAGAAAGGAGTGATTGAGAATGAGACCGTTTAGCACGCTTGTAGAAAGCATCCCGCTCTTTACACAGTTTTTTGAGCTCAGCTGTCAACCAGGGAGACACACGATTAGTAATCACGCGTGTTTTAAACGGAGCATAATGATCAAGTTGCTCAATCACTAAAGTATTAAAAGTATTAGCAATATATGTGGAGCTGAGACTAGTATCGTTAAGATTTTTATACATTATTAGGGAACATACTTTGTTTGTGCATTATGAGTAATAGTAATTTAAAGGCTCACGTGGATATATATTCATTTATTCACACATGCAAAAGAAAGAGAGAGAAAGAGAGAGAGATAGATAGATAGATAGATAGATAGATATACGATTTATTTGTCATTGTTTGGTAAAAATTAACACATGCGAAAGAAAGAAAGAGAGAGAGAGAGAGAGAGAGAGAGAGAGAGAGAGAGAGAGGTAGAAAGTACGTAGGTATATCTTCAAACTCGCATGAGTATAGGAATGTTTGTATTTTACGTATGAGTAGCTACGTATTTATATATGTGCACATGTGTTATGTATACATCTTTACTGTGTGTGTGTGTGAGTGTGTGAAGGTGTGTGTTTGTGTACACGCTCGTGTTTTTCTGAGTAAGAGCATCTATACAAGTATGTTTATATATAACAAATCGTATACAAAAACTTTGTCTTTTTAAAATTACCGGCTAATATGTTGTTTTAAACATTTTTTCGAGTTTACCAATATTTTTCAGATTTTTAAATGAATGCTTGGAAAAGAGTTCTGAACTTGACAGTTTTAGCAGGTTTTTCGTTTATAGTTTATTTGAATAAATTTGAACTTCTAATAGCATTTTTCACTATAAGCATATTCATAGTTTTTTTAGTAAAATTTATTGAATTCATATAAAAAGTAATTTGAAATTCAAATAAAGTTTATCTGGACTATATGAAATCGTTTTTTTCTTATATTCTGATCATTTCCAAAAACTATAGAAATAGTTTATATTGGAAAGGAGGAAATTTACCAAAAAAAATTGGTATAAGAGTTTTAATTATTAAAAACACAAATCTTGTTAATAAATTATTAAAATGCATGTTTATACATTTACAGAATTTAATTGCCTTAATTGAATTAGTGTTAAAAAAATAATAGAACTTCATTTATTTTTACATAGCTACTAAGTTAAATAATAATTGACAAATTATATATACAAATAAATATAATTCATACAGCCTAATATTTAGGCTTAAGAGTCAATGAAAATAGTCACTATATTTTTTGATAAATAAGAACTTTTGCACTTTATTGTTTGATTTTAAGGTTTTTAGAAAGAGTATGTGATTTTAAGATATTTTCGAATGCGTATCTAATAAAAATGTATTAATTAATTAGCTATTATGCGTTTATGTATATTGATTTAAGAATCTGAAAAAATTTATATAAAAAGATGTTTTTTTATTCGTGTATACATTATAATTTATATTGTTTACATTCTCAGTTAATTAAAAAAATAGAAGTTAATAATCACAAAAGAAAGATAATATAAATATTCTAAAATAATAATAATTTTTGTAGATATGGGATTGACTGATGAACAAAAATTGGTTGTACAGGGACTTGCACCATACATCGGTGATGTTTCTATGTTGAATGACATACATATTTCAGAATTCAATGAAATACTTAAATAACGTTTATTATTTAACATCCAGTCACCACTATTAATTTAAAAACCTTGTAATATTAATACAATAACAATTGATATTGAATATATTCAATTATTATTTTCTGGAAATTTCGAAAAAGAGCATTGGATTTGCATGTATTATAACAATAAGACTATACATATTTACGATAGTTTCAATGCTAAATGCTTACAAGATGAACCTAAAATTTTTATTAATAGATTATTTCCAAATAATTTAGATTTAAAAATAACTTTTGAGACAGTACAATCACAAACCAATACCTATGATTGTGAAATTTTCGCGATAGGTTTTTCTGTTTCTATTTTGATTAATGTATACCCATGTAGTTTTAATTATGATATTGTTCAAATGCGGATACATTTATTAAAAATATATGAAACACGAAATATAACAATGTTCCTTATCCTACAAAATTACGCTCATGGAATCATAACTCATAATTTTTCTGAGATACCAATACGAAGAAATGTATTTCGTAAATTTAGTTTCAAAACAGTACAGTTGAATTTAAATGCTGAAAAAATTAAATTGATGGAAAAAAATAGTCAAAAAAAATTGATGCTTGAACAACAGAAAATACTAAATTTGTATAATAGTAAAACACATATTGATATCATTGAGCCTATGGAAATTCATTATATGCCAACTTTTGAATCTTTGCATGGCACCAATAATGTTACAGATTCAAGAAATTCTCTTTTTAATGATGTATTTTTGACAAATAAACTTGAATTACCAAAAGAAAACTTAAATGTGATTGGATCAATATGCATAGACGATGATGTATTAATAGATAAATATAAAACAAAATATTGCACCAAAATGGAACTAATTGTAAGAAAGAAATTCGTGTTAAATTAAAAAAAAAATAATAAAATGCATAATATGATTAAAGAAAAAAGAACAGAAGAACTTGAAAAAGAAGCATTACGTAAAAAAGAAGCGTATTGGAAAAATAAATAAGCGCAAAATAATAAATTGGAAGAAATAAAATTAAAACGACAACAAAATACAAAACGGAAAATAGAACAAAGGAATAGTGATGAATTAAAAATAGAACGAGAAAAAGAAGCTTCACCTAAAAGAAAAGCTTATATTGATGGTAAAAATGATGATGGTAAAAAGCAAAAAGGAAAAACGGAAAAAAAAATTGAGAAAATTTAGAAAATGAATAGTGATGAATTAAAACAAGAACATGAAAAAGAAGTATTACGTAAAAAAGAAACTTATATGAAATCAAAAGAAATGAAGTTGAACGAACTTGTTGTAATATGCAAAAAATTAAAACTCAATGATAATAGTGTGACGGATGGTTGGAGGGGTCCTCCTGTGCCGCCAGAGAAAGGCGCGCAGGAATTGAGGAGACAGGGCTTTTGGGTAATCGTGGCTTTATTAGGTCCGAGCACCTCTCGTCGTGAGTACCGCCGGCTATCTGCTGCCCGCTCGCGGTCGCATCGCGACCCGCCAACGGTCCCGCGCGCAAAAGGTGCAAGTCCTGCACTTTTGCGCGTAGGAACACTGGAGCAGCGTCGGGCAGAGCTGACTGCGTGTCTTGCGCGCATCCGCTCTGCGATAAGGAAATGCCACGGAAAGCCAGAAGCTCATCCGTGACACGTGCGGGGCCGCGTTGGGCGACGTCCGCGTTGCTCGAAAAAAAACAATGAAAACGTACGACCGACGTACTGCTCTAGCGTGCATGTTCTGAATAGCCAAGTTTGTGTGTGTAAGTGAGAGCGCGCAAAAGCGCGCTAGCACTTGTACTTGTAAAATTTATTTCAAATGATATTAATTAACTTATGTCCCTTCGGCTTTTTATAGCGTCCACTTTTTAAAAATGTATTACAGATAAGCAGCCGCTGCTGCTTTACAAGATATCATTTGAGAGGTGCTCTACATTATAATATACTTATTTCTATATCTTATTATCTACTTCGTTTTACAAATTTCTTAAACCTTGCTTATATTTAAATTTTTCCCTTTTTATTTATCAACTTTAAAATTCTCTACTCTTCAAAATTCTTCAAAGTTTTCAAATTTTCAAATTTCCAAATTTTCAATTTTTCAAATTTTCAAATTTTCAAATTTTTCAAATTTTTCAAATTTTTCAAATTTTCAAATTTTCCAAATTTTCAAATTTTTCAAATTTTTCAAATTTTTCAAATTTTCAAATTTTTTAAATTTTTAAATTTGTATATCTTAGCATTTATTTGAGCTCTTATGTACCTTAAAATATAAAATATGTAATTGGACATTTGCGCTTAGGGTCGCTTTTCGTCCTATAAGCGCGCAGCTTTATTTTCTCGTTTACTTCAATTGGAACACGCTCGCGTTTGACCCTGATTTTTATTGCCTTTTTATTCAACCTTAATATTTTTATTCGATTCGCGTCGTCGCGTGCCCTAAAAAAAACAGAAGTTTCTGTTAGCTGCCGAACATGGAACTTTAACTATCGCGCGCAGCTTGGCTAGTTCTCCTACAATTCTGTACGATTAATCGCTTCATCTTGTTTTTCTTCCAGGGCGCGGCTCGTCCGGGGCCGCGTAAAAAAAACAATAAAAAAAACGACTGTTCTACGCTAGTTTATCAGACTGTCTAGCTAACTCGCCGGGCCTTTCGAGTTTGTTAACGTGGACGGTTTTAGACACGTCAGCGTTTTGTACCGTGACGTTGTTCGTCTTGCGGTTTATTTTTATTATTTCGAAAGGGCCCGTATACTCCTTTGCGAATTTTCCCTTCTTTGGTTCTTTAAGGACGTAGACTTGTTCTCCTTCTCGGAAGTGTTTAATGTTTAAATTCCTGTCGTAATAATACTTCGTGCGATATTTCGCTTGCACTAAGTTCATGGCTGCTGTCGTCTGTAGGACTGTAAGATGGGATAGCATACCCACTATATAACTGTTATAGGACAGCGCTAACTCTTTCGTTGTGAAGCTTGATGGTGTTCTCGGTTTAAAACCGAACACAAGCTCATGCGGTGTATAGCCCGTGCTTTCGTGTTCTGTGCAGTTGTAAGCGTGCTGGCATATTGCTGTCCAATTATCCCAGTCAGTTACGTCTCTTATGTACTTTCGGAGATATTCCGTCAGTGTATGATGCATCCTTTCTATTGAGCCGTTCGATTGGGGGTGGTAGGCTGTAGTGCAAAATTTTTCGATTCCGAATATCTTAGCAAATTCTTCCAATAAACGGTTTTGAAAATGGGTCCCCTGGTCCGTAAGGATCGCTGCTGGTGGTCCAAATATGCAGATTATTTTTTCTGTCAAAGCTCTTGCTACCTCCTTTGCTGTTGCGTATTTTGTTGGTGTTAAAATTGTATATTTTGTGAGTGCGTCTTGCGCTGACAAAATATACTTGTAACCCTTCTTGGTTTTTTCCAGCGGGCCGTAGAAGTCAAGGGCGAGCTGCTCGAAAGGGGCTGCCGGTGTATTACTAATTAACATCGGCAGACGGGTTTTTACTCGAACTAGTTTATTGCTCTGGCAAACAGTGCATCTCGCGACAAATTGGCGCACATCTGGGCGCATATTTCGCCAGTAAAAGTCGCCAGCAATTTTGCTGTACGTCTTATTCATACCTCTATGGCCGCCTATGGCTGCCTCGTGGTACTCTTTAATTAGCTTGTACCTTTCCATGACATTAGGTACGGGCAGGTTATTTTTTAATAGGACTGCGCTTATCTTGGCGTTTGTAAAAATTCTATCGAATTGATCGATGAAGTTTGTCCATTCTGCTAGGGACAAAATTGCTAAGTCGCGGGTAATAGCCAAGCTCGTTATTTCTTTGGCTATTACTACGTTTTTCAAAGTCCGTAGGCATTTTCCAATATCAGCACGCATCGGTCGGTCGTCTATATACTTCTTTACATAAACACCTATGAGTTTGATGCCTTGAAACTCGGAGATATTTATCTCGCTGACCTTGAACTCTCTGCTTGTCAGTTCGTCCGGATTTAGGTATCCTCTTTCTATTAAGGCTTCTTGTATCTCTGTTGTTATGAAGTTGTCCGCTGATATTAAATATACTAAGTTTTCACGAAAACGGAATGGATGTTCGTTCAGAGATTGTAAGTGAACGAACGGAGGTGGCAACTGGCCGTCCGGAGCTGCCCATGGTGGCTTTTCGCGAGGTGGCCGTGCGTTGGAAACGACGTAACGCTTCAGGTTACCGTCGCTTGCTGCAGCCGTTACGCGGCTAACGACGCCGTCGGGCCTATCGCTGTCGCCGGCGGGATTTTCAGCGGGAGGGTCGCCCTGTCCCGCCGCAGAATCCTTGCTGTCGGAGCTGCTTTCTGGAGGCGAGCCTGGCGGTGCTTCACCCATGGGCCAATCGTCGGCCCCTGCGCTTGCAGGCCCCGGGTCGCTTCTTTCGGGTTCGGCCAGTATCGGCTGTTGCTCCCATTCGTCGTTGCATGGACTATCTCTGAGCGTGTCGTCGGGGTTGACGTCTCTTTGATCAGCTGGCGCTGAGGGAGCCGCCATTTTGCGCTTCCTGCGTGTTTTCCTGCCCAATTCCGGTGACTTTGGCTGACTTTGCTCGTCGTCATCCGATGGGCTAACCCCGGATGCCTTATAAGAGGTTGCGATGCGCAGATATGGCGTAAAATGGTGGCCGGTTAGATTCAGATGCATATATACCTCAGCCGTGTTGGCTATTAAATGGCAATATATGCGCTTGTCGCTGCTTATGTCATAATGGATACAGATATTTCTTTTGTATTCCTGGGCGAACAGGTAGGCGCAATCTAAATATCGTCTGAGCGGATCAGGTTGACTAACGGCTCTGCGCATCGCTTTTTGCGAATGTAGGCATGTGTCAGAATATTGCCTGAGCTGACTGACGAATTCTCATCCGAGGAATCGACTCTGCGGTCGTACTTCCGCGGGATATCGGCGAAGTCCTCGAACGGGCCATCGCCACTCGTGACTGACCATCCTGATGGAGAAATAGGACGAAGGGGAGCCTCGGATAAAGGCTTGTCCGCAGGTTTACCGGGACTAGCCGGAGCTGGGTTTTCGTTGATTTGCGGCGACCTGTTTAGGTCGGCGCCCGAATCGGCGACCGGATTTTTACTATTCGCCTTGCCTGTACTCGGTTTCGCGGTCTGTCCGCCTGCGAGGCCAGTGAGACTGTTTTCCGGGGAACCTACCGACGATTTTGCTTCCCAGATGTTTATCTGAAAGCCGTCTCTTCCTT
This sequence comes from Gastracanthus pulcherrimus, assembly GCA_949152435.1. Taxonomy (NCBI): domain Eukaryota; kingdom Metazoa; phylum Arthropoda; class Insecta; order Hymenoptera; family Pteromalidae; genus Gastracanthus; species Gastracanthus pulcherrimus. The sequence goes on along the minus strand of OX424573.1, from coordinate 110,262,978 downwards.
CTATTTCTTTTTCCTGTATATCTACTGTCAGTTTAGTGTTGAGCCTGGTGCCTATTCGAGGCAATACTGCATTTAGTGGCGATTTAATAATATTGGTCGAAGTGTTCGGATCGACGTGACGCAGCTGCTCCTCAGTGGAAGGCGAGCTACCTGACTGATCGGCGATCGGGTATGCTGCGCATACCTGAGCTCTGTGACCGACTGGACTATCGTTTCTTCCCGACTTTGGTTTACTGGGAATTACGATAGTTTCCAGCGGCTCGATGCTCGTCAGCGTTTGCGTTTTGAGCCGTGGCTGGGAAGTAATGGAGTCGCTACTCGAGTCGCTGGGCTCGAATAGATTGGGTTCCGTGCGACTCTTACTTTTTTGACTCGATCTTGTGGCGTAGCCTTGTGTTGTTCTCGATGCAGAAATAGACTTATGAGAAGGCTCTGACATGTCAGTTTCTGTCTCGGAAGAGCTCGATGAGCTTGAAGCTGTATTGGCTGCCATTGGCTCGTCCAGGCCAGTCGCTACTGCTGGCGGCGCCTTCTGCTCTTGGCTGGCGCTGAACTCGATCGATGCTCGTAAGATTTCTATGATTCGTTCGCGCTCTTTCTTACTGAGTATGTATTTCTTTTTCTCCGTCCTTTTTAACTCAGTTGTAGTCATAATACATGCTAATTTTATTGTACTGTGATAATCTAAGGAGAATGTGTTTTTGCGGTTGCTCTCTTGCGTGAACCACTGTATATGGGCGTCCTCGTCTTCCCAATATATGTCTTTCCTTGCGCGACATAAATAAAAATCGTCGTGATCATTTCTTACGGCCAGTATTTCGCCTTTTTTATATAAGATGTCTTTTTCCTTACGGTTTCTTTTTGGGGCTTCTTGCCCTTCGGAATCTTCCGAGCTAGTCTTGTAGTTCTTAGTCTTTTTATCGCGGTCGATTCCTTTTTTCTTGATTGCTCGCGTTCTAAAAATTCTTCCAGGTGGTGCATCTGCTTCCTCATCGGGCTCGGCTGCATTCTGCTCGTTTGCGAGCTTGTAGAGTTCTACGCGCGGAAGTTCTGGATTCACTTCCCCTTCTTTGATGACTGGGTTCCGCGAAAGGGCATCAGCGTTGGCGTTTTTCTCGCCTGGCCGATAAACTATTACGAAGTCGTAGCCAATGAGAGCCGCCTTGAGTCTGTTAAAACGCAAGTCGGGCTTCTTGGTTGTGTGGAAGTGTTTTAACGGTTCGTGGTCTGTTACGATCGTGAATTTTCGACCAAACAGATAATAGCGAAACTGTTCTTTGGCAAAAACTATTGCCAGTAATTCTTTATCGTAAGTGGGATAGCGGAGCTCGCTGCCTTTAAGGCAGCGCGACGCGTAGGCGCAAACCTGGTCCTTGCCCAACTCGCCCTGCGAGAGTATCGCTCCAAGGGCCCAATCGCTACTATCGGTCGTTACTATGAATGGTTTCGTTAAATCCGGTGTTCTCAGCACTGGCTCGCTGCACATCGTAGCCCTAAGTGTATCGAACGCCTTTTGCTGTTCTGGTCCCCACTCAAACTCCACTCCTTTCTGTAGCAGTTTAAACATAGGTCGGGCTATTTTCGAAAAATTTTTAATAAAGCGCCTATAGTAGCTGAAGAGACCAAGCGCTTGCTTTACTTTCTTCGCGTCAGTTGGTACCGGGTATTGGTCCATAGCGGCTATTTTATTGGGATCTGTTTTTATCAGCCCGCCGCCTACTATATGACCCAGTACGAGTGCTTCTTTCTTTAAAAACTGGCACTTTCTCGGCTCAACTGTCAAATTGGCCTCCAGTAATCTTTTCAGCACACGGCGCAATCTTGTGTTATGCTGTTCTAGCGTCTCGCCAAAAATCATTAAATCGTCGAGGTATATCTCGACCTCATCTCCTTGCAGGCCTGCCATGGCTAACGACATGGCCTTGACAAAGGTCAAGGTGGCCTCCTTGAGTCCCATCGCCATCCTTCTGTACTCGAGCATCTGTTGACCGTGCTCGCCGTCAGGGGCGTGGAAAGCCGTAAGATGAGCTGAATCGGGATGCATCTCGATCTGGTGATAGCCCTGTTTCAGGTCCATTACTGTAATATAATTGGCTGAGGCTAAGTGTTCTAATATGTCGCTTGTGAATGGTAAAGGGTGGCAGCTGCCCTCTGTTTCTTCGTTCAGGGCTCTGAAATCCGTGACCAGTCTATACTTCTTATTGCCTTGCGCATCTGGCTTTTTTGGCACGATCCAGAGCGCTGAAGAATAGTTTGACCTTGATGGTACAACTATATTTTGCTCCCGCAATTTGTTTAACTCCCTAGTCATATTTTCCCTTAGGGCTGGTGGAAACCGGAACCTATTTGATCGAATTACCTTGTTCGATTTAAGTTCGATTTTATGTTGTATCAAGTGTGTCGCAGGAAGGGGCTCTCCCTCGAGGCCAAACACTCCTGCGTACTCGTCAATGATTTCCGTGATGTAATTTACCTCTTCTTCATTACATCCTTCTAAATCTGCCAGCTCTAGGATTTTCTGCACCCTCTCTTTGCGTAAATCAGTGTTGTGCATCAGTTTTGCGTTTAGGTCCCTTATTTCTTTGTATTTTTCTCTCTGTTTATCCGCCTCGTACATGCGCCTCAAGCATGCTGAAAAATCAACTGCCTTATCAGCTGAGCCGTCCCCGTCGGCTTGATAGAGCGGGTTTGGGATATCCACCTCGTACATGCGCCTCAAGCATGCTGAAAAGTCAACTGCCTTATCAGCTGAGCCGTCCCCGTCGGCTTGGTAGAGCGGGTTTGGGTTTTCTACGCTCGTTTCGCATTCTTTCAAATTAACTATCGGGGCGTCAATCGAGATCTCCTCGTTGCCAATATTTATGCATTCTGCATAGACTCTGCCGTTCCTAACTTCGGCAATAAAATTTCCAAATAGTAAATGTTTATGCAGATTCATTATTGGAACCCAACCTATTTTTACGTCGTTGTTTGCAACCCTGGCACTGATTATCAACTTTTGGAGGCACGGTTAGTCTCTCATTCGTCTCAAACTGTATGGACGAACTGCCGAGTCTAAGGCTCTTTGTGGCTGCATCTACACAACCTTCGTAGCGGTCTATTATATCCCATCCGATTATTCCCGCATTCTCTATGGGGAAATCGTTGGATACCACGTGCACTGTGCACTTATGACCTTGTATTGCTACTTCGGCCTGACCCAAGGTGTAAGAGGCTCCCGGAGTGACTCCTTTTATTTCTATAATTGTTTGCCTATCTATTGGGTTGCTGGGTTCTAAATACCCGATCTTCACGACGGAAATGTCGGCTCCTGAATCAGCATAGAATTTGCCCTGTCTCTGCTTCAATTGGGGGCAATCGATGTTTACTATTGGCGGTTGACGACCCGCAGACAAAAATTTGATTTTTATCGACTCTTTTACTAACTTGCTTTTTGGTTTTGGATTTTCTTCACGCTCGGCGTTCGAGGATCGCGTCGAGCGTGCGGCTAGTTTAAATGCTGCTTGCTAAGCTGCTTATTTTGCTCGCTGCTATCGTTGGGTATCGACTCGGCGCTCGGCGGCTCCTTATTACCGCTGCTGTCGCCGGCACTAACAGAGTCGACCTTCACGTCATTACGCTGAGTGTTGCTAGCATAGTTTCTATAATTGCCTCTATTGTTGTTGGTGCTACTATAGTTATTCCGGTTTCTTGAATTGCTAAAATTCCTATTTTCGTTGGCTCGATTATTGACCAGCCAAGGATTTTTTATTACCTTATTCTTGGCATCTTTTTGTAGCTTCCAACATTCGCTAATGTCATGCGTTGATTGCTCGCAATAGTCGCAATATGGATTAGCAAGCGGCCGAGTTGCTTGCGTGCGCAAGTTATTTGATGCGCTTGTCCTTGGCGCTGGATTGCAGCTGCAAGTGTTATCAGCTATTGCTCGGCGCACTTGCACTGGGTCGGCGGCTGCCTGCCTGCTACTTGGCTGCAAATCGTCGCGAGAAGGGGGGGGGGGGGGGGCGGCAGCGCTGTGCCTCCTGACAGCTGGCCTAATGCTGATCGGCGCGCGCTTTGTTTTCCTTCGAACTCTAGCGCGAATCTTATCGCCTCATTCAGTGACCTTGGCCCTTGAATGCGCACTTGGTGGTCGAACGGTGCCTTTAGCCCGAACATAAATTGCTGCAGGGCGTCCTCGCCGGCGTAACGCTTTCGGGTTCCCTTGTCGCGCTTCGACAGGTCCGGCGCGGATTCGACTATCGTCAGCAAGCGATTATAGAGTTTCTGCATTCTTAAGCCATAATCGCCGACTGGCTCCCTGTGTTCCTGCTGCAACATCTTTATTTTGGCCTGCACCTCATCGGCAATTCCTATATTGCCGTACTGCATTGTGAGGTCAGCCAAAAGCTGCCTCACCGACTTATAGCTGGTAAGCCTGGCTTGATATCCGTCAGCTGCTTTCCCCGTTAATTTATTGGCCAATGCTATTATTAATAATTTCTCTAATTCGGGGCCAAACGAGTCGCGCAGCTGTCTGACCGACTGGCAAAATAGATTTAGTTTGTCCGGGTTGCCGTCGAACGTTGGCAATAAATTTACAGCTTGAGTAAATGAGACTTTCCCGCCGAATCCTTGTCGCCGACGGTGCCTATCATTACTACGGTCGCTAGGCGCTGAATCACTCTCGTCGTCGGTGTCTGAGTCGACATAATACGCGTATGGTTTTTGGTCGGATTCGCGCCGTCGCCTGCTACGCTCGTGATCCCGATGGCTGCTACGGTCGCTCCCGCTGTCATCCGACGGGTTGCGACTGGAGCGGTATCGCTCGCTCTCGCGCCAATCACACCGATCGCTTCTAGTGTGCTCGCTTCGCTTGTAAGGACGTACGCCACGCTGCCGCTCTCGCGGCTCGGGTCGCGCTGAGCGCCTGCATACGTTTAGCGCGCTGCTGGAATCGCGCGCTGCGCCGCTGCATGCTCTTATCGCGCCACTCTCGAAGCGCGATGTACGGCTATGCGGGTTTATCATGCGCTCCTCGTTGCGCCCCGTATTCGCGCACGCATCTCCCGTGAATCGGTGTGATTCGGTGGCCCGTGCGCTCCTTGATGCTTCTCGATTTTTAAACGATTTCCGAGTACGAACCGAGGCGCGATTGTCCTCGCTATCCGAACCGTTGCGTACGTACATGCTTTTATTTATTTGGGACGGCAAAATTAGACGCCGCTTATTTCTTATTTTTGCGCGATCTTCCTGGAATATTTCGCGCCTCTCGGCGAGTGATTCAGGCTCGCTGCCGTTTCCGGAACCATCGCTACTATATTTTTGTCGGTTCGTGTGGCAATTTTGACGGCTGTCCATCGCTTGCTTGATCGCCGCCTGGACAGACGCGAGCAATGCGGCACTTACTTGCTCCTGCTCGCTGGAAATTTTCGAGCCCTTTGTTTTTCTGGGCCACTCTGCATTTTTACCGCTGCGCGCACCGCTTGCGCTCCGTGCGCTCTGCACGCTCCACTCTCCTGGACTAAGCTCGCGTTGCCTGCGTTTATTTTTGCGTTGCCTGCGTTGATTTTTGCGTAAATTATTCGGGTTTTCGCCAACGTTTACGTTTGTCGCACGGGTCCTGCTGTGTTCGATTCTGCCGCGTTCGCTGCTCGCATCGCGATTCTTCCTAGATGTTATTTTTGCGGAATTTGCGCGAGTTAATTCGGGATCTCCGTTTTTCCAAACTATATTTTTAATTCCGAGTAAATTCATTACCCCGTCATTGCATTTATCATTTATGGCCCAACGCTCTGGGACCTCTAAATCGCCGACTACCGAATTTTCGGCGTCGCTGCCGAGCTCGCTGTCGGACGATCTGGAGTCGGCGGAGCCGCTTTCCGACGGAGATCTCGCTGCGTCACGGAGCCGCGCCAGCCTTTCCTCTAGTTGGCGACCGATTTCAGACGGTGCTTTTTCGGCACTCGTTCCGATGGCACCTGCTGCATTGCAACCTATCAATGCGTCGCCTACTAGAGGATGCTGATCCACCGTCGCCGCTTCCTTCGCGGTTTGATCACGGTCGTCGACGATGCGTTCACCTCCGCTTTCGTGCGATTTTGTACGCGCACGCTCACCTTGGCTTGAGCTGCCCGAGCCACGAGATGCAAGCTCGATCTCGCTGCGCCATAGCGCTCTGCGTGCCTCGGGGCTGAGCTTGCTTAAATGTACCAGCACTTTTTCGGCGCGCTGAAATATTTTTTTTATTGCTCGCCGGGTCTCCCGATGTATGCGACGCGCGCGACCATTTGCCCTGAATTAGCAGGCTCCGCGTTGCAAGGTCGAATTTACCTAGGCGTTTTAAAATTTTTTCTATTAAACGATCTTCGCGCGCGATGATTTCGGAGTCGCGTTGAGCCCGGATCACTGCTCTTCTCTCGGATTTCGCGTCCGGGTCCGTCTCGTCGGACAACACATCGGATAAGTCGGAAGGCATTTTAAAATTGTTCGCTCGAATCAACTATTAATTTAAAAAAGGAAAAAAAATTCCCGAAGCTGCGCGCTAGGACAAAAAGACGACTTACAGAATTGCAGCGAAGAATACGATGTGGCTGCACATCGTCGGTATTACTGGTGATGGCGTGCGAAGGCGGCTGCTCTCTGCTGCTGCGGCTGCTCCTGGGCTGCGGCTGTCTCGCGCGCGTCGGCGGCTGGTCCGCGCCGACGATTGAATTGCGCGTGGAGGCTGCTGGACTGGCCTCGTTGGCTCAGGCGGGCTTAGGTGGCCCCGATGGGCTTCGTTGTCCCCGATGGGCTTTGTTGGCCCCGATGGGCTTCGTTGGCCTAGTGTAGGCTTGCGGCTTATCGCCAGTGGGCCGCTCTGATCGTTGCTTGCTCTCGTGGCTCGGCGGCCGGTGCTCTGCAAAACCACTGCGCTCTCGATTACGGGTGGCGGCTTCTTTTCTTCTTTTTTTTTTTATGCTCTGCGACGGCTGCTTGCGCGACGTATTGGCGTCTGCTGAAGAGTACTATCACACTTCGATGTCCTGCTCGCGCGCTCGCCCGTATATATATTTTGTGTTTTTAATTAAACGTTGGAGAGAGAAATCCTCGATTCCACACAGGCCCACGAGGGATGCCAAATGTGACGGATGGTTGGAGGGGTCCTCCTGTGCCGCCAGAGAAAGGCGCGCAGGAATTGAGGAGACAGGGCTTTTGGGTAATCGTGGCTTTATTAGGTCCGAGCACCTCTCGTCGTGAGTACCGCCGGCTATCTGCTGCCCGCTCGCGGTCGCATCGCGACCCGCCAACGGTCCCGCGCGCAAAAGGTGCAAGTCCTGCACTTTTGCGCGTAGGAACACTGGAGCAGCGTCGGGCAGAGCTGACTGCGTGTCTTGCGCGCATCCGCTCTGCGATAAGGAAATGCCACGGAAAGCCAGAAGCTCATCCGTGACAATAGAAAATATTATAATGAAGCTAATGAAACAGATAATATAAGAAACAATAAAAATGATAAAATAAGAAAATATCCTGTTTTGAATATAAACGAAAAAAGTTTAAAATTTATTTGTAAATCAAACTATTTATGGTCCATGACTGAAATATGTAAATATTGTAATGCTAATCATTTTACTTTCGAATATGTCAGAGGTAAAGAATTTTTTAAATGTTGTCAAAAAGGAAAAGTAGAATTGACGGAAAATCCTTCCTATCCAGATGAATTAAAACTGTTAGCTACAGGATCATCAAATGGTAGTATTAATTTTCGCAAGAATATACGATTATACAATAATGCTTTAGCGTTTGCAAGCTTTGGAGCTAAATTTGATAAAATCTTTTCTAGTGGACCACAAATAATCAAAATTTGTGGTCAAATATATCACAATGTTTATGCTTTGCATCCAAATGAAAATGAAAGACGAAAATTCGGACATTTATATGTTTTAGATAATGAAATGGCGGCAATTGAAAGAAAATAATTAAAACAAGATTCCGATCTAAAATTGGAATTGTTACAACAATTAGATAACTTATTAAGAAATTGAACGATGCGCCAAAATTGATTGCAAACCAAGAACAGTTATCATGTCAATAAAACGAAATGATAATTTAGATAAAAATAGATTCAATGAAGCTAGAAGTTGCAATGGTTTTTGTTGGTGTAGATGGCCATCCTCCTATAGAACGTATAGATATTGTTATATATTCGAAATGTGAAAAACCGATAAGTATTCCTCAGATAAGTAAACATACGGACCCTATAACGTATCCTCTTATTTATCCAAACGGGAGTTACGGATGGATGCCTTATATGAAATGTAAATTTGGCAGCAATAATATTTCAAATTTGCAATTTTACAAATATCGATTAAGTGTAAGGAATGGATTCAATTCATATCTAAATTTGGGAAAAAATTCTCTACAGGCAATAATTGATGCGTTTGTATAAGTTGAAAGTTCAAGATTGTATTTTATATGAAAAAATCAAAATATTCTAAGAAGTGATTGTTATAAGGGCGTAATGGATTATTTGCATAAAAAAAAAAGAATCTGAAAATATGACAATCGGAAAAATGGTTATATTACCCTCAAATTTTACTGGAAGTGCAAGATAGTTAAAACAAAATTATATTGACTCAATGACTATCGTTAACCGTTATGGAAAACTTGACTTATTTATAACTATGACATGTAATCCAAACTGGAAAGAGATAATAGATAACTGAAAATCTATAAAAATATGAAACAGCAATTGATAGACAAGATATCGTTGTCAAAGTGTTTCAACAAAAAGTAAAAGAATTTAAAGAATTGGTAGTTAAGCAAGGAATTTTAGGAAAAAGTATAGCTTATACTTATGTTATCGAATTTCAAAAGCGAGGACTGCCTCACATGCCATGTTATTATTTTTAGACAAAAATGATAAACTTGACACACCTGAAAAAGTTAATGATTTAATATGTGCAGAAATACCAAATGAAGATATTTATCCACATTTATATAATATTGTAAAACAATCTATGATAGACGGTCCATGTGGAAGTCAAAATATGAATTAGCCTTGCATGGATAATAGTACAGGAAAATGTACGAAAAACTTTCCAAAAAATTATAACGATACAACGAATTTTCAAACTAATGGATATCCAATCTATAAACGAAAAAATTATGGTAGATAAATAAATTATAAAAGTCAGCATCATAATAAAGTAGCTGATAACCGTTTTGTTGTTCCGTATAATCCTTATTTGTCGTTAAAATTCAATTGTCATATTAACGTAGAAATATGTTCAACTGTACAATGTATTAAATACTTGTTTGAATATTGTTATAAAGAACATGATTGTGCATATATTGAAATACGTAACGCTAATATGTATTCTAAAGAAACCGACTGCACAGAAAATAATGAAAATAACAATGAATACGAATATGATGAAATTCGGCAATATATTAATACAAGATGTCCTCCAGAACCAATGTATAGATTATTAGAATATGTATTAAATGAAATATCATATGCTATAATAAGATTAGCTGTACATGAGAAGATGCACAAGACGTATATTTTGAAAAAGGAAAAGAAGAAATAATAAAGAACAAAAATGTAGAAACTACATTAACAGCATATTAAGTTAAACCAAACAGATTCTGAAGCATTAAATTATCTATATTCTGAAATACCAATGTTCTACACTTTTGATGATACATAAAAATGTGGAATATAAGAAAAAAAATTAATAAGCCCATATTGAGCAGAATGTACTTAGTCAGCCCGAAAGAACGAGAATGGTATTTTATAAGATTATTACTTTTACATGTCAAAGGCCCAACTTCATTTAACGATTTACGTACCGTCGATGGTGTATTGTATAATACATTTTATGAAGCTGCTTTAGCTAAACAGTTGATTAGTGAAGACGAAGAATGGGATAGATGTTTAGAAGAAGCAACGCAAATTCAAGTTCCTACTACACTTTGCGCATTATTTGTTTTTATATGCATTTATCACAATCCTATCAATGCAAGAAATTTGTATGAAAAATACAAAGAATTTGTCTATCACCCTAAATATGAGAAAAGTATACGTGAAAATATTGCATTGAATATAATTGAAAAAAATTTACAAATAAATGGATTTTCCTTAAAGGATTTTCATTTGCCTGATGTGAACTCATATATGGAAGAATATGATGATATATCAACACTTTATGATAAAAACAACGTATTTAATGATTTGCAATTAAAAGTGACATCCTTAAATGTAAATCCAATATATATATATATATATATATATATATATATATATATATATATATATATATATATATATATATATATATATATATATATATATATATATATATATATATATATATATATATATATATATATATATATATTGGATTTACATTTAAGGATGTCACTTTTAATTAAAAATAAAATATTAATATAATAAAAATTAAATATAATATAATATAATATTATAATATAATATTATTAATAATAAAATATAATAATAAATAATATAAATAAAATATATATATATATATATATATATATATATAATGCGGTTTTAGAATGTTTAAAATACAAATAGAATAATTTAATTTTCATTGATGGACTAGGAGGAAGTCGAAAACGTTATTTACTTACCATTTTAATAAACTACTTGGGGCCTGCGGCGGCTCAGTCGGTAGAGTGTCGGATTCCCACGCCGGTGACCCGGGTTCGAATCCTAGTCTCTGCCGATTGATACAAGCACCTCTGTAAAAATTACATGTGCTTTGTTTACAAACACACCGCAGACCCCCGTCGTCGATTAGCACCATATGGAAGCACAAACATGGCGACGTTAAATAATAATAAAAAAAATAAATAAATAAACTACTTAAAATTTTCAAATATACCATTTTTGTGTGTAGCTTGGACAGGCATTGCAGCAAATTTATTGACCAATGCGAACACAGTACATACCACATTTAAATTGCTACTTAATATTACTAACACTTCAACATATAATGTGAAACATAACTCTAATGATGCTAAAAAATTAATGGAATTACAAATTATTGTATTGGATGAAATATCAATGACATCTAAATTTGCTTTTGAAGCTGTAGATTCTTCTACAAAACATATGTAATGTAAAAAATGTATTTGGTAGTAAAACTATACTGGTTTCAGGTGACTTTAGGCAAACATTACCAGTTGTCCGACATAGTAGTCGAATACAAATTATTGAAAATTCAGTCAAACAAAGTTATTTATGGCCCAATTTCCTACGCATCACGCTAAATAAAAATTTGAGAGTATTCGATGATGATAATAATTTCAAATAATGGCTATTAAATGTTGGTGAAGGAAAACATTCCAGTTCATATGAGCAAGTACATGAATTACTCGAAATTCCTAATGATATATTAACAAAAAAAGAAGATATCATTACAGAAATATTTGGACATGATATAAAAAATAAATGATAAACAATTTAAGGATAAAGTAATTTTAGCTCTGAAAAATAGTGATATTATTAACATTAACAATGCCATTCTAAAGATGATGGAAGGAGAAATATTTGAATATTTAAGTATAGACACCGCAGAAGACTATAATGGAGAAAATCTGGATGTAATGCTACCAACAGAATTTTTAAACTCGTTAACTCCCAATGGTTTCCTACCACATAAATTACATCTAAAAGTTGGTGCAATAGTAATACTTTTAAGAAATTGAAATATAAATGACGGGCTGTGCAACGGGACAAGATTATCAATGAGAAAATTATTAAAATATTCAATTCAAGCTGAAATTATGAGTGGAAAAATACTAGAAAATTAGTTTTAATACCAAGAATAACTTTATCACAATCTAAGGAAGAAATACCTTTTAATATGCGTCGAAAAAAAGTTCTCATTAGATTAGGTTTTGCAATGACAATTGATAAATCTCAAGGGCAATCGTATGATCAAGTTGGTGTTTACCTGTCATCAACTATTTTTAGTCGCGGTCAATTATATGTTGCTCTTTTAAATGCAAGAAATAAAAATAATTTAAAAATTTTATTATTAAACAATGCTAAAATAAAAGGAGATAAATTCAAACAAGAAAAAAAACCTACAATAAAAATATAGTTTATAATAAAGTATTATAAATGTTCGTAATGAGTTAAATCAAAACGTATGGTATCGACAGCAACATTGTTGCAATGTAGCGCTGTAATTAAGAAAAATCGGAAAAAGGAAAAAAAATATATGACTCTCAAAACATTCCTTACCAGCACGTCCACGTCATGAGAGTCGGGCAACAACGCAAATCCTTTGGCTAACGCTGGAAGGACAAGTAACTTCTTTGTTTCAGAATACACGTGAAATTTAATAGCTACACCACTTATGAGTTAATATACAAACACATTTATTTTTTAATTTTCATGTATGTATTTTTGATGTTTTTGTATTTTTTTTTACTTTTCAAATCAGATAAGAATTATAAAAGCGGTCACTCTAAAATTAATATAAATAGTCAAAAGATCGGTTTTATTTCTCAGTTTCATTTAGCTTTTCGAAGCGGAAAGGTCGTTGCATTTGAAAATTGAAAACGAAATCTACGCATTCGCGAAAATTAATACAAATAGCCAGAAGAGCAGTTTTATTTCTCAGTCTGTTTTACCTTTTCTTAGCGGAAAGGTCGGTGAATTGGAAAATTTAAAAACAAATCTACGCATGCGCGAAAATTAATATAAATACCCAGAAGAGTGGTTTTGTTGCTCAGTCTGTCTTCACACTTCGAAGCGGAAACGTCAGTGAATTTGAAAATTGAAAACAAAATCTACGCATTCGCGAAAATTAATATAAGTAACCAGAAAAGCGGTTCTGTTGTTCAGTCTGTTTTACCTTTTCGAAGCGGAAAGGACGGCGAATTGGAAAATTTAAAAACAAATCTACGCATGCGCGAAAATTAATATAAATAGCCAGAATAGCAGTTTTATTTCTCAGTCTGTCTTCACACTTCGAAGCGGAAAGGTCGGTGAAATTGAACATCCAAATCAAAAACTACGCAAGTGCGAATATTAATATAAATAACAAGATGAGCAGTTTAATTTCTGAGTCTGATTTAGCTTTTCGACGCGGAAAGGTCGGTGAATTGGAAAATATGAAAACAAATCTACGCATGCTTGAAAATTAATATAAATAGCCAGAAGAGCAATTTTATTTCTCAGTCTGTTTTACCTTTTCTTAGCGGAAAGGTCGTGAAATGGAAAATTTAAAAACTAATCTACGCATGCGCGAAAATTAATATAAATAGCCAAAAGAGTGGTTTTGTTGCTCAGTCTGTCTTCACACTTCGAAGCGGAAAGGTCGGTGAAATTGAAAATCCAAAACAAAATCTACGCATGCGCGAAAATTAATATAAATAGCCAGAAGAGCGGTTTTGTTGCTCAGTCTGTCTTAACAGTTCGAACCGGAAAGATCGGTGAATATGAACATTCAAAACAAAATCTACGGATGTGCGAACATTAATATAAATATCCATAAGAGCGGTTTTGTTGCTCATTTGACCCAGTGCAATCATGCAAAAGAAATCCGTGCGCATCATAGCCGGCACGAAAAGATGAAGCGCAATTGCGCTTGTTTAATGTCATCTTTTGCGTCACGGCCTGGCTGGCTGCACGGGAAGATACCGTGACGCTGCTACGAGAAGCGCCATGTCAGAACACTCTTTCGCTGTGCTGTGTGTTCGCTGCTAGACCGTGCTGGGCGGGACGGCGTAGCAGGGGTAAAACTTTTTTCCGTGTATAGTTGTCTCCGTAAACCAATTTTTATTTAATTTCACATTATGACTTTCATAAAAATTTTCTTCCTCTGACTTTATCATCGTAAAACCAAATTTAGGGTGCTCATTTCTTTGAATTTTCATATGTACCAGAGAACTAAATCTTTTAAGTTGATTCATATCAAAATTATAATTCCGAGCAAATTTTGTAAATGGTCTAATCATTTCTCAGCTCGTAGTCTATCTAATACGTCTACTGTATATCCCTGTATATTCTGTACCTTGATGTGCTCTAAGATAATAAATTTTGACATCATATGCTAGTAAATTCCTACTCATTATAACAAAATCTTCAAATCGATAACTTATTTCACTCTTTACTTTTCATTGGAAAGGTCATTGCTAGCTAAAAGACTAGCACTATTTTTATGATCTTTATCTTAAATAATAATACTCAGATAAAGAAACAAAAAATATAGTGTTTAAAAATAGATTTAGTTTAACAACACTATATTTTTTGTTTCGTTATTTGAGCACTTTTTGTTGAGATAAAAATCACAGAAAAAAGTGCTGGTCCCTTTATTGTACCCGGCCCTTCAATTCTCAAAAAAAGTAACTATATATTTATTTCTTTTGGAAATTACACACACTTCACAATCTAAAATTGACTCGTCAAATTTTACGTACATAATTCTGTATTCTCGTAAAATTGTTTCTGTAAAGCCTTTAAATAAGCTAATAAAACGTAACCCATTCTCCCATGCAATAGTAGCATTTAACTGTTTTTTCTTTTAATAAATATGTTCTGATCTGTTACTCTTGGTATGTCACTATTTAATCATTTTATGAACGACAACAGCTTTTCCATCAAAAACTCACTTTCTCATTATTACTCACTAATCTATTCACTTCATCTACACCACCTGTTCTCAAACCCGCTGTAGAATCTTTATTCGAACATCGAATTATATTGTTTTTACTCATCATAATTTCGTAATATCAATCTATATCAGTAACTCCTGAATTTATTAAAACAACTTGGCTAATAAATCTCAAATCATTTTCGTTGCAATTGAATTTCTCACCTAATGCATAAACGAAACCTTTTTAATTAAAAGATCATTTATCAATATTTAAAGCAGTTATCTCACTTTTATCTTGTCATTGTACTTCTAATATCTGCTGACTTTTCTGATTGTTGTTGTTTGTATTCTCTGGTTTTATAACCTGATCTACCCCGTCCTCGTATATTATAATCTCCTCTACCTCTATTTTTATAAAAATTAATCGATTTATATCTCTTCACACTATCGCTGTTTTTTATATCATTTACTTTTCTCTTATCTCCTCTAATTTCACAATAATTACTATAATCGTATCTATCATTATAATTGAGCTTATTCACATATCTCATCTCTCCTGGTCCATCCTGGCCATCTTCTCTAGTTCCAGAGTGATGGCAATTTCATTCTAGAAGATTCTCAAATCTGTCACATCTGTAGCATTTTCTAGCTATTTGATACCGCTCCAGCTGTTAAAGCCGTCGACTGATTTGAACTACCAACTGCACGCTCAGCTTCAACATGTATAAGATATGTCATTAATTCTTCATAACTCAACTCTCTGCCATGCTGGCCTTTATACATCAATTGACATATTGTACATAACGTGTACAGCCTAAAATTATAAAATGCATCTTTCAAATTTTTATTTTAATTCAAATAAAACTTAAGGGGCTAGACTAGTTTCTCACTTTCAAAAAATTGATTTTTTTGTTGTTGCATTTTTCGTTAGTTTAACATTTTAAGAATAATATCCCAAAATATTAGAGTAGGATCTGAAATATTGTCGAAATGGCAGGCTGCTGAAGCGAAGCCGCTCAGCAGCCAGGAATTTAATTTATAACATTAAAATCAGTAGTTTAGACTTTAACGACTTTAATCAGAGACTTTAACCGCTATTTTCTCGAAACTGAATTGTTCAAAATTGCTGCAGCTCTAACTCGCGAACAAATCGATTAGAAATTTTGAGGGTATACTCAGCACACGTTTTTACATACCATGAACTAGGATCTTTTTGATCCGTTAAAAAATGCCATTCTGCAATGCAAAAAACGGACATTTTTTGCAAATTTCGAAAGTTTTTTTTCAAAACGTCGTCATTTTGTTAATTTTTAATAGTTTTAAAAAATGCTAGTTCATGGTATGCAGAATGTTATCTAGTTTAACGCCTTTTTTGTCTTTTTTGTATTTCAGATTTTCTGACGTCACTTACAACTGCAGTCGTTCTGCTACTTTATTTTATGGACCTCCAAGAAATTGGTCTATATCTCGGCTATAACTTCATATTCAACGTGAAAAAATTTGTGGAATTACATTAAATGATGCTTAATACAGTCCAAAAAATTCCATAACATTTGGTCGTATAATTTTTTTTATATCACATATTAAGGGACTAGAAACTAGTCTAGTCCCTTAATATTCTTATCTACAAAATCTGGTTCGTAATTATTCTATTCTACATTGCCTGTTCTAAAATCAGCCTTATTTAGACTGTGTAACAAATCATAATCTAAATTTACCCAGCTACGATCAAGCTTCTACTTGTCTAAGCTTATTTGCTCTTCTTTGTTTCAAGTCTCTTTTTCTTCTTAACTACTCCTCAGTTGTTCTAAGGTGTTATTCACTTCTCCTCAATTCTTTATCTTTTCTATTCTATTCTACTGTTCTTTCCTAGCTTGCAGTACAGCAGTTCACTGCCTTTGCTCATCGACTCGTCACTGCTTTTTCAGTTCTATTACTCGATTCACACGGAGAAATCGATCGTAACGCCTGATCAGTTCGTTCTGTTGAGAAAGAAACTCTTCCAGGCTGGCAGCTGTTACATTAATACATTTCTCACTATTCTCATTAATACATTTCTCATTATTCTCATTAATATATTTCTATTTTAAACTTTTCATTCTCTCATCTAAATTTTATCTTACATTAAATCTTTCTTTTATTAAAGTAGGAGCGTTCTTATTATACGGTTTTAAATTTAATCAATAAATCAAAATCATTACAGTACTGGACTTACTAAAGCCTGAATTATATTTTTCAATTGATTTTATATGTGGCAATATATTACCCTCTGGTCTAGGTAATTCCTTCGCAGACTTATCTATATCTATTCTCTGCTGTATCCCACTAGGTTCGAGCTCGTCTGAAGCATCTTCATCTCTCGATAGCTCATTGCTCACAGCATTCATTATCTCATCTACATTCTCAGGAATTTTCTTTTCCTGCTGAGACTGCTCCGTTGTCTCAGGTCTTGCTAGTAGACCAATCAACAACATTTGCCAACATCGTTTTCAATGCGGTCAGTGGACTCCGGGACCACGCGAACCGCTTCTACTTTCAGATCATTCGTACCTGTAAAATATTATTTATATAAAAGTAGGATAATGTTATCAGTTGAATAAGCCGAACATCGAGCAACATCGAACAGCAAACTCAAATCACGAAATCAGATGTGCTCGAACATCAAAGACACACCCAATTTCATGTTATTGTTGTACAAGACTTGGCTAATGTTATCAGTTCAATGTGCCGAACATCAAGCAACATCAAACGTCAAACCATGAAACCAGATGCGTCCGAAAATCAAGGTCACACCCAAATTTCATGACTATAATGACAAAAACACAGTGCCCATCATCTCCACAATCACGAGCCAGCTGAGTTTAGAATCTTGCAACTGCTTTGTTTTAAATGATTTCATTTTTCTTATCTACAACTTTTCTCATAAATATCTGTTCTTCATTTAATGTTTCAAATTTCAAATCAATTATAACCCGCACAAGTCATAAATGTGCAGTCACAAAATGCAAGGCTTCATTTATTTATTTTAATGCCACATTATTTTAAATTCAATTTCATTTAATTTTAATTTTAATTTGTATCATTGCAACTTTTAATTTTAACTTTTCAAAATCTCAAAATTTACTTTAATCTATTTTTCATAAATTCTTTAATAAGGTCTTTATTTAAAAATAATGAAATTCAATTCGTGAATTTAGAATTCACATGCACATGTGTAATTTTTAGATATTAAGGCTATGTGAAAGGGAAAAAATTATGTCTGGGCCGGTCGGTAAAGTAGAGCCATGATCCATTATGTATATGAATTAGTTGTATTACACATAGGTGGCGTTGATGCACTCTATATACGTAAGGAAATACAATTTCTCGGCGTAATATCGCAAAACTCGCCAACCGCAATAAAAAATGCAACGAACTCAAAGTTATTATTTTACGTCCGATTCTAAAATTGTTGTTCACGAGGCGGATACAATCGCGCGAAATAGTGTATAAAGCTTTCGAATTTTCGATAATTTGTTATTTTTCAAAAACAAACTTTGTCTGTCTATTATTCAAGATATGCATTACTTTCAAAAAGAACATTTTGTTTTTGCAATTTCTAATTATTCATTATAATTATATTGACATTTAAAGCAAATTTCGATGGGGAAATACGGTAACGTAAAGAAACGCGATTTTCAAATTTTAACAGATATTCCTTAGGAAAAACTTTTCAATTTCTCTTTCAGAAAATATTTTACTAAATTAGAATTGACACAAATAATGATTATTATTTTCTTTTGTATAAAACTGGACGGAACGAAAATAATCAAGATACATATAACAATCTTGTGACACTGAAAAATTCAGACGTAAGCATCAATAATCCCCTGTTTCGAAGGAAAAGAAAAGAAAAATGAAAGAAAGCTCAGCCGTACTACAATGCTACGTCAAACAAGTTACAACAAATAATATGCATTCAATCAATTGCGGTTCGAGCAAACGAACTTTGCTCCTAGTAGTGACCTTCACTCTATTAACAGCCATTACACATTTGCCAGGACATGAAATAAGCAAAATATAAAAATATTTATTCCTATTCTTTTTGGAAAAAATTATAAATTGCTCTTTGAGAAATTATTTTGTTACATGAGATAAATTTTTTTTACGTATTATAATATATTATAACCTATAATGATATATTATGATTATTTTACGCATTGGTAGGTATAAACAAAGTTTTTCGTGCAAATAATTCTGAATTTTACAAGATCATATATATTAATAGTATTTAAATTATTTATACTACTATTATGCTACATCATAAACTTATTCGTGAGTAACTTTTTTTATCGCTTTTTTCAAATTTTCTTCATAAAAAAACAATTTTCATGCAATTTATACATTGTTTATGCATTGTCTATATTTGCTCATTCTGCTCTATCATAATATTAGAACTTTTTACAGGAGCTATTTACTCTCTCTCTCTCTCTCTCTCTGCTCTATCATAATATTATAGCTTCTTACTAGAGCTATTTGCTCACTCATCTCTATCATAATCTTAGAGATTTTTATTAGAGTTTTTCTACTTTTTATTGTGTTTTAAAATACACTCGTATTTTATCACATACATTGTATACAAATATTACAAACGAAATTTTCAATACATGCTAAGGTGTAGAAAATGGTATTCAAATGTAGTATCATGCACTACTACTATCATGAAAACGGTATAGTGAAAAAAGTATAATGGAAAACATGCAATTTGTATGCGATTTATACATTGTATGTGCAATGTCTATATTTGCTCACTCTGCCCGATTATAATATTAGAGCTTTTTACTAGAGCTATTTGATCACTCTGATCTATTATGATATTAGAGCTTTTAAGTAGAGCTATTTGATCACTCTGCTCTATCATAATATTAGAGCTTTTCACTAGAGCTATTTACTCATTCAACGCTATCATAATATTAGAGCTGTTTAATAGAGTTTTTCTACTTTTTATTGTGTTTTAAAATACACTCGTATTCTATCACATACATGGTATACAAATATTACGCATGAAGTTTTCAAAACATACAAAAGCGGATAAAATAGTATTTAAATGTAGTATCAGGCACTACTAATATCATGCCAAGAGTAGAGTGAAAATGGTGTAATTAAAAACATGCAACTAAAATGCAAAATTCAAATCGAAGCATGCGATAAAATACTGAATCTGAATAAAAATGTCTGTACCTATAAAGAAAGAATTAATCCTAACTCTCTTGGAGTTAATATTCACACTAGTAATCAATAGTTTCACAGTGAAGGATAAATTATTCACTAGAAACAGCTAGTAAATTTTACTGAGTATTTTTAGTGAAAAATTCAATATTTACTGTATGACTAGTGATTCTACAAGTATAAATATTCACTTCGATAAAAATTAGTTTTATTTTATCTTTAGGGGTGGCGGAACCGAAGTGGAGCCCGTTTAGACTTGTTTGAGCAGAACTTTTACGTATATTTACGATTGTTCATAATTTAAGATGAAATTCGAAATTGAGCCTCCTAGATAATCATTATATCAATATTACTACCGAATAACTTTTCACTCTGTTGCCTTGCTTTTACAAACAATTGGAAATACAAGAATACTTTGAGGTTATGTATATGAGAGTAAAATATGCCACTAGTATTTTTAATTGTTTATAAAAACGAAGTAACGGAATGAAATATCATTCGGCAGTAATATTGATAGCATTCATATCTAGGGAGCTCAACTTGAAATTTTTCTTTGTATTTTATATTCGACAAATTATCAGTGAAAGAATAAACATGTTTTTAGCTCCAACACCCCCTTAAGCGTATTATATAAAATATATTAAAAAGTTTTAAAACGTTGTTTTTTACCGCGAAAGCATAAATATATGTTAACTATATAATAAATGAGGATAAAGTTTAATCCCTTTGTACCCTTGGATTTAACAGACGATCCAATATTTTCAAAAAAAGCAACAGAACGAGCTCAATGCATGATTTTATATAATCCTTAGAAAATAATCATTGAAATACAGAAAAAATATAAAATACAAAATATAAAATATAAAATACTAGATAGTCACGTGTATAGTGAATAAAAAAGTTTTATTTTTCTAGTTTAATACATGCTGAACTGATAAAAAAAATTTTTTTTTTAGTTTTTAAGCATTACATAAAAATCTTATGTTGATACTGTTTTGATTATCAAAACCAAGGACGTAAAGGGACTAACCTTTTTTCCCATTTGCTGTATTTATATTCAACATATATCTATGCTTTTGAGTCGCCTTAATGAAGAAATAATAATAAATATTATAATTTCCTGAATATTTATGTTGGCACTGTCGTTATGAGCTCAATAGTTTTCATTGCAGTAAATCATGTCACTATTTTAATATAATTTTTTTTGTTAACAATAATTTAAAAATCTCTTTCTAATAAGGGAGCCACCCTGAGATAAACTCGAAAATAGTATATTATGTATCAAGGGCGGAAAGTAGGCGATTATCGCGAGGGCATGTAAGCCGAGCCGGGGCATCCCGAGCAGCCTGAGGCGAGTCGAGTGATGTCGAGGGCTGCTGAGGCAAGGGCTACAACCAGCACGAGCGTTAATCACCTTCCGCCCGCCGTGTACACGATACTTTTTGTCCTACCTGGAACGAAAGGATGATTTTTTGTGCGTATATGAAGCGGGCGGTATAGAACCACTTTCCATCCGCCCTATATGCACGAAAAAGTATACTCTCAATGCAGATAGGACAAAAAAGACACTTTTCTTATAATCCGAGAAAATAATTTCCTTTAAAAGCAACCACTTTGAAAATTTTCTTGCTATAAATACTTAGTAACATGTGCAATTTTACCGTTACAAAACCTCAAAATCTTACTCCTACGTGATACAAGATATTACCATTATCAATACTATATTTATTGTGAAAACTTTGCGGGGTGCCCGTTTGTATGTGACAGACCAACAACAAATTATTTTTCCGACATAATTTGAGTCTTTATGACCTATACTAAAACTTATACGGTTCACCTTTTCGTTAAAAATTCTATTTTACATTATTTTTCAAAAAACCAACCAATATTTTAAAAATTACTAAAAATTTTACTTTTTAAATTAATCTGTACTACGAGAAATAATGATAATAAAATTTTTAAGGAAAAACTAAACCATAAAAGTTTTATTACATGGTAAAAGGAGTGAAATTACCGACGCTGCAATTTGAGCTAACTTTGACCAAGCCGCTTGATGTTAAAGATGAATCCATTTGTTGATGTTGCAAATCGAAGCGAAGTTCAGAGACTCTTCAATTAAGCTCTTCGTTGATTCGCTGTTACCAATTTTAATTTGTAATTTACAGTCTACATAATATTATAAAAAGCTTTGGTATATAAATATAAACTACTAATGTGGAATATTATTATAAATATACAAAAGCATGTACAAATTTAGTAGCTCATGAACATCTCGCACCTCCAGAATAAGACTATAACAAGTCGAAATTTTTTTAATTTGATTTTTGTAAGCAAAATGGATCATACGAAAATAAAAAAATTTTACACTCTTGAAAAATTAGTTTAAAATGTTTGAAAAACTATAATACAATAATAAAATTATGTAAAAGAAATTTACTTCATGAAAAATTTGCGTTACTAGCTTGATTTTATAAAAACATAGAAATTTGAGTTGCCACAGTATTGTCTCTGAATCTCATAGTGGAGTTTGCCTACGCGAGTTTACTCTACCAAAACACCATGTTTTGTTGCATGCGTAATTTATCGTGGAAACTCTTTGGCCTATGCGTTACTGAAAAATATTATTTTTAATTAAAGAAATATGAGCGGTCCTAAACTAGTTCCGATTAATTGCGATTAATTTAGCTACGGTTTGATTTAATTGTAAATGAACAATGGTAAAATATACTAATAAGTTTAGCATTTAGTAGTTTATATAAAATACATTTTTTTAATAGCAAAATCTTGAGATAATCTGTAACAATAATAATACATCATGGGAAAATAGACAATGCCTAACTATTTTCTGGCATACTTTATTGATATGAATATGTAAAATAGTATTTTAAAAAATTGTTGTTCTAAAAACTATAACAAAGATAAAATGTACCTTACTCAATTACATATGCAAGAAAATAGTTATTTAATGTCTATTTTTACATTACGTATTGTTATTGTTACAAATTATCTTAAGAAAATGATGAAATATCAGAAATACTTGCTATTAACCTCAAGAAAATAACTAAAATCAACTATTTTAAGCAGATCTCGCTATTAAAAAAAATTATTAGTTATAAACTACTAAATACTAAACTTATTAGTATATTTTACTATTGTTAAGTTACAATTAAATCAAATCCTAGCTAAATTAATCGCAATTATACGGTACCAGCATTAGACCGTTCATGTTTCTTAATTAAAAAAATTATTTTTCTGTAGCACATTAAGTAGATTTAAATTTTATTAGGTAGCTTAGTATAAGAATTTTTTAGCATATTTTTCTGTACCCAAAAGTGATTGTACCGATTTATTATTAATAAAAATAAATTAGCTCAAATTTGAATGTTGTACATACCACCAACGTAAGGTCACGTTGGTCTCTGACGTCATGAGTAAAAAAGCCTATAATGGTCACGATTATATGTCTTCGCTAATATAGGACTAATCGTCGGTGATCGTCTGAGCCAGGGAGACTAGATATACCAGGAGAAGAAATGTAATGCTTTAGTTTTCAGATGGAAAACGGTCAAAAGGCTGTTGAGGGAGCTAGCGTAGCGCCGGATCACATTATTCAACACAGAGCCGGGAAGAAAGCAGCGGAAGGTATATATAGGTATATTATACATACTGAGACGTCGAGAATTTCCCTATAACCGTTTATTGTCCGAGAACTTATTGTTAATGCGGACGTGACATGCGAGTAGTTTAAATTATCGAACTAGCATTAAAATGCTCTCTCAACACACGAAAAGGTAAAATAAATAATGAGAAAAGTTGATTTAAGTTTAATTAAGATACTTAGGATAACCTCCTAAGATCCTATGTATATTCTATTATTTAAAATTACAATGTAAAGAATACAAGAGTGGCGCTATCAACTGTCGAACTCTGACTGACTACTGGAGAGCTGTTGATAATGCTGCTCAGCTCTCCTCTCCGTGAGGGTGGTGACCTTGAGGGTGCAGAAAAGAAGAAGGGGTATGAGTGTCTCCATCCCTGGTTCTTCTTAGCGAATGGGAGAGAGTTTCCATGGGCTTTTCCCTGCATCGTCGACCAATCAGCGAAATGTTGCAGGGCTCGTACTGGCGTGGGAATGAGTTTCAGTGGGACTCTTTCTTTCCTCCGAAAACGCCACGCTGTAGACACGTGTATGAGTACGACGCGGTTCTCGCATTTTTCCAGCGCAGTAAGACAAGGGGCGCATTGTCTTGGCTTGTTCATTTCCAGGAACCCTTGAACTGCGTCTCGAGTGAAAGGGGATCCGAAAACATATGAGTTTTTGCTCGGTCATTTGAGCTTCTTAGCTGAACACATTATTTATGGCTCTTCTCGGCTTTTCCACTCGCATAGGAAAATAATCATGAATAATATTTTATCGACTGACCATTACATATTTTACAATCGCTTTTTCGAGTGACCATTAAAATAATTTATACGCTTGTTTGTTACGTTTTAGGCGTACAGAATGTATAGAGAGAACGAATATAACGTTTATTTGTATTTTGATATTAGCGCGTAATATGAAATGGAAATCGCCTGACTTCAAAATACATTTATAGCGATGTTGTGAACGGTGAAGTGCTTGAGCCACAATTGTGTATATATATATATATATATAAAATTGAGAGAGACATATTTTTGAAGTTAGAGACCTGCTCTTTCGAATGGTGACCGCGGAATCGATCTAAATTATTTTTTTCTATGTAAAAATTCAGTTTAAAAAATAAAAACACGATTTTTTCGACCTTTTTTTTTCTTCAAATCGAGTTTTAGAAGGTTTCCCGGTCTGTTAACAAGCTGGAACCCGTTCAAATGGTGGAGTAAATGTCTGAACTTTAAAAATATGTTGGGAGGAAGTTAATTTTTCACTTTGGTGTTTACAAAATGGCGGCTGATTCACAGAATTTTTATCAATGCATTCACGATTTTTTTTAGCGGAAAATATGAGTGAACCGAGGAAATTGCTAAGAATAAAAAGTTCTCAGAATCACTTAAAGAATACGCACAAATTTTTTCGAATCCTTTTGAGCAACTTTTTGATTTTGCAAATTGCAAAATTTTTGCAAAATCAAAAAAGTTGCTCAAAACTCTCCGGAATTTGTGCGTATTCTTTGAGTGATTCTGAGAACTTTTTATTCTTGGTAATTTTTGTCTAGAGCCCATTGCTTCCAAGAAAAAAATTATCAAATATCGAATTTGTATCCGTTGTGAAAATTCATCCTGCGCAGCTTTATTTCTCTCATGCCGGCGTTGCCTCTCGATATTTTGCAACTTTTTCCTATATCAACTCAATTCGATCAATCGAATATACTGTGGTGCTGTCGAAGATATAGAGAATTCCCAAATTTCATCATTATCAATATAAATCTGCAAATTTATACGAAGCAGAACATAAGTATTCGAGCAGTACAATTGATTGCAAGCTGTTTTTACAACTGCTGAACGTTGACATAATACCGAATTTTTCTATTTGACTTAAAAATGAGTAAACGGAAAGCAATAAAAAATTCAAACGAAAATTATCCTGAATCGTTTGATGATGAGTCTGATGATGAGGAATCTGATGAAGATGAAGAAAATCTTTTTATACCTAATGGGAATGATTCTGGCTCTGATGGGGATAGCTCATCAGATGATGAAAATACCGATCCAGAAATTCCCGTACAGAATGTTTCATACAGGTCTGTTTGTAACAATTACACAGAAAAACAGAAAAAATTGGAACCAGATCATATATTTTCATGGAGTGACGGAGAACAAATTTATTCTGCAGATTTAGAGGATCAACTGTTTTTGAATGCAGCAAAACGAAGAGAAATTGCCAGAATGTCAGACGTGGAATTATTTGAACTCTTTTTTTCTAGCGAGATCAAAAATTATATTATTGAAGCTAGTCAAGTAAACGGCTTACAAATATCTGTAGGAGAATTGAATACTTTTGTAGGTATACTTTTATTATCATCTATCAACATTCGACATAATCAATATGAGTACTGGAAAACTGACTCTCTTGTGAATTGCACCACAGTATATTCGATTGATCGAATTGAGTTGATATAGGAAAAAGTTGCAAAATATCGAGAGGCAACGCCGGCATGAGAGAAATAACGGATACAAATTCGATATTTGATAATTTTTTTCTTGGAAGCAATGGGCTCTAGACAAAAATTACCAAGAATAAAAAGTTCTCAGAATCACTCAAAGAATACGCACAAATTCCGGAGAGTTTTGAGCAACTTTTTTGATTTTGCAAAAATTTTGCAATTTGCAAAATCAAAAAGTTGCTCAAAAGGATTCGAAAAAATTTGTGCGTATTCTTTAAGTGATTCTGAGAACTTTTTATTCTTAGCAATTTCCTCGGTTCACTCATATTTTCCGCTAAAAAAAATCGTGAATGCATTGATAAAAATTCTGTGAATCAGCCGCCATTTTGTAAACACCAAAGTGAAAAATTAACTTCCTCCCAACATATTTTTAAAGTTCAGACATTTACTCCACCATTTGAACGGGTTCCAGCTTGTTAACAGACCGGGAAACCTTCTAAAACTCGATTTGAAGAAAAAAAAAGGTCGAAAAAATCGTGTTTTTATTTTTTAAACTGAATTTTTACATAGAAAAAAATAATTTAGATCGATTCCGCGGTCACCATTCGAAAGAGCAGGTCTCTAACTTCAAAAATATGTCTCTCTCAATTTTTTTACTCGATCATAGCATGAGTTAAACGGCGTCAAAGACCGTCGCATCGTTTATGCCATTTTGGCCCTTAACGGGTTAAGATCAATAGTTAAGAAATCCTACTTCTGTAAGCGCTGGATGTTGAAATTAAAAGGTTCATGCATCGATTTCAAAGTTTTTTAAGTACATTTATGTACCTTTTTTAATAAATTTGTTAAAAGAATGATTAAAACTTTATAAGTCAAGGCAAAAAAATGTAGTAACTTACTATATCACTAAAATGGAAAGTCAACCATATCCACCTCATCAAAATTTTTTTTTTTCAAAGTAAAAAGCCATATGAGTCAAATTTTAACATAAAACAGGTTATCTTTCAACATTTTTCAAGAATCTAATTTTCAATGATTTTTCAAAACCCACATTTTTTTTACTCTTTGTTTTGAATAGAATCTACAGAAATATTGGCCAACTTAAATGTATCTGAATATAAAAATTGTTCCAGTCTCAATATTGTGCAATTTTTCTAACAAAATGGTTTATGTCATAGTTTGATGTAATTTACTTCCGGTAGTTTACGTCATGGCAATTTGTATATAATTTTAGTTAAAAGCTGGTAACAAGGCCTTTACTTTGAGTGGTCGCAGCATTTGTGAAGTTGTTTGGATCAAAAGATATGTCCGTTTTAATATTAGGAAAATTTTAATCCAAACAACTTAATAAATGCTGCGACCATTCATATTAAAGGTCTTGTTAAGGGGGTAGTATACCTATAAATGATGAAAAAAACGAATTTCCTTTTATAATTTATTTTTGATTTACAAGCTATAAATAACTTAAAAATAAAGTTTTAGTTATGAATAAAGCAATAAAAAGAATTTACAGGCTTTAAGTGATTATTATTAAATAACTATCGTTTTTTAAATTCGCGCATTTTTTTGTTAGTTGCACAGAACGTAGCGCCGTACTGCGTTGAAAAGGCGCAACCTAATTGTTTTATTAATAAGTGACAAGGGGAAAAATAAACTTGTGAACATACACTCAGAATGAAGCTTATTTACTATTTATTTATTAAAGTATTAATAAGGAGACATTGACCGGTTCACAACAAGAGACACGGCTCGGTTCGATGCTCATTCACGACTGCCGAGTCCTCGCACTCAGACTACAACATTATCTCGGACGAGAAGCGGCGGCTCCTTCGTCAAGGCGTACTTTTCCG
Source organism: Gastracanthus pulcherrimus (assembly GCA_949152435.1). Lineage (NCBI taxonomy): Eukaryota > Metazoa > Arthropoda > Insecta > Hymenoptera > Pteromalidae > Gastracanthus > Gastracanthus pulcherrimus. Next base: position 110,235,240 of record OX424573.1, on the reverse strand, counting down.
CTTCCTCGAAAGACTACGTGTCCATCCTAACCCCAGATTCCAGTGTTTTCCCAGTCATAAAGGTTGTCGAGTCGTCGGGAGCATCGCATCGTATGCCTGGTTCTCATAAAAGTACCGTACGTATCGTCGGAACAGCACCCTTTTATGACTACTGTACCTTTCATACCGATCCCTAATTATCCGGCCTGTCTCACGTATGGACTGTAAAATGTATTTTCCCCGAATAATCTCTCAGTTTTACAATTATTTATTATTGTTCTTATTTTAACACGACATCCTCCCACCTTGAAAATGATGTATAGCTAACGTCTAAGTTACTTATTACAAATTTTTTTTTATATTAAGAGATTAAATTGAAGCACCAACAGCACAGATAAAAAATAAACTGAAAAAAAGAAAAGAAAGAATAATCTCAAAGATAAAATTCTCTAGGTTTTCATTTTTTTTTAAATAATAAACTAATCTGTCAGGTCTTTTCGAAACTCTTCCATTTCTAGTTTTCATCATTTTCAAATTCTTATCATCGTAATTTTTATCTTTAATTTTTTATTTAACGTGGCATTCGGATGCTTGACTTCTGTCTAATTTCTTCATTACAAAATAGTTTTTATTAATGTGTAAATCATCGCAATTCAATTCAAGCGGATAATACGCTGAATAGGTCTAGTTATTTCTCCGGATGCTGTTGTTAATCGCACGACGCGTCTGTGACCGTCTTTTCCTGTGAAAATTTGCTTGATTTTTGCTAATGGCCAGTCCAAGCGCTTTGTATTATCTCTGCCTACTAGTACCAAGTCACCTACTTTGATTTCTTTAAAAAGTCTACCTTTCCGTTTCTGGTGGGTCATCGCGCCTAGATATTCGTTTCTAAATCTTTTCCGCAAATCTTGTCTTAATTTTTTACGATACGCGAAACGCTTGTTTAAATCGGTTTTTTCTACTTTATCTAGGTCTAAATCGTCGATTTCTTTCACTTCTTGCAAAAACCTAGATGGAGTCAAAGGTATTATTTCTTCATAACCTTCTGAAGTAAAAGTGATCGGACGAGAGTTTATTACGGCTTCGCAGTGTGCTAATGTCGTTAACATTTCCTCATAATTAAGACACGATTTTTTAAGAGTACGCCTTAGCAATCTTTTCAATATATCAATGAGACGCTCCCAGAACCCTCCCCACCAAGGTGCCGATGGAGGGTTAAATCTCCAATCTATTTGTTGAATCGCGAACGTCTTTGCGATTTTCTGATAATCTAAACTATTTAATTGCTTATTTAGCCCTACGAAATTAGTGCCATTATCACTATATATAACGCTCAGCCTGCCTCGTCTCGCTATGTGTCGCCTCAAAGCCATTCAAAAGGAAGCGACAGATAGAGAATTCACTAATTCGAAATGTACTGCTCTATATATCGCACAGGTAAAAATGCAAATCCAGGCCTTTTGATTTTCCTTTATGTAAATGGACCCCGCGAAATCTACACCTAATATTTCAAATATCGCCGCGTCCCTTATTCTATTGAGTAGCAACGGCGCTGAAAGCGCTGTAATTTCTTTTGAGTCCGACCTCCGATCCAAAATTTTTCTCTCAATGCATTTATTGTACCTAACACTCCCGCATGCTTGAGCTCGTTATGTTTTTCTCTGATCATTAATGTAACAATATGATCATTATTCGGTAGGATAATTGGGCATCGAAAATTAAATGTGTCTTCACTATACAAGACTCTTGTCTTTGTGCTTATTATTCCCTGCTCATCTACCAATGGCAAAAAATGATTGATTCGCTCGTCATTAAGATCTTTATAATGTTTTTTTTTAAATTATTTTAATTAATGTTGTTTCTGCGTCCCCAAGTTCACTTGCTGTTAAAAAACCCTGTTTCCTTTCATTTTTATTAGTACAATTAAACAGAAACCTTTTAACCTACCCTAAAACACGAACAATTTTTGAATAGCTCGAGTGACGATTAATCCAATCATTATTTATTTCATTACAATCATTATTTTCCCTACAAAGTAATGTTGTTCCTTACGTTACTTTTGACTTTTTTACTTCTATCTCAATTTCATCTTCATTAACGCTCAAATCGTGCGCAGGCCAGCTATCCAGAGCCTGCCTTAGCCACTCCGGCCCCTCTCACCATTTCGAGGCAAACAGCTGATTGACCGTACAAGCTCTTGACGACAAATAACGGTATACTATAGCTCTCGGCATCAGCTTCTACACTGCTGTTTGTAGCGTCAGCTTTCAGTTCCACTTTTGATTTTGCCGAGTACACATCGAAATGTCAAGCTACCCGGAAGGTGATCGATCTAAAAGACAGAGTGCTGCGGAACCATGAAAGCGGAAATTTCACGGCAATCGTTTTACACGTGTTTCATCGAACGACGGAGACTTACACACGAGCCGCAGTGAGCAGAAGTTAACGACAGCAAGCAGCAATGATGTCATTATTCATTCTGCGCACTACTACCGCATTATTGAATTTATATCTGTGTTTCTCGCAATTTCGGAAATCGCAATTTGCAGATCATGCAAGCAAAAATTAACGTTTGCAGAAAGCGGTCACCGAGGCCTAGGATTTAAAATTATTGTCCAGTGTATGTGTGGTCGACACGAAATCCAGTCAGGACCATTGATAAATACCGGCTACGAAAACAACAGACGAATTGTTTTTGTTATGAGGCTTCTTGGTATCGGTCGAGAAGGGATAAACGTATTCTGCGGCCTTATGGATATGTCTGCAGGTTTTGCAAAATCTACTAACCAACAAATCGTTGAGCATTTGCACGCAGCGTCGAAGACAATGTTCAAGAGCACCTACGAAAAAGCCGTCAAGGAAGAAAAAGAAAAAAACGTTGAACAGGAAAGACCTGCGAATCTTTTGAACGTTTCGGGCGATGGATCGTGGAAAAAGCGCGGCTGTACTTCCTTGTACGGTGTAACAACGCTCATCGGATACTACAGTGGCAAAGTAATCGATCGGATTGTAAAAAGTGGATATTGTCATTCGTGTGCCATAAGTAAAAATACTTCGGACGAAGACGCATTTGAGGAGTGGTATGAGAATCATAAAGACTCATGCTCCTCAAATCATGCAGAATCGGCAGGGAAGGTGGAGGTAGATTCCATAATGTAGATGTTTTCGAGATCCGTCGAGAAATTCGGAGTTATGTACACTAATTATATCGGCGATGGCGACTCCAAAACTTTTACTGGAATCTTAAATAGCAATCCTTACGGGGACGAGTGCACAGTGACGAAAAATGAGTGTGTTGGACACGTGCAAAAGCGTATGGGTACTTGTTTACGTAATAAAAGAAAAACCGAGAAACTCGGAGGAAAGACGCGGCTAACGGAGAGTGTAATCAAGAAATTCACGATATACTACGGTCTGGCAATTCGTCGAAATATTGATTCAGTGAAAGGTATGAAGAAAGCTATTATAGCAACATTAGACCACTACTGTTCTACGGATGAAAATCGTCGGCTTGAAAATTGTCCAGAAGGCGCCGAGAGTTTGTATCGAATGGCGCAAGGCTCAAGCGGCGAATAATCTTGCATCTTACAAACATCCGGCGAGATTAATCGATGAAACCGTGGAGAAGCACATTCGTCCAATTTATGAAGAGCTTTCTAATGACGATTTAATGAGGCGGTGCTTAGGCGGCCACACTCAAAATTCCAACGAATCGTTCAATTCGATTGTGTGGCGCCTAAGTCCGAAACATTTGAATTCCGGCTATAAAATCGTCGAAATTGCAGCATATATGGCTGTAGGCATTTTTAATGAGGGCTATTCTGCTGTACTTTCCACCATGCAGCTCCTCAATATCAGCATCGGGCAGCAGTGCAAAAATTTTGCTGACGCCGTCGATACTGAGCGCATAACGCGGGAGAACCGGCGCGCATCATTTTCTAGCAAGAAGGCTCGTACAGCCCGAAGATTGGAAACCCTCAGCCAAAACGAGTTTTTTGAAGAAGAGGAAGGACTAATGTATGGCTCAGGGATAGCTGATTAACCTCTAATTACTGTAAGTACCCAAAAACTTATATTTTTTTGGACCGAAAACTTTAAAGCGCGTTTTCTCGAGTTTTCATTTTTACGATTTTTAGAAAACGGTGCCGGTGATAGCAAAAAGAATATACGTCCGATCGAAAAAATCAATGTGATCTAGCTTCAGTATTAAATTATCTTCTATTTGAACTAAAAAAGTTGGACAAAAGTATTATTTAAACTACTTTTTTTGCAACTTAAAGTGAATTTTTTTTTCAAGAAAGTGAATTTTTTTTCAAACTTTGAAAGTATTTGGAATTTGATAACTTATTCGGTATTTTTTGAGTTCATATAGAAAAGAAACATATAAAAATTAAAAAAAATTTTGTCTCGACTATTTAAGATGCACCGCACGACCTCCATCACCGGCACCGATTAAAAAGTGCTGACTCCAGGCGCTCCGGCGAAATGGTCATAACTTGAAGAAATTTTAATACTTTTTAATAACAAAAATTGTTTTTTAAACCTAAAATATAGTACATTATGTTCTCAAAATTTCGTTTACCGCAATCATTTCCTACCCTTTCAAAAAAATCGCTGAAAAAACGCTTTTGTCGGCTCCTAAAGCAGACTCCCCCTTAAACCGCTCTCTAACACATGTAGGCGTCCGGTAAGTAACTTTCCCGCTACATCCGCGCCAATGAGAACCGCTACCGTTTTTTCTATGCTGCAAACATCTGTCAATTATGTGTTCAAACTGTCTAACTCTTTTAGCTAGCATCCTTTAGTCACCGTCGGCACGTCACTGCAAATCAGTTTTTCATCGAGGGCTTGGAAATTACACCAATAGCTGCCGTCCAAGTTACCAACATGAATTAAATACTTATTGTGTGTTGTGACGTCGGATTGCTCCCGGCCGAAAAGCAAATCCACCATTTCTTATTTTGCTATCGGTCCATAATTCAATTGATCAGTAACTTCTCTCAAAACATATGAAATTTGCGAACCAGTGTCTATAACCGCGCGCACAATCACTTCACTCGTATTATTACGCAATTTAACTCTAGGCGTCTGCATAAACGTACTTGTTACACTAGAAAAGGTAGCTAAATTGCATTCCTCTTGCGTATTTACAGCGCTTATCGATTTTTTCAGTTTTCCGCTCTGTGAGTCACTGCGTTTTTCGTCACTGAAACACATAATATCCACATGCCGACGCCCGCATTTCGAGCACTTCATATTTACTCGGTATAATCTATAACTGTGTCCGTAATTTAAACAATTAAAACACATGCGCTTTTCTTTCACGATATCTTGTCTTTTTGAGAGCAACATACTTTTTGCCTTAAGGCACTTTGCACTATCGTGATCACTTTTTTTACAAAATATGCACGCGATTCCTCTACCTTTTGCTGTCAGCAAGTTGCGCGCGCTGGGTACTTCTCTCCCCTCTGGTTGCGTTTTTTGCCTTCTGGGACGCTCTGATCCACTATGCGTACTATCTTTTAACACAAAACCTTCAACAGACATGGAAATTCTTAATTCATTTTGCACTTCGGACTCTAAAAAGTTAATAAGCCTCGTCAAACAATTTTTTGATGCATTGGACGAGCTCTCAGTCGTGTTCAAATCACTCACACTATTAGAACGTTGCCACACTCTTAGTATCTGCTCGGGTAATGAGGATTCTGCAAATGGAAACAGCATCGACGCACATTTATCGGTGGCCACGCCGAGAGTTTCTAATGCTCGCAAGTATGATTCGATTTTATCATACAAGCTGGAAAGCAGCACCTCCTTAGTAGACATGGCACTTTGGAGTACTAACTGTAAAAGCTCTCGCACGTATACTTCTATCTGCATATCATGTCGGCCAAATCTTTTCTTTAAGCTCGCGATCACATTATCGTAGTTCTCTCCCGTTGGTGGATAGCTTTTTACTAATTCTTCAGCGCGCGAGTTAGGCACCATAGCTTGAATCAAATACTGAAATTTTTCTTCTTTGACCAGATTTACGTCCTCGTGTATTTTCTTGAATAAGCTCCAAAATTGAAGCCAGTAGCGCATGTTTCCACTAAACTTTACCAGCTCGATCTTCGGCAGGTTAAAGGTCTTTCTCAATTCCACTTGAGTCGCATTTGCAGCATTATGTGGCTGGACATTCTGCACAGCGACATTTTGACCATCGGATCGTATGCCTGCTTCTCATAAAAGTACCTTACTATCGTCGGAACAGCATCCTTTTATGACTACTGTACCTTTCATACCTATCCCTATTTATCCGGCCTGTCTCACGTATGGACAGTAAAATGTATTTTCCCCGAATAATCTTTCAGTTTTACAATTGTTTATTATTGTTCTTATTTTAACACGACACTAATCATATGTTCTTGTGAGTGTTTACTTCCAAAGCTGTCTAAAAGTATAATTGTTTTCAAGATAGATCATAAAAAATACTTAAAATGGATTACTGCAATACATTTATTCAATCAGATAAGTCATCTTATTTTATCAGTAGCTAACGTAATTTTTTAATGTGTTTTGTGATATTCTTTTTCAGTTAATCAGCATACCGTACCAAGGAAAGAAGAGATCTCAGTCAACTGCTCTTGAGGAAAAAATAAGTTTTAGTCAAAGGAATGACATCTAAAAAGATATTCAAATCTATTACTGGCATGTAAACTACTTTTACTTCTAAGCGTATGATTTTTCTATTTGATACTCAAGTAACATTAATTTCTTTTTGGTTACAATTGGCACGCTCTGTATGATTAAGATGATGAAATCATGTTTTGTATTTAAAAACAGCTGCTGAAGTAATTCAGAATGTTATAATATGGACTGAGATGTAATGTTTAAAGAAATTGTAACATTAGTTAAGTGTAACTTTAAATGCAATTTTCAAATAGTACCATTTTATCGATTCTTAATAACGGGGCTTTAAACTTAATATAGTTTATATTTGTGATACATAATAACTTCAAAGAATTTGGTTTTCTGTTTCCAGATAAAAAATGGATTGCATATGTAATAAATAAAGAAGAAGCTAATAAATTTTAATAAATATTTCGATTTTTAAATAATTTTTAAATAATAATTTATACTTATTAGTATCATCAACTGTTGTTTTGCAGAGGGTATAGTCAAAATATACTTTGCCTATATTATCCTATACCAAACTTCAATAATCATGCACAATAAAAAGTCTAGATTGGCGTTGACTACTGTGTTTCATGTGTTTTAATTGCATTTAGTATAAGAATCCCAGAATAATGCTACTTTTCCAATTTTTCACACAATACTTTTATATATATATATATATATATATATATATATATATATATAAGTATTGTGTGAAAAATTGGAAAAGTAGCATTATTCTATATATATAAGGTGATGATTGTGTAACGAATTAACATGGGACATTCGAATGTTTAAAAAACCACACGTTTACATTTAAACATAAAAAAAATTATGCAATTCTTTAGTATACATCTGTGTATAAAAAAGTTTTACTGTTTAATCCATAAAATTTGAATATCTATTTCTTCACTTAATTCTGGCGGAATCACACTTCAAAGTCCAGATATAGATAAGCGATAATGAAATAGGAAATTTGAAATTTGCATATACTATACTATCCTTTTCTTGTAGTAAGACTTATATTGATTTGTATACCAACGACTGTAGATTAATTCATAAGAATAATATATATATATATATATATATATATATATATATATATATATATATTATAATAATGAATTATTTGCTTTACCTTATAATAGTAATATATTTTCTAGCAATTATAATAGAAACAAGACTACTAAATGAAATAATCAAAGTAGTGACTCGATAACCTTCCTCCTTCAGCAATATTAAAACATATTGGAATAAATTTCGAAATAATTCAAGTGAAATCTGACGAAGCAAAGTAACTCTAACGAATCAAGTGAAATCTAACGAATAAAGAAATTCATAAGTATTTTACATCATCAAATAACACAATATTAAGTACTAGAATTATACTAAAATTCAAATATTTCTACTCCATTAACTCGTATAATGTTTAGTTCCATTACACTGAAATCAATAAAAAGTAATGTCAGCTTTATGAACCCAAACAGTATCTATTTTTTAGGTGTCAAGCTGCTTTTGCTCAAGAGTTCGGTAGCTTCTACTTGGCTCCAAGTAAATTCTACTTTCTATGCGAGAGCAAACAGTAATCTTTGGACACGCCCAAGCAGCTATTGCTTGGCTCTGCAAGTAGCTGCAACTTAAGTACCTCTACTTGACTGACAATGACAGTTATTGCTTGATTGACGAATTGATATAATCTGTAATTTTTTTCAGTGTACAACATGGAATTGTCAGCGATGGCAGAGTCATGATTGCGAATGTAGCCAAATTAATCACATGCGAGGAAATTTTTTTGTCAAATTCCTTGTAGGACGTGACATATGCCAAACTAGGTTGGCTGCTGGCAGTAACCTGTAGCCTTGGGGCATCCTTTCTCCTGTGGTACGGAACTTAATCAAAAGTAAAGTTGAAATATCCAGTCTTCCTTGGTCTCACGACTACGGTGTGCGTTGTGTTAGTATGTGGAGACACACACAAGGAGAACACCAATCCTGCAGAACTCGGATTTAATGAGGTTTAGGGAGGTGCTTTTTGGTATCTAAAAATAAATCCTACCACCCTTAGTTTATTCTAGTTTATTTTACTCCGAATATACGTTATTTTAATAGAAAACGGTACCGCCTCTAGTGATTCTAAATATGTATGTAATATGCTAGTAAAAATGGTTGGAAAGATAATAAAAGTAGGCAGAAAGAGCTTTAATGTGAGACCTTGTGACATAGTATTTTGTTGTAAAATATTAAATTTACATGCTCCTAACTATAATCAGTAAGATTTTCTCTAATAATCGCAAACAGCGAATAACAGAACTGATATCCCATCCTATATAAAAAAAGTGATGGCTGTCTGTAACGTAATAAATTGGAAAAGTGTATAATTAGAAAAGAGAGGAGAAATAAGGAGGGGAGACGGGGTGAGGTGATAAGATTGAAGTAGGTGGCACTTATGTATAGTACACATGTCTAAATACATCATTATGTGTTTGTATGTGTAGTTACTGGGCTTGATTTGTACGACTATCGAAAAACTCGTGTAACGCAATAAATCGGAAAACGTAAAATTAGAAAAAAGAGCGGAAATAGGGACGGAGGAGGAAGGTTGAGCTGATAGAATTAATGTAGGCGGCGCTTATGTATTGAAAAGATGTCTAAATACATAATTATGTACTTGTACGTATAGTGATTATGACTGATTTGAACGATTATCGAAAAAGTCATGTAACGCAATAAATCGGAAAAGTGAAAAATGAGAAAATAGGGGAAATAAGGAGGGGGGAGGGGGTTGAGCTGAAAAAATTGATGTAGGCGGCACTTACGTATAGTAAGCATATCTAAATGTATATTTATGTGTTCTTATGTGTAATTATAATGCTTGATTTGTACGATTATCGGAAATGTGGTGTAATGCAATAAATCGAAAAAGTCTAAAATCATCAAAAAGTAGGGAAATAGATAGATAGATGGATATAAGATTTATTTTGCATATGTAAGAAAAATATACAATATATAATATATACAATTTTTATACATAAGATTATCATATTCATATCACATCCATATTACGATTTATCGCGATACTTCACCACATTAGTTCAAATTGCATAATTTTGGTTATACCTACACGTCACATTATAAGACTTAAAACTAATTTAATACTAAACGGTATAGCACAGCTAGTTCTCATTACAGGCATGTTGTACATCGCGGCGTTGGATAATGTGCCTGCGTATTGCCAACTTAAATCTCTTAAAAGACGGAAGATGCCTAATGCTGCGGGGGGGGGGGGGGGGTGAATTCCAAAGATGAGCACCTTGGGCTCTGAAAGAGTTCAGGTCAATATCAATACGCGACTCTGGAATTTTAATTTCCTTGGGATTCCTACTGGAGGTTCTAAACTGGTTTTGCTAAATAATGGCCACAAGCTACGGAGGCTGTCTCATGACAACCGCTTTATACAGCAGTATCGCCGCAAAGTACTCCCTTTTTGCCTCCAACGTTAACCAGCCCAGCTTCCTCCTGTAGGGAGAAATATGCTCATCCTTTTTAACACCACAGATGTATCTCACACAAGTGTTTTGCAATCTTTGGTAGGTACACAAGAGAGCAATAATCTAAGTGGGAGATAACAAGAGCGTTTGCAAGCTGCACACGCAATACCTCAGTTGTGCACGATCTAAATGATCTGAGTCCATATAAGGTTCTATAAACCTTTGGACTAATTGCATCCACCTGCTGTTTCCATGTTAATTTAGAATCCATTACAACACCGAGGTTGGTAACTGTATCGCAAAAGGGAATGAAAACGTTATCCTGTACCTCAATGCTTGGCAGATGCAGGTCCTGTAAACTATTAATGTTATAGTCTGAACCAAAAGTAATAGCCTTTATTATATTGACATTGAGGCACGGAGAATTCTCTGAAGCTCATGCAGACACTACTCGTGCTACAGCCGACAATCGATCTATGCCCTCACGAAGATTATCTCTGGTAACCTACGTATAGGTTTGAAGGTCGTCAGCATATATGCTGACACTATCCGATAATTCACCCTTAGGGCCCTTGAAATTAGACAGTATATCTCGAAGATCATTAATATACAGACTAAACAGAAGGGGCCTTAGAATCGAACCCTGTGGTACACCAAGATTGGTAGTGAGCCAATCAGATTCACGATTGGATTTTGTAACCACTCGCTGACTTCGGCCTGTGATATATAATTTGATCTACAGGACCACAGACCTGGAAAACCCCATTCTGATCAGTATGCGACATAATTTAGAGGGCTTGATTGTATCGAATGCCTTACTGAAATCGAACATCAGAAGAATGGTAAGCAGCTGCTTATTGCTGTTGATACCAACTCGGATGTCCTCTGATAGACTTAGCTGTGCTGTTTGCGTACTATAATATTGCCTAGAACCGGTTTGACATGGGTCTAGAATTTTATTAGATATAATGAACTCTGAGATTTGCTCACGGACAATATTTTCTAGGACTTTCGAGAGAAAACTTAAAAGGGCAATGGGACGAAAGTCCGTGACGGCAGACGGAATCGCCGTCTTCTTAAGAGGCACCAGATGAGCTCTCTTTCAAGTTCCAGGAAAACCTCCACAAGCCAGTGAAGAGTTGAAAATAGCAGCCAAGTGGTGATTTAAAACCGGGAGGGATTTCGCGATGACACTTTGGGGAATCCCATCTTCCACTTTCACTTGCGATGAGAAATTGGCGACGGCGAGGACTACATCCGAGAAAGTGACTTCACGAAAAGTGAAGCCGTCATCACTGGCCCTTGATAAAATGTCGTCCAAATCCACATCGAGCTCAGGTTGAAAAACGGAAACCCTCGCGAAGTGGGTGTTTAACTCATCCGGTGTGAAGCCATGAAGCTCCTCTTTGATATGAGACCTACGTTTCGGAATTCCTTCCAGATATTCGTATTATTATGCAGAGCATAAAAAATTCTGCTTTGAATAAAAGCTTCTCACGCTTCAACTGTGCGTTGATCTGCTTGAGCAGCCAGAGACTGGAACTCCTGCCATAAACCATGGTCCTGAGTCCGCTTATAACGTCGACGAACTGCATCACTGTGATTATATAGATCTTTCAATTCAGCGTCTACCCAAGGCGTATGACCTTACTTTTTTGGTTTAAAATGTTTCAGAGGGGCAAGTTCGACGATTGCTGCCATGATGTTTTGGTTGATATATTCTAACCTGCTATAGACGTCCTTACCTGGGCAACCAAGGGGCGACCAATCACAAGCATTAAGGAGGGATAAAAGCTCCTCCTATCCAATAGATTTAAAATCCCAATATGAAAAGATGTTAAGAGCAGGGGGCTTAGATGTTTGGATGTCAATAGTGACATCAATGTTGTTCGCATCGAGCACTACATCATTGTCGTCAGTAAAGATAACGTCAATCCAAGTGTGAGACTGTCCGACGTGGTAAGTCGCGCCATAATCAACTAGTTTGGGGTTTAACTCGCATGCTAACTCTTTAACGAAATTCTCTTCTTTAGATGTCGATAACATGTTTGCGTTCAGATCACCCATTACAATGCGGTACTCGTAACCTGCCGAATAAGCTACGAGATTCACTATATGATCCAAGTCATCAGTGAAAGAGATCCCTGGCGGTCGATAAATAACGGCTGCGAATATTGGAGGATGGTTGCCTTGCTGGACTTTATACATCAAGTACGCGGGAACTTCCGGATTTCCATTGTCCAGTTTTGTGCTTGAGAAACACAACAATGTCGCATTGTAACTAGTATGTACATAGAGGACTAACCCTCCCCCACGATTATTCCTGTCCTGCCTCAGTGTTGAGTAACCGTCTATCTGAACACTAACATAGTCATCGTCTCCGAAACGCGTCCCAGCCACGCCGAAAAGGTGATAGTAGGGACGAGCAGCTTCAAGGAATTGCTTAATCATTTCGAAGTGCTTACTAAGTGAAGTAGCATTAAGAAAACCCGCCCGCAGTCCTCTAACGTTTACGTCTCTCGTTATACACCCGCCTAGTCACGCCTGACTGTTAGAGTTTAAGACCGGTATATCTGAAGAAGCTAGTATTGCTATAGTCGGATGATGGTCATCCTGTGTATCCGCCGCATTAGCGCTGTCATTTTTAGCGTTATGAGCCACAGATAGCACATGAAGATCTGCAACCGAGGTTATTTCATGTGGTAATTCACCGTCTGGCTTCTTGACCAGAAACCGACCGCTCCGATGCCGAATGTATTTAATGTTTAGTCCACGCGCAATATGTTTCAGATTTTGAAACTGAACAAAAGATTCTTTGTTTAAAAATTCATTAATAAATACTTTACTTTTAAATAAACTATTACTTGTTTCCATATCTAGAGGCATTACGTTTATATCCATATCGTGTGAAATGCTGTAAACCTACGTTTCGCCCGCATAATTTCTGACACTAATTCGGGACGAGAGAGGGAGAATACTCAAGGCGATCGATGACGCTCAAAATTGTTTGCAATCGTGTTCGTATTTGTTTTCACATGAGAGTCAGTCATGATTTGTCTTTCCGATCGAAGCAAGCAATCGTGCTGACACAATGTCACCTCTCGCAATGGTCGGTAGAATTGTGGTAAGTATGGCTTGGACTACGTCCTCACGCTGCGGTTTTTCACCTTCAAATATATTGGAAATAATTATTTCCGCCGATACTACACCAGAATCGATCCCGTTAATCAGAGAACGATACTTGTGACAACCTGAAATACCGTCATGCTTGCGTTCTAGTTCCCAAGTTCTCCGCCTGCGACCTTGTGTTCGAAACCCTCCAGTGGCGGATTCTACTAATGGAGAGTCATGTGGCAGGACTGAGAGTTCGATAATGCACAAATTGTTTGTATACTGGTCGTTGTTATTGCCATCTACGTCATCGGTACCATTAATGTTGTTATTATAGTTATAACTATGATTCCTATTATTATAATAATTATTTACAGCATTTGCTCTATTTCTAATATTATTATTACTTAAATTTAATTTGGCTTCGAGGGCACGCATCCTCTCAGCCATGACTGCGTCTTCATTAACTAATAAGGCGACTACTTGCATATTCCTTCAGTATTCCAGTATGGAATTTTGCAGAGCAACCTTTATTTCCATGACGGGTAATCTATCACTCCGATCTCTGCTGGAACAATTTTCAGAATATCGAGATCCTGATCCAGCTTAGCTGTCAAGGAAGTCGCCTTATTAGCAATGGTAGAACGGTTCGTAACGCTACTATCTTCTCTGGTGATGTGTACCTACGTTGATTTATTATAGTTGGCTTCGTCGAAGATGTAGTCCATGTCGCAGCTCTTGTTTCCGTTCTCGGTTGTACTGTTGTTGGCCTCGCTGATGGTTGGGGTCTTCATAGTGTTTGTGCTGCCCGTATGCAGTTTCCCTTACTCAGCTGCAGCTCGTCTTGCGCCTATGCTGGATGGTGTAGAGGCGTGTAGTGGCAGACATGCGTAGCCGCTTTGTTCGGAGGGTGTGCCATTTTTCTCCCTCCGTTGGCTGGGCGATAAAGCGCTGAGCCTCTCTACCTCGCTGGTTTTTGCGCTGGAGAGATTCTGACATAGAGGAGCGAGAAACGGCAGTTGTGGCGAAGAGTTGCTGACAATGGGAGCCGCCTGTGTACTGATCTGCTGACACTTTGGCGCCGATGACGCACGAGAATGTTCTTGTTTATCATCGGAATTGTTATTGTCGTCCCTTCTACTGTTGTTTCCCCCCCCTCTCTCTCTCTCTCTCTCTCTCTCTCTCTCTGTGTCTCTTTCTCTCTCTCTCTCTCTCTCTCTCTCTGTGTCTCTTTCTCTCTCTCTCTCTCTCTCTGTCTCTCTCTCTCTCTCTCTCTCTCTCTCTCTCTCTCTCTCTCTCTCTCTCTCTCTCTCTATAGAAATAGATAACCTAAAAATTAAAAATAAAAAATTACATGATAATAACGTAGAAACGAACACTTTATTGACCAATACAGAGGTAAAATATAGCATGTTAATTGAAAAAATCTATAATCTAGAGCAAACAAATCTTGAGTCACAGACTAAAATTGATAATCTTATATTAAACACTTTTGAAAACGATTTCCTAAATTTAACAAATAAAATCAATAGAGTTGAACGTGACAACAAGGAAATAATAACAAAAATAGAAAAAATAATAACAAAAGAAGATTTTACCTGTGTGTATACTACTACTATTGAGAAAATTGAAAGAAATGTTGAAAACATCCAAAAAGATAACCAACTCATACTAAATAAAATTGAATTCCAAAAAATCGCAGTACTCCCCAGTACACAAAACAATACCGTTTCTCTTATAAGTACAAAAAAATGTAATACTGTTAATAATGCGTCTACTACGAATAGTACCTTACTCGACAATTATAGTGATATAAGCGAAACAATTGACAATTGTGAAAGCAATGATGACGGGTTTATCCAAATTGTAAATAGTAGAAATAAAATGTCTAGGCGTTTGAATAAGTATAATAACGACAATGCTGATGCTGCAGCATCACCTGCACGAAGCACCCGGGTGCAAACGATTGATGGGGGGACAATGCACAGTAAAAACATTAAAAGCGGTAATACGGAGCTCATTATTTCAAACATTTTCGACGGTGATGTCTCTAAGCGTGTTGACGTCGCACACGCGATACTGTGCCGTGTCCTTCCATCAACACGAAAAATTGATATAATAGGCACACGCCTGCTTCGGTCAGAAGAATCGACAGCTGCGGCATTAGCAGATACAAACAGCGAACGTAGAAGGTCACCATGGGTTGTTACCCTTTCCAGCAGTGCGTTAGGCGAGAAAATAATGCGAGCCGAAAAGCTTATCACTGGCTTTTATGCTAGAGATGTCGACATTGCAGCTCTTGACGAGGACACAAGGGATGGGATTATAAATGGGAAAATTTTTATAAATGAATTGTTAACAAAAGAATGTTTTATTAAATATAGAAGTCTCAAGGCCCTTGCGATGAGACTTAATTTTAAATATGTTTGGCATAGAGGGGGCCGTTTCCTGGTGAAGAGGCGCGATGGCGATGTCTCTCATGAATTTTCATCTGCGGCTGATTTACAGACAATAGTGGCATCATATGCCATTAATCAACCATCTCAAACTGTAAATACTGTAAAAAAAACTGTTGATAATGAAATCGTAATTGATAAAAATGTAATTCCGTCAACTGCTGCAAAAAATTGACTCTCCGCATTGGCATGATTAAACAACACCTTTCAGCTCGTCCTGCCTACCATCTCTTTGGGGTTGCTGAGTCGCACCTTGACCCTGATGTTGGGAGTGATCTCATTCAGATCGATGACTACTCACTACTTAGACTTGATCGCAACAAACTAGGGGGCGGGTTAGTCCTGTACATTCATAACACTTTCGAGGCCAATTTACTATGCAGCTCTCCAACAACACAGGAGGGCAGACCATTTATACCTGAATATTTAATGTGCAGTGTTCAGCAGGGCAGCCTTCCCCCCGTCTTTGTTGCTTTAATATACAGACTACCACACGTACCGTTTTTACAGGGCTCTGACTTAATAGACAAACTGACGATACATACTCAAGACTTTAGTCACAAAATTATTATGGGAGATCTGAATGCGAACCTACTCGGAACGTCAGCCGATGCGAAATTTGTTAGACGGTTGGCTGATGATCTTAACCTTCAAATAATTGATCATGGTGCGACTCATCATCTCACGGATTCTCACACGTGGATTGATGTGATCTTGACAGATAATAATGACGTTGTACTGAGCAGGGACAATCGGCCGGCGCCTTTTCCCAGTCATCATAACATCATAGAGGTCGAGATTGGGGTCGAAACTGCTGCATCTCCTGTGGTTGAATCTTTCAGCTACAGGGATTTTAAGTCGATCCAGCAAGACGACCTCCTGTCTCACCTAGCTGACTGTGATTGATCGCGGATCGATGGTCCCGCGGCGGGTGTTGACAGTCAATTAGAGTGCCTCAGTGTCAACCTCATGGCTGTGATAGATAAAATTGCACCGTTAAAAGAATTCATGCCGAAAAAGAAAACAAATCCACCATGGGTTGATGCTGATCTAATACATCTTTACAAAAAACGTGACTCCGTACGAAGACGCTATTCGCGGACCAATGACAACAGACTGTGGCGGGAGTATCAGGGCCTTGCAGCTGAAGCTGAATTACGAACGAAGGAAACAAGGAAAAGATTTTTACAAAATAAAATTTCTGAAGCGATTGATAATAAGAAAGATATCTGGAAAGAGCTCAAGGCTCTGGGCCTTCTGCCAAAGACAAGAGAGGAGCTTCATGGTTTCTCACCGGAAGAGCTCAATGCCCACTTTGCAGGGGTGTCGATCTCCCAAAATGAGGGTGATGAAGAACTTGACAACGTCCTGACCACTGCCAGTGATGACGGTTTTGTTTTCCGAGAAGTCAGCTTCTCGAACGTGGTTCTGGCTGTTGCCCACTTCTCATCACAAGCCAGAGGGGAAGACGGCATTCCCCAAAGTATAGTGGCTAAGGCTCTTCCGTTTGTGGGAGATCATATTGTTAAGATCTTTAACTCCTCTCTGTCCAGTGGCATTTTTCCGGGAACTTGGAAGGGAGCTCAGTTGGTGCCTTTGAAGAAGAAGCCTGTCCCATCTACGGTGTCAGATTTCCGACCAATTGCCCTACTGAGTTTCCTTCCTAAGGTCCTTGAAAAAATCGTACACGACCAAATAACTGACTTCTTACGAGAAAATAATACTTTGGACCCGATGCAGACTGGTTTTCGACAGAATCGCAGTACACAGACACCACTACTGAAACTGACGGAGGACATAAGATCAGGCATTAACAACAACAAAAAACTATTGACTATTTTGTTAATGTTTAATTTTAGCAAAGCATTCGACACCATCTCACACACTAAACTGCTGCGTAAGCTGATGCGCATGGGATTCTCCAGGAGTGTTCTCCTGTGGCTTAAGTCATATATTATGGGGAGACGACAGAAAGTCGTCACAATCACAAACGGGGATTCAGGTTGGCTAACCACCAATCTTGGCGTTCCACAGGGCTCAGTCCTGGGACCCTTGCTTTTCAGCCTGTACATAAACGACTTACAAGACGCACTCGACTTAGATGGTATCGAACACATACTTTACGCTGACGACTTGCAAACCTACACACAAGTGACCCTGAAGGGTCTTCATGATGGTATCGGTCGCATGTCGGCTGTAGCACAAGCAGTGTCGAACTGGGCAACGTCAGCTGGCCTGCGCCTCAATGTCGGCAAGACAAAGGCGATCATTTTTGGATCTGATCACAACATCAAACAGGTTCAGAACCTTGACTTGCAAGGCATTGAGATACAGACCGGCGTACACGTTCCCTTTGTCGATACAGTCACCAACCTCGGCGTGGTGATGGACGGAGGGTTGACATGGAAGCCGCAATTGAATGCGGTCAGTAGAAAAGTAAATAGAGCTCTGTATAGCTTAAAACTTTTCCGTTCAAGCACCACAGAGATACTGAGGAAGCAGCTGGCATGTGCACTGGTACTACTACTACTACCTCACTTAGACTATTGCTCAGTGGTTCTTCTTGATGTGTCAGGGGAGCTCCAGACACGACTACAACGTCTACAGAATGCATGTGTGAGATACATATGTGGTGTTAGGCGGGATGAGCATATCACCGCCTACAGGAAAAAACTGGACTGGTTAAATCTGAAGGTGAGGAGCGAGTATTTTATGGGGCTGCTGCTTTACAAAGCGGTTGTCATGCGGCAGCCGCCGTATCTTACTGCCCTCTTTGAAAAAAACCAGGCCAGGACTTCAAGTAGGGGTGGTATGAAAGAGCTCTCGGTTCCGGGGTCGCGCACCGATAAGGACCTTTTCTCATTCAGAGTTCAAGGTGCGCACCTCTGGAATTCGCTCCCGAGCAGTGTGAGGTGCCTGCCATCTTTTTGTAAATTTAAAACGGCGTTTAGCAGGCACCTTAAGCAATTACATGGTGAAGAGTATGTACAGAGGTGAGTCGAACATTTATTTAAGCTTTTTATTTATTTTGAATTATTTATTTATTTAATTTATTTATTTATTTAAATTTATTTATTTATTTAATTTAATTATTTATCTGGTTTATTTATTTATTCGACGTATTTATTTATTAATTTATTTATTTATTTATTAAATATGTTTAGTGTTAGTTAGGTGTGAATGTATTTATTAGCGTGATTGTTAAAGTGTTATGAATGAGTGTGTTTTAATTTTAGACGTGATAGTATACGCAAAGATTTAGCAAAGTATGTGTATGTATTCTTTTATATTTATATGTTATCTCTATTGTATTTATTTTTTATTCTATGTATTATTATTTTTTGACGAAGCGTTTTCTGTGATATCTGACTGTGACTAGTTCATTACATTTAAATTTTATAAACTGATGAACTGATAAAGTGAATTATTATTTTAATAAGAAATATGCAATAAGTGAAAGTTAAGATAACAATTATATTAAATCGACTGATATTTTTAATTATAATTATAACTACATGTACATGAAATTGTAAGATTTTGTCTTTTGATGAATAAAAAGTATATCTATCTATCTATCTATCTCTCTCTCTCTCTCTCTCTCTCTTTCATTCGTGCTGGTGTGCCTTTTGGTCGGCTGCTTAATGCTTCCATTGCTATTACGTGTATTCTGCACAGTTTTCATACACGCAAGAGTGGCATTTGCGTGTGCACGTAGAACACTTGATAAGCGTGTTGAAGTTGCGCGGTGCTTTGTGACAGCTTGCACACATCAATGGGTCCATTTCAAGACAGGCCTAGCAGTCGACAGTGCCAATGTGAAGGTGGCCTAATGATGAAAATTACAATTTGGCTTTGAGTAGGGGCTGTGAAGGTGGCCTAAGGATTTTGAGTTTACCAATCAGCAGCCTGAGTAAGGTCTAAAAACAGATACTCCACGTACCAGACCAATACTGAGTAGGCATTTTAGAAATGGCTTAATGATGGTGAAGTAGATACTCTAGATCGGCTGTGCAACGGGGTTAGGATGAGGTAGAGTACTCTAGGTCGGCAATGCAGAGGAGGCCTAAAGATAGAAACTCCAGACCGATCATGTAGATGATGCCTAAAGCCGATAGCAGGATGATGTAGATGAAGTTTAATGGTGAGGAGTATAGTTATAGTCTTCTTTACCAGAGCTTAGTCACTGTACGTGACTCTTACATATATATATCTTAAAATTAAAGTAGGCAATACTTATGTATAGTACACATGTCTAAATAGGCCAGGAGAATTACGACGAAATCTTTCAAATATGGCTCTAACGTGACGTAACTTAGATAACTATTGGAATCGCTCGGGAATGGTATACCTACTGAAAATATCGAGGTGCGCCAGCTTGAAAAGGTGTGCTATTTGCATAAACAACGAAAAAGTGAAAAAAAAAGCGAAAATCATCGCATTTTTTCCCGGAAACAATCGAATATAACTCGGTAAGTATGCATTTTAGAGAAAAAATGTATACTTATAAATTTGTTCGTTATGAAATTTTCTACAAGATAGAGTTGGTCAGATATCCGTAGATTTGAAATGTTCGCTGCAAAATGCTCGAAAGTGCAAAAAAAGTAGGTAAAAAACAAGGTAATTTTTAATTATTTATTTAACAATGAAAAACTAACCCAATCACGCCATAAATTTAGACAAAAGTACTTGACTGCAATACAAAACGAGAGCCGCAAGGCCGATTAAGACCGGACTGACAGTTTTTGCATAATGCAATTGTTAAGTAACCTACCTGGAAAAAATACCTTTTTTTTAATTTTGTGCCAGGCTCAAAGTTATGAATATGTTTATGCGCCCGCGCTTTTACACCTTCTTGGACCCTTAAACTATCATATATAATTGCTATCTTAACCATTTTTCACTTTTTAATAACTTTTTGACCGGTTTTAAAAAGTTTGAAAATTTTGGCTTTTAAACAAATAAGCCTGTGAAGCGGGATTTGCGAGTGGGAAAAAACCGGAAAGCATGGGAAAATAGTACTCGGAAAGACGCTTCTTTTAGAAAAAAATCATCTAATTCGGTCCAGTAGATGTTGAGATATTAACTTCCAAATTCGGGAAGGGTATGCGGCGTAACGGTTAATGACGTAACAATAAATTGTATACCAATCGATAGGTTTTTCCGAGATGTTTTCGTATCTGCTTTCAAAAATTACATTGCACGTGTGCATCACGCACAAAAATTTGCATAAACATTGTGTACTGCGCGCTCGAAGCCGAAATTCGGAGGGGTGGGGATAGGCAGCGAAACTTTAAATCGGCGTTTCAAAATCGGCGCGCTCGCTTCAGGATGATATATCTCGTCTTCTACTGCACCGATTTTGACGATTTTTTTTTAAACTGAGGTAGAAAAACGAGAGAATTTCAATTTTCATAGTTACACTTATCAATTTTAAAAAATAAACAATCGGTGGTCGATTTTCATAATCAAGCATTTTTAAATGTTGCTACAAATTAGTGCTAATCATAATATCCTTATTGGGCATATATTGTTCACTGTAAATTAGTATTAAATTGAAGAATTAATGCGTAATAATGTTATAAATTAATTTAATTGTTATTTACTGCATATAGTACATTGAATAACAGGAGATAAGGTATAAATAATCGTAAAATATTGACAATTTCATTAAATTTACATAATTTACAGAATTTATTTATAATACAAGTTCATTTATTACATTAATTGGCATACTTTTATTTTACACGGAATTTCATCGTCGCTGTCTTCGTTGTCGGAAACGCATTCGTTAGCTGTTAATATGTCTGTATTTACATGGAATTGTACATCATTGTCGCCATCAATATCAAGTTCGCTACTATCTTCTACATCTATATTACTGTCTAATACATTTTCTTCTCAATTTTTACAAGTTTGACCGTGGCATCCTGCGCAATAATCGGAACATTTTAATCCGTGTTCTACACAACTACAAGATTTTGTGCAGCCCTTTGTACATTTACAACTGATGTCTCGTAATATATTGTCAGGAACTAGTAAATCAGTTGTATATGTTGGTTGTAATTTAGTATCCCTAACATTCCAACCCCATTGCGTCGGGTCCAACGAATTACCGAGCCATTGTTACACTTGATAATATGCTCTAAACGTTTGCTGTGTTGCAGCTAATTCAGTTGGCGGAAGCATAGCTAAATTAAAAGCTTTCTTCGTAGAACTACTTTTAAAACGTAAATATCTTAGATTATTTAATTGTAAATACATTTGTTTTATTAAAAATTAAAGCTTCTTCAATTAAGCTTGTATTTTTTTCTAATAATTTTATAATTTTAGCTTTTCCTTGTTTGAAAAAAGCAGATGTAGTATCACATCCAATGAAAGCGTGAATAAAAGCAATCAGATTTTTTAAATTTTCGCCGATAAGAGATGTGGAACTGTAAAGCCTTTCAGCTGTTTTTCCTCTACTTGGTTTTAAGAAATAAATTTTCTTATCTACAGGCCATCTTTGCGCTAAAATTACTAATACATCTATATCTTCAGCTACAATAATGGCTGGCTTTTCGTCGGTGGCTAGATTTATAGCGGTTTCAACATCTAGAGTATCAGCGTCTTCTTGAGCTTGCTCAGTACGATATACACCGGCTTGCAATTTGTCTCGTAAATATAAAATAAATCAATTTTTGTTGGGATCGTTCGATAAAAATTTCTCTTGCGATGTTGATGCGGTCATGGACAAATGAAATTGTATTTCTGCACATAAATTTCTAGCCTGTCGACGTAATCGTTCTGCACATTTAGTACTACTTTTCAAACTTTCAGGGTAACCATCAAATATGATAAAGCTATTGGCAGCGTAATATTTAGTTACATAAGTTACATAACGATCAAGAATGACTTCAAAAGTTCCTTTTTGTGGCCACACAGCCTTATGCAATAAAAATCCTCCATCAATTACACGATAAGAATTATCTAACGATGGCTCGTCGTACATAGGTTGAAAATGATCATACAATTTAGATTTCTCAGTTTTACGCATTATACCATTGTCAAACATAGAAAGTGCATAAGGCGCCAATTCATATGCAAAACAATCTTTCAACTCGGTTTTACCCTCCATTGCTATACTAATTCTTTGAAGTATTAATGCAGGGTAGATAATGACATTTTCATTTTTTTAATTTAACAGAATGAATAGCTTGAAGAGGCATTACTCGATTTTTTCATTGGAATTTAAGCGCGTTAAAATTATTTCCGACAATATTATTCATAATTTTTAACCCGATATCCAGGGCATTGTGACAATTAATATTTTCATTACCTTTAATGCCTGACCTAAGTGAAACAATTGCATCAGAGACTACGAATGGATCATAAGAAGTGAAAAATTCTAACATTAAGTCTAACGCACGATTGTCTTCTTGAATTCGTGAAGGTCTAGCATCAACGTGTTGCTCTGAAGTAGTAAAAGCTACATTACAAAAGAATTGCATTGAATTACTGACATCGATAAGGAAAGGCATTGTCAATACCCATTTCGCAAGAACTGAATCAGTTATTCCTCGACCGTGTGTAAGCCTACCGCTGCTTTTCATTGAACGCATCAAAACTTGTTCTATAGACATATCAGACCAAATGCCGCTCCAAAATTTATCTGATCTTCTAATAGTGAAAAAGCCCTTTGTCGTAAATTTTTCATATTCTAGTGGATCCATTTTTTTTTTCGAGTTCATACATGTCTTGCAAATACAGTTGACAAGATTTCGCGTATAGATAATGTCCACTGGCATGGAAAAATGGCAACATTTTTCGAACGTTTTCGAGGTGTAACTTTCAATTACCCACTCTTTCAGCCTGAATAAACTGTTTCATCACTGTTACCATGTCATAGTAATGCAGCCATAATTTCGCAGTTGGGCCACGCTGTTTCAATTCTTCAACATGTCTTAAAAATTTATTATAAATATTCAAAAAATTTTCTTCGTCAATGCTTGTTAAAGTACTATCTTCTAAAGTCAATTTATCATCTATAAGTGCGTTTTCATCATTCGTTAAATCAAAGGAAGATAACATTATTTTTCCTAAAGCAAAGTGAGCCAAAATATGGCCTCTGACAGCTCTTGAATAAGCATGACTGTTTAGAATTTTGTCAACAGAATTTTCGGAAAAATTGTACAAAAAAGCTCTTTAAGATCGCTTCCATCCATAATAAATCCAATAGTTCCCATAAACGACATTAAAAGATGAAATCCACCTAATCTAACAATTACTGAAGATAACTCGTCCTTACAACATTCTATTATTTCTCGAGCTTTGTAATACAACGGTTGATCAAAACTGACAAAGCAATGCTTTTGGTCTATTTCACTACTTTTTAAGCGAGCCTGATTCAAAACAGTATAAATAGTATCATAATTACTCGTCTGAGCATTGACAAACGGTAAAAAAAGTATTCTGCTTTTTGCATAACTTAAGTGGTTGGTTATAGATTGGTATCCCAATGTCACCATGTAGGGGACCTCCCGTT
Organism: Gastracanthus pulcherrimus; assembly: GCA_949152435.1. NCBI lineage: Eukaryota > Metazoa > Arthropoda > Insecta > Hymenoptera > Pteromalidae > Gastracanthus > Gastracanthus pulcherrimus. The sequence continues at coordinate 110,211,029 of OX424573.1, read as the reverse complement.
GAGCGACTCGTTCACCATTGAAGATGTTGGGAATAACCTTTTCACTATCTTCACCGATGATTTCGTTCTCGTATTCGTGGCAAGCCGGAGAAAAAATGAATTGCTGTTTAATGTTTTTTCTTTCCTGCATTAAAGACAACTCGAAACCGGTATAGTGATCGAGGTAATGGCTTAGAGCAAAATTTTACCACAAGGAAAATCCATTTCTTTTGCTTGTATTTTGATCTAGTTTTTTTTATTTTTTAAAATCAGAATTTTCGTCGTGAAATATTAGTCCGCAGATCTACTACATTGTATATTATTGTAATTTTTTTATCAAACTAAGTGCAATAACCAATCTATACTTCGCATGTTTTGTTTCTAGAAGTAAGAAACAAGTGTAAAATAAATTCAAGTTTTTGCGAATACCGTATGCACTTTTTATCTTTGTTTCAGTGCCAAAATTTTAAGTAACACTTAAAGAATACACGAAGCAATCCCAATCACATGGCACACACACGCGCTCATCGCTCACAACGAATATTGAGCGAGCGACCAGATTGTATTCACGGTATATTCATATGAAACTGTTTAATCCACACAACTTATACATAAAACTATTAAGAAACGACGGAGATGTGTTCGCGGCGAGAGTATATTCGCGACTATCAGTCAGTCCAACATTGCTTTGAGCAAAGGATGATCTCATCGGCAAGAGTACACGTGCAGTCTTTTCTGCAGCTGTATAGAATATCGGCTTACCTCATATTAGTCATCACTTACAGCCGGCCAAAGTCTTTCCCACTAAAAAGACTTTGCAAACAAATTAAACGTGGCATTGTTTATTCACCACGTAATATTCGCGCAGCTGCATCTTCTTTTCTTATATCGCTGTGAGGAACCCTACAAAATCATATCTTATTACAATGCACATATACTGATAAGGTCACGCTTCTGAAGTTCGTGCAGTGAAGTCGAATCGCGCAGAAGATGGCACGTACGAAAAATAAGACCTAGCGCGCATTTATTAATTATTTTACCGTGGGAGCGGAATCGTTTCACAGTATGACTGCTGGTGTTTTGGACATGATATAAACCCTTATCAATCATGTATTTAGATATTACCCATCACTTTTTTTTTTTGACAAATTTTAATCGATATCTAGAAAAGTTATAGTTTGATCTGCTCGCGTGATTACACTTTTTTGTAATTACATGTAAGCCCTTCTTATCCGTGTATTCAGATTTTGCCCCAACACTTTTTTTAACTAATGGTAATTGATACCTCGAAAAGTTATAGTTTGATCAGCTCGCGAGATGACACTTTTTTGTAGCTACATATAAACCTTTATCAATCACGTATTAAGATTTTGTCTAACACTTTTTTTAACAAACGGTAATTGATATCACGAAAAGTTATAGTTTGATCAGCTCCCGGGATGGCGCTTTTTTGTAGCTACATGTAAGTCTTTGTCAACCGTGTATTCAGATTTTACCCCTTCACTTTTTTTAAAAATCGATAATCTATATCTGAATAATTTATAGTTTCATCATCTCGCGGGATTACGCTTTTTTGTAGCTACATATAAGCCATTGTTAAGCGTGTATTCAGATTTTGCACATCGCATTTTTTTAACAAACGATAATTGATATCTCACAAATTTATAGTTTGATCAGCTCGCGAAGTTACACTTTTTTGTAGCTACATATAAGCCATTTCTAAATGTGTATTCAAATTTAGCCCATCGCTTTTTTTTTAACAAAGGATAATTGATATCTCAAAAATTTATAGTTTGATCGGCTCGCGGGATTATACTTTTGTGCAGCTAGATATAAGTCTTTGTTAATCGTGTATTCAGATTTTGCCCATCACTTTTTTTTTGGTAATCATCAATCGATATCTCATAAATTTATAGTTTGATCAGCTCCAGGGATTACACTTTTTTGTAGCTACATCTAAGTCTTTGTTAACCGTCTATTCAGATTTTACCCATCACATTTTTTAATAATCATTGAGCGGATTTACACTTTTTTTTTCATTTTTTAAAAATACCAGTGTTCAAGTTATTGGGTAGATTTCTTGGACTGTCCATTGAAAAGAGATTAGCACCCCGGCTGCCCTCTAGTAGGCATCAGCTGCTCTATTTGAAGTGCATCTCGTCTCCCTTCGTTTGGAGTGACTGGTGCCCCCTTTTTAGCGCAGCATTCATCCATAGTGTTTCCGCCGCTCACATAAACATAACCTCAAATCGCAGCGAGGATCGCTGCTGCTTGCAAGCGGATACAATCTACGCCAAGACAGAGCACCAGATGCTCCAAACTGCTGCGTCACAGATATCCGCATATTAGCGCTACCGATGCACTAAACTGTTTTCGGTGTATACTTATTTACAAGCGTACTACCGAACCCAGTTGCGAAAATTAAAGATTTTTAAAATCTTGATTTTTTAAAGGCTGTATATTTCTTAGAGCATCTTGTATTATTGCGTTTCACTATCAGTTTCACCGCGTCAAGAAAAAGATTTCTCGGTATTAGTTGAATCAACACAATATCGAATATTGCTATTCAAGCTTCTTTGAAAAACAAACGTCTACTCAGATCCACAAAAATGCTGATCTAGCAAACCGACACGTGTACGAGACCCGTATAGAAGCCAAAGCTTCTTCAGCGGTAGTTTCTGCGGTGTGATTTTGCTCGAACACCCCACCACCATACCGAACACGCCACTATATATTTGAGAGAAATTTCAGGCATAATTCGCCGGCGTATTTCATATGGTCACGTTTAAACCTACCGAGTGAAAAATGTGTAGAGCATCCGTCAGACTGAAAAACAACAAAATGTCTTCCTGTTTGCGCATGCGTACGAGTAAGAAAGTAGGAAAGGGCGAGAGAATGAGACGGCAACGAGTGCACACAGAAAGTTCTGGAAAAGTGAAGTTCTGAACGGCGCTGGTGTCGGTGTCAATGTCTGTAGTACTACGGCGCGACACATGTACACAGTGTTCCGTGCGCATGGAAACGCGAGGATGAATTGACAGCATTCATGGAGTGGTGTGACTTTGTTGCGATGCAAATAAACTGCAGACAATGGCGGAGTAAAAAATCAAAATGGCTACCCGTTCGCGCATCCGCACGAGTAAGAAAGTAGGAGAGGGCGTGATATAGAGAAAAAGATAGAGAGAGGGACGGCGACGACGACGAAGAGTGAAATAGCACATAGAAAGCTCTTTACTGTAGCGCTATACACACGCAGTGATCCGTGCGCTCCGAAACGCGGGAAAGAACTGACGGCTTTTATGGATTGATGGGACTCTGCTACCATGCAAAATAAGCTATAGGCAATGGCCGAGTGACAAAATAAAAAATGTTTTCTGCATACACGAGTAAGAAAGTAGGCGAGTAACGACGACGCCGGTAACGATGAGTGATACAGTACACAGAAAGTTCCATCGTGTTCGTGATTGTTCTGTGATAGACTCTCGCGAAAAATTCAACGTTCTTACCGAGATGAGGTCAGTCCGGTTGCCACTCGTCGTAGCTTACAATGACGCGCTCGATCCACGAGTCTTAGCACAATCCAGATCGCTCAGCGCCACCATTCAGCTCATTGGACGCTGCACTCGCCAAGAAAGCTGATTGGTTGCGACGTGGCACCGACAAGTGGGGCTCCAATCGACCAATCATGGATCGCCGAGCTCCGGATGGCGCTAGTATCGTCGGCATTGCTCGTACGCGCATGTGCAAATGTATACTGGAAGTAGTTTTGCACCACGACGCGTCGCCACTAAGCTGATTGGGTGTGGCGGAAAAAAAACAAACCGATTGATCGATCGTCGTGTCACCATTTAGTGCCCTTCTGCTTGTCAGCATGCAAGTTTTAGCAAGAGAAAGATATATAACCTGACAAGCCAATCTGTAGAGCAAGAGAAGATTCTGATCGTTGTGCAAAAACATCTTGACGATGACTGACGCAAACCGACAGAATTGTCTGGAAAGTCGAGTTCCGGATGGCGCTACTGTCGTCTTCATTGATGATTCGCGCATGCGCGAGTATATATAGGAAGTTCTTCTACCGCTCGACGCGTCGAGATTGAGCTGATTGGCCGTGGTGAATGAAGCTGATTGGTCGATCACCGCGCAACCATTAAGTGACCTTCTGTGAGTAACCAATCAAATTTTAGTAAGGAAAGAAAGAAAATTATTTTACAATCCAATGTGTAAAGGCAGAGTAGACTCTGATCGTCGCGCTAAAGAGTCTTGACGACGACTGACGTAAACCGACAGAATGCTCTGGAAAGCCGAGCTCCGGATGGCGCTAGTATCGTTACCATTGCTCGTTCGCACATGCGAGATGAAACTAAAGGATTTCACGGGTAGAGGGGATTTAGTGTTGAAACTGTCAGCATGATGGAAGGAGTAATCAGGGTTTCTACAGTTCCCGCATACTCGAGAACCATGCGCACACGAAAACTGCTACCAATGTCAAACTGTCAAAGAGAGTGGGAGAAAAAGAGAGGTGACAACTCGTATACAAGTTACGAGCACATGCACGCACACACACACACACACACACACACACACACACACACACACACACACAGACACACACGCACACATACACATACTCACGCATCCACACACACACACGTATATACACAAGCTCATACACAAATTTGTGTGCACTCGCGTACCCATACACCTCCAAACACGCGATCCTGTGTACAAAGGAAGTTTTTTACCGTTCGACACGCCGCCACTGAACTGATCGACCATGCAAAAAAATGTTTAGACGATCGTCGCGCCCAATCTCACCTCATGGGTAGCGCGACGACCGTCCAAACAATTTTTTTGTCATGTGAAGTAAACTGAACTGGATGACACAACGAAAAGTATCAAAATGACTTCGCGCTCGTGCATGCGCATGAGTAAAAAAGTAGGAGAAAGCGAGAAACAGAGAAAGAGAGAGAGAGAGAGAGAGTAATCAGGGTTTCTACAGTTCGCGCATACTCGGTTTGCTAGATCTGCATTTTTATGGATCTGTGTAGACGTTTGTTTTTCAAAGAAGTTTGAATAGCATTATTCGATATTGTGTTGATTCAACTAATACCGAGAAATCTTTTTCTCGACGCGGTGAAAGTGATAGTGAAACGCGATAATACAAGATGCTCTAAGAAATATACAGCTTTTAAAAAATCAAGATTTTAAAAATCTTTAATTTTCGCAACCGGGTTCGGTAGTGCGCTTGTAAAGAAGTATACACCGAAAACAGTTTAGTGCATCGGTAGCGCTAATATGCGGATATCTGTGACGCAGCAGTTTGGAGAATCTGGTGCTCTGTCTTGGCGTAGATTGTATCCGCTTGCAAGCAGCAGCGCTCCTCGCTGCGATTTGAGGTTATGTTTATGTGAGCGGCGGGAACACTATGGATGAATGCTGCGCTAAAAAGGGGCACCAGACACTCCAAACGAAGGGAGACGAGTTGCACTTCAAATAGAGCAGCTGATGCCTACTAGAGGGCAGCCGGGGTGCTAATCTCTTTTCAATGGACAGTCCAAGAAATCTACCCAATAACTTGAACACTGGTATTTTTAAAAAATGAAAAAAAAAGTGTAAATCCGCTCAATGATTATTAAAAAATGTGATGGGTAAAATCTGAATAGACGGTTAACAAAGACTTAGATGTAGCTACAAAAAAGTGTAATCCCTGGAGCTGATCAAACTATAAATTTATGAGATATCGATTGATGATTACCAAAAAAAAAGTGATGGGCAAAATCTGAATACACGATTAACAAAGACTTATATCTAGCTGCACAAAAGTATAATCCCGCGAGCTGATCAAACTATAAATTTTTGAGATATCAATTATCCTTTGTTAAAAAAAAAAGCGATGGGCTAAATTTGAATACACATTTAGAAATGGCTTATATGTAGCTACAAAAAAGTGTAACTTCGCGAGATGATCGAACTATAAATTTACGAGATATCGATTACCATTTGTCAAAAAAAAAAAGTGATGGGTAATATCTAAATACATGATTGATAAAGGTTTATAACATGTCCAAAACACCAGCCGTCATACCGTAAAACGATTCCGCTCCCACGGTAAAATAATTAATAAACGCGCGCTAGGTCTTATTTTTCGTACGTGCCATCTTCTGCGCGAGTCGACTTCACTGCACGAACTTCAGAAGCGTGACCTTATCAGTGCATGTGCATTGTACGAGTAATAAGATGTGATTTTGTAGGGTTCCTCATAGCGATATAAGAAAAGATGCAGCTGCGCGAATATTACGTGGTGAATAAACAATGCCACGTTTAATTTGTTTGCAAAGTCTTTTTAGTGGGAAAGACTTTGGCCGGCTGTGAGTGATGACTAATATGAGGTAAGCCGATATTCTATACAGCTGCAGAAAAGACTGCACGTGTACTCTTGCCGGTGAGATCATCCTTTGCTCAAAGCAATGTTGGACTAACTGATGGTCGCGAATATACTCTCGCCGCGAACACATCTCCGTCGTTTCTTAATAGTTTTATGTATAAGTTGTGTGGATTAAACAGTTTCATATGAATATACCGTGAATACAATCTGGTCGCTCGCTCAATATTCGTTGTGAGCGATGAGCGCGTGTGTGTGCCATGTGATTGGGATTGCTTCGTGTATTCTTTAAGTGTTACTTAAAATTTTGGCACTGAAACAAAGATAAAAAGTGCATACGATTTTTAAAAATATCGACATATTAGCCGCCATATTGGATCCGCCATGTTGGATTTCGGTAACCTACCACGTGATTTTTTGAAGTATGAGTGGTAGCTAAAATTAGAGTCAAAAAAAGTCCAACGTGATTATTTTTTTTAATTTTATCCTATTAGACCAAATGGAACTCAGTGTACAAGGGACAACAATCCGCCTTCGAGACAGACTTCTGCGTGCGAGCATAAGGACCGTAGAACCCAATGCAACGGTGAACTGGAACCTAGTAGTAGATGAGAGACCATGGGACCAATACCCGTAAATTCTGCAGACATTATGAGAGAAGAGTCCTTTGAGGAGGTACCCATACGTAAGAAGAAAAGGGGTAGAAAATCGAAAAAGACAACCAAACAAATGAATGAGCAGAGTACGGAGACGGAATACAATCAAGATTAGAGACAGTAACCTACGGCGAAGATACAAGAGGTGTCGACTTAACAGCAAGTGACAAATGCACCAGTGGCTACCATTCAGACTATCGGTAGTACTACTACCACTCTGACCATGGCGACACCAGTAGGTACAGATGGATCAGCGAACAGTTGTGCGGTGCAAGTAGTGACTGCAAACCAGCAACCAAGAATTCAGAGGGGGTCCCTTCCCAACTCTTGATCATGAGTAGTCATAGGCACTTGACATACACTCCAGAGTTAATAAGGATGTTCCCCAATAGCTACGGATGGAGAGTGGCAGGAGCCCTGTTTCAGTACTCAGGAAAGCCTACCACACCTGATTCTAGCACGATGACTCCCACGTATCTTAATTTCAGTTCAAACAATAAGACCGTCAATAGCGACTCCAAGAGCGACAATACCTACTTCGGTGCCAGTCACGGTACCATCTTCAGACAGCGGATCCTCTATAACCGTAGAGACGACTGAACCATCCATTATAGGTGCTGGTCCGGGGACCAGCCAGGTGGGCCAAAACCCAGTAGGAAAAAACAACCAGACAGGAACGGCACAGGGCCATACACCGCAGCAAGTTTTGGACTCAATGACAGCATCCAAATCATGAAACAAGTCAAGCCACTGATCATGGAGTGACCACGTCGGGAAATATGAATTCATCAAGTGGCAGCGACTCAGAGAGTGTAGTAGACGGTGGAAATTAAAAGGAGGAAACCATTCTACGATTGGTCGGACCCTACGATTACTTACTGAAAGCGCACGAGGAAATGACCATCGTACGACCAAGGCCATTAGGTCCACTTCGAGAACCCGGTTACACTCAACAACCTCCGGCAGTCCCACCTCCAGTGGTAGACCCTCATCGTTACATGGAGACACCGAGACCATTCAGGAGATGTCAGGACAGGAGGGAGAGGCCGAGAAACCACGAAGCCGCTGAAATAAGGAGTCCCAAGATTAATATGGACGTCAGACCGATCGACCAAGTAGCCAAGATAGCGAAACCGAGAGTAGAGGAACGTAAACGACCGTCATCATGTAGCTCTAACAGCAGCGTCGAAGACCGCAAACAGATTAAGAGAAAAGATAGCCGTAAGAAAAAAGAACGAAAACGTAGAAGTTCAAGTAGTAGTAGCAATATCACCAGCGACAATAGTAGCACTTCATCGGATACAGATATCGACCATCATAGGAGAACTAAAAGACGCAGGAAATATTGCAGTAGCAAATATTCTACATCAAGTAGCGACTCCGAGAATAGAGAGAAGATGAAGAAACGAAAAATCAAACGTTCACGTTTAAACTCAGATAGAGGGGGTAAGAAGGTTAAATTTAAGGGGGGAGTCTGCTTTACCGGCTTCAAAAAATCGATTTTTTTTGTCTTAAATCTTTTCCAAAACTATCCAAGAATATGTCTTCAAAATTTTAGAGGCCAATTTTCGACATATTTCCGAAGCTAGAGCAGTTTTGGTGGCCGAGCATCGAGCAGGTGCGAATGCTCGGGCAGACCCGAGCGCGCGCCCTCCGCCCCTCGATGTATTCTATTATTCGACTATACTCGTACATACCTGAAAAGGTCCAACCGTCCTTTGAAACATTATTTGGAGTTTCTAGAAGGTCTTTGTTGAGTAGTAGTAAGGAGAACGGTATACAATATAACGGTATACTATAGCTCTCGGGATTGGCTTCTACACTGCTGTTTGTAGAAATATCAAGTTACCCGAAAGGTGATCGATCTAAAAGACAGCGTGCTGCGGAACCGCGAAAGCGGAAATTTCACGGCAATCGTTTTACAAGTGTTTCATCGGACGACGGAGACTTACACACGAGCCGCAGTGAGCAGAAGTTAATGACAGCAAGCAGCGATGATGACATTATTCATTCTGCGCACTGCTACCGCATTATTGAATTTATATCTGTGTTTCTCGCCATTTCGGAAATCGCAATTTGCAGATCATGCAAGCAAAAATTAACGTTTGCAGAAAGCGGTCATCGAGGCCTAGGATTTAAAATTATTGTCCAGTGTATGTCTGGTCGACGCCAAATCCAGTCAGGACCATTGATAAATACCGGCTACGAAATCAACAGACGGATTGTTTTTGTTATGAGGCTTCTTGGTATCGGACGGGAAGGGATAAACGTATTCTGCGGCCTTATGGATATGTCTGCAGGTTTTGCAAAATCTACTTACCAACAAATCGTTGAGCATTTGCACGCAGCGTCGAAGACAATGTTCAAGAGCACCTGCGAAAAAGCCATCAAGGAAGAAAAAGAAAAAAACGTTGAACATGAAAGACCTGCGAATCATTTGAAGGTTTTAGGCGATGGATCGTGGAAAAAGCGCGGTTATACTTCCTTGTACGGTGTAACAACGCTCATCGGATACTACAGTGGCAAAGTATTCGATCTCATTGTAAAAAGTGGATATTGAGAATCATAAAGACTCATGCTCCTCAAATCATGCAGGTTCGGCAGGGAAGATGCAGGTGGATTCCATAATGGAGATGTTTTCGAGATCCGTTGAGAAATTCGGAGTTATGTACACTAATTATATCGGCGATGGCGCCTCCAAAACTTTTACTGGAATCTTAAATAGCAATCCTTACGGGGACGAGTGCACAGTGACGAAAAATGAGTGTGTTGGACACGTGCAAAAGCGTATGGGTACTCGTTTACATATTAAAAGAAAAAACGAGAAACTCGGAGGAAAGACGCGGCTAACGGAGAGTGTAATCAAGAAATTCACGATATACTACGGTCTGACAATTCGTCGAAATATTGATTCAGTGAAAGGTATGAAGAAAGCTATTATAGCAACATTAGACCACTACTGTTCTAGGGATGAAAATCGTCGGCATGAAAATTGTCCAGAAGGCGCCGAGAGTTTGTATCGAATGGCGCAAGGCTCAAGCGGCGAATAATCTTGCGTCTTACAAACATCCGGCGAGATTAATCGATGAAACCGTGGAGAAGCACATTCCTCCAATTTATGAAGAGCTCTCTAATGACGATTTAATGAGGCGGTGCTTAGGCGGCCACACTCAAAATTCCAACGAATCGTTCAATTCCATTGTGTGGCGCCTAAGTCCGAAACATTTGAATTCCGGCTATAAAATCGTCGAAATTGCAGCATATATGGCTGTAGGCATTTTTAACGAGGGCTATTCTGCTGTACTTTCCACCATGCAGCTCCTCAATATCAGCATCGGGCAGCAGTGCAAAAATTTAGCTGACGCCGTCGATACTGAGCGCATAACGCGGGAGAACGCGCATCATTTTCTAGCAAGAAGGCTCGTACAGCCCGAAGATTGGAAACCCTTAGCCAAAACGAGTTTTTTGAAGAAGAGGAAGGACTAATGTATGGCCCAGGGATAGCTGATTAACCTCTAATTACTGTAAGTACCCAAAAACTTATATTTTTTTGGACCGAAAACTTTAAAGCGCGTTTTCTCGAGTTTTCATTTTTACGATTTTTAGAAAACGATGTCGGTGATAGCAAAAAGAATATACGTCGGATCTAAAAAAATCAATGTGATCTAGCTTCAGTATTAAATTATCTTCTATTTGAACTAAAAAAGTTGGACAAAAGTATTATTAAACTACTTTTTTTGCAACTTAAAGTGAATTTTTTTTTAACTTTGAAAAAATTTGGAATTGGTCAACTTCTTCGGTATTTTTTTAGTTCATATAGATAATAAACTTATAAAAATTAAAAAAAAATTTGTCTCGACTGTTTTAGACGCACCGCACGACCTCCATCACCGGCACCGATTAGAAAGTGCAGACTCCAGGCGCTCCGGCAAAATGGTCATAACTTGAAGAAATTTTAATATTTTTTAATAACAAAAATTGTTTTTAAAGCTAAAATATAGTACAGTATGTTCTCAAAATTTCGTTTACCGCAATCATTTCCTTTCCTTTCATAAAAATCGCTGAAAAAGCCCTTTTTTCGGCTCCTAAAGAAGACTCCCACCTTAAGGACTGCAGGTCCAGCTCAGCCATGAGCGACAGGAAGCGATTGAATGCGTTGCCACCGATATTTTCAAGGAATGCCACCAGCTGATACCGCTAGAAGCACCGGACCTGGAGACTTCAAAAACGCGTTTAGAAGACAATACCTGGGCTATAGAGACGAAGAAGACGCAATGGCAGACCTAAGCAACCGATGTATGGCGAAAGGAGAAAAGATCACAAATTATATATCATGTGTGAGGTTCATTGCGGATCATTTCAAGCGACCCCCAACTATGAAAACGGTAGTAAAACTAGTTTATAAAGAACTGAGGAAAGACTACCGATATTTCATAGCCGGGAAAAAGGTTAAGACGCTGAAAGAAATGGAGAAATTGGGACGACTTTAGGGAAAAGAAAAAGAGTTGGACGACCGGTTTGAAAAACCGTCACCAAAGGAGAAGACGAGCAATCCTGGCGCGGTTTACACGGTATCACCTCCAGCTCGTAAGGTTGCAGCAGTTTTTGAAGACTCAGGCACAGAGATCGACAAAGAAGATAAAGAATAAGGAACAAAAGACGATACAAGCCCAAGCGAATGGAGTAGCCGATGCCAGGGAAAATTAAGTGGTCAAGGCCAACGTCCAAGTGATTCTAGTGAAGACAGCCACACACAACGCGACCGCAGCAGTAACGCACAGCACGCCGCTGAACCCGCTGCAACCGAATTATGTGTCCGCTTGGCAATGGGCTCCTCCCCAGAATTGACCAGGGTAGAGGAGGTGGTCAAAACCAAAAATTCATAGGCAGAGGCACTTATAAGAATAAAGGGAATAGAAACCGTGTGGGCCGTCCTGCCCAGAACCCACCGGTCTACGGCGCCTGCTACACTTGTCAGACGGTTGGCTACAGAGAAAAAAAATGCCGTCAAAGGGCATGGTACCTGTGTAGTGCCATATGTAGGGACCTGTGTAGGGACAAAACTGGCAGCATTGAGCAATAGCCAGCATAGCACCTCAGTAATCACAGAGAAAAGGAGTATAGCGACCCATAAGAGAGAAAACAAGCAGCGACCAAGAGCAGAGCAGGCTGATGATAATACAGGAGTCAAGTGTTAAGTTCATATTGTTAGTTGAGGAGACTCACCCAGTATGGAATATCATTTCAAAAAACGTGGGATTACGGAACACCACACCACTAGCGACTAAGAGTAAATTAGATAGTGAAATGAGTAAATTAAGTGAAAGCGAGAGCGACGTAGAGAAAATTAGAGAAGAGAGAGAAAAAGTAGAGAGTAGAGAGTTTCAAGACAGCGACATAGAGTAAATTAAAGAAGAGAGAGAAAAAGTCGAGAATAGAGAGTTTCAAGAGAGCGACATAGAGAAAATTAGAGAAGACAATGAAAATAGTGAAAATGTAGAAAAAAATGAGAGCGGATTAGCGATAATGCGAGAGAAAAGTGGCGATATTGGAGCAAGCTGTCAAACTTACTCTCAATATAGCATCCAGCGACTCCTGTGTCAAGTGACCGAGAGAATGACAACCTGACCGATCCTCGAATGGTTCGACGTAACGGCGCTCAATCCGACAGCTGACGAGCAGAAGGATTTTGAGCTCCTAGTCCTCGTACGAGAGGCGGCCGACTTTCCAGAAGTGTCACAGGCATCCACTCCCTCATTGGCGGGCCCCTCCTCCTCTGTTAGAGACGCAGATGTTGTCATGCCCACATCTAGTCTAGGGAGGGTGTGGGGGGGGGGGGGGGGAGGTGGAATTGGATGGCAGATCAAGGAAGCTAACAGTATGAGCCGTATATCCTTGCGATCATGACATATTACTTTGGCAAAACTTTACAACTCCATGGGACGTAGATGTAATATATGGCAGACGCATGTGAAGGACTATTGAGGGTCCGTGGAAACAATCTTGGGATGACGAGGAAACTGAAGCGACCCCAGCGTGCGCCGAATGCGCCAGCATTGCCGAGGCAGACGACGAGCAGTGGAAAGCCATAGAAGACTTAGTGACCAAGATATTACCTGCACCATCCGACAATTTAGGAACGACCACGCTGACCGAACATCACGTAGATGTCCTCTCTGCAGCTGCCAGCAAACACCGTCCAAGGAGAATGTCACCTAAACTTCTTCAAGTAGTACACAAAGAGATAGAGTAGATGCTCAGGATCGGAGTAATAGAGTGATCGGTAAGTGAATGGAGTAGCACCCCGGTAACCATCAAGGCGCCAGATGGGAGTTATAGATTTTGTATAGACCATCGCAACCTGAATAAAGTGACCCGAAAAGACGCCTATCCTATAAGGAGTATATATTCGATACTGGACAAATTGTGTAAAGCCAAATATCTGACCAAAATCGACGTCAAGCAAGCTTATTTTCAAATATCCATGAAACAAAGCAGCAAGAGGTATACAGCTTTTGCAGTGCCGTTCTCAGGATTATGGCAATTCGTAAAAATGCCCTTCGGATTAACGACTGCACCCATGACTTTCCAACGCCTGATCGATGACCTGTTTGACGTCCAGTATGAACCATATTTGTTAGAGTTGGGTCTCAAGAAAATAGTGGACGCAGGGTTGGTAGTCCATAGGAAAAAGTGCGAGTTCTGCTGCTCAAGAGTGACCTGGTTAGGTTTTTTTCTGGATAGAGATGGATTACGACCAGACCCAGAAAAGGAATCCCCGATGATGGATTATCCAGCACCTAAGAATGTTAAGCAGCTGAGACGATTTCTGGGCATGGTAGGATGGTACTTCCGATTCATTAAACGCGACTCAGAGATGAAAATCCCATTAGTAAAGCTACTAAGGAAAGGGCAAGAGTGGATGTGGAATAGTGACCAACAAGAGGCATTTGAAGGTCTGAAGAAGGCGCTGACAGTAGCTCCGTCCCTTGCGAGACCAGATTTCAGCAAAACATTCACGGTCTCGAGTGATGTGAGCGAAGTGGCCATTGGGATGGTTTTGACAAAGGAAGGGGATGATGGAGAGCACTCCATCGTATATGTCCCCATCGTATATGTCCCCATCGTAACTGCTACGTAGGCTTCGCGCACTGCGATCGAGAGTATCGTTTTGGGGCCGCTTTCCCTTTGCACCAGTAGAGCGAAATGATAATAGGAGAGGCACTGGGCGAGTGGCCGACGAGATTTTTTCGTGCCCAGATAGCCGAGGAACGAACGAGCTCAGAGAGTGGCCTCCTGAGAGAAGTGCAGGCACATTGAAGGCTAGTCAGGCCGATGTGTTAGCTTAGTTTTTATGCGTTAGTTTAAGCGGTCGGCGACGTCACGAAAAACGAAATTTAATCTTATGATTTATTACTTAAAATGTGCAGCAAATATGTGAACATTCTTGACGTGGGTTTTCTCACAAGAGTTTTACCCGCGCCACGAGCGACGGCCTGGGCGAATGCGAGAAGAGATGCGCATTTGTTCGGAAAGCCCTATTTTTGAAAATGTCACTTTAAATGTGCTACTCGAGCGCGGGTAGAACTCAAGAATGTACGTTTGTTATGGATTAGATAGACGATGGGCGAGCGAGCGGACACGAGCGCATGCTCGGATCGGCGCGGTCCCCTTTTTAATACTGAGCGCGGAATGGCGGCGAGTCCAGTGTCTCTGCGAGGCGCTGGGACTCATTTCGAGCGTTCGGGCGAGCGGAAAGGCGAACCTGAGCTCACGAGCAAAGAGCAGGGCCGGCGCGGCCCCCATTTATTACCGCGCGCGGATTAGCGCCGAGTCTGGTGTCTCTGCGAGAAACGGAGAGTGAACCCGAGTGATTCTGCTTTTTTTGTATGTATGAGTGTGTCGGGCTCGAACAGAGCTCGTTGCGTGCGTCTTGTATTTTTTCATTTGGAAAAGTACGTGAGAAAGCCGAAAAAGCGTGGTAGAAAGCGATTTTTCGGCGATTGACGGCAAGCGGCCGCTCCAATCGGTGCTGAGGAAGCCACAGCGAAGGCAGTCACAATTTGGACACGAAGATGTGAACTTCGTGAACTCTCCGAGTAGTTTAAGTATTAAATACGCACATAAACAAATTTCCTTTGTGTTTTAATTCAATTAAATTTTTATTCCTTTGATTCCTACACACGTTTGACTCTCAAAAGAGAACAGTATATGTGAGTAGAGTACTCACGGCGTCATGAGCGACACTATACCACGTCAGAGAGAGAAATGCTTGGCGTTATTATGGGCCATTAAAAAGTTGCGACCATACTTAGCAGGGTATGAATTCAAGGCCATTACCGATCATAGCGCCCTCCAATAGCTACGTAATCTAAAGGACCCTACTGGACGACTAACCCATTGGGCACTCGAAATGCAACAGTGGGTCTTCGAAGTAATCCATCAAAAAAGCATTCTGCTCAAAAGTGCCTGATAATTTATCCAGAATGTACGAAGATGGAGGAGAGATAGCTGGATTTGAAGAGATATAGGACTAGCAATACTTAACCCGGATGGAAGAAGTACAAAGACATTCACATCGATTCCCAGACTGGCGAATCGAAGATGACATGTTGTACAGATTTCGTAGCGACCCCTTATTAGTCCCAGTGACATCTCGAGAAGCAGGATGGAGACTCATCGTACCAGTGGAGCACCGCGAGAGAGTCATGACTAAGAGCCACTCCATTACCTCCACCGGACACCTGGGATTTGAGAAGACCTATGACCGAGTGGCCCGCGAGGACACACTGCAGCAGCGGCAGCTTCCTCCAGGCACACAATACCGGCTGTAGCCACGAGAGAGAGAGAGAGAGAGAGAGAGAGAGAGAGAGAGAGAGACACGCGGCAACCAACACCTCCGACCAGAGCTACGAGTAGCAGCCGCGAGCCGCGAGCCGCCTGAAGCTACCCGTCTACTATATCGTAGACCAGCGCGTGCCTACCGCCGCTGCCAACTGTGATGTCTCCGCGGCGACAAAAGTCAAAGCGCCCGCTGTAGATATACACACCGCACGTGTATAATCAGCGATTCAAATTGCCCACGTCTCGAGGGCAAGGCGACAATCACGGAATGGACCAATCATCATTAGCGACTTATCCCACCGCCATCGTAGCTTTGATTTCGGCAGACGAGGAAAATCAAGGCAAATGAGGATCGACGTACCAAAAGGAGCAACAAATGTGTGTGGGGTAAAATTAGGTGAGAAGAAGGCCGATTTTGAAAGAGATTTCTGGTCTCATGAAAAAATCGCCATTGACTACCCGCCCGTTATAGCATCAAGAAGAAGGATAGCGACAGTAATCTGAGAGAGTAATTACGGTCGTTAGAATCGTTAGATGTGTTAGAATTGTTAGAATTGTTAGAATTGTCAGTTTTGTTAGTTGTTAGTATCGAGATGTTGCAGATAGTGAAATCGGGGTGTTAAAGTGGAATATCGACAGGCTTCTTGAGTCACGCGGGAGATTCGTGGCGTGGTGGCGACTACGAGACGAGATTCGCGACACGATAGCGACCACGAGCCAACGACGTTAAGAGTTCCCTGCGAACACGAGAACATTTGGACGACGTTGAGTTGGACTGTTAATTGTCGAGCGTCCCTCGGCATTCTTCAGAGCCGGTAAAATAATTAACATATATATATATATTAATTATTTTACCGGCTCTGAAGAATGCCGAGGGACGCTATATATACAATTTATTAGCGCGAATTATTCGGAGCGTTTTGTCTTAAATGCGTTGGTGGTGTGACGCCAATCGTTAAAATCAGTGCGCGACGGAGAAAATTATAATACAATAAATAAGGGAATAATTGAGTGATAAAGGGAGAACGACGCGAAGTTGGTTAAAATAAGGGTTAAATGAGATTAAGGAATAGCTCGGGAAAACGTGGTGATTCGGTCGTTGTAATCGACGCACGCGAGGGCTAACGTAGCTATTTTTGAATAACGACCGGAAAATTGTAAGCGATGAATTGTAAATTAGCTACCCTTGGTTAATAGAGAAATTAAATAAAGCCTAGGTACTTAATTTATTAAATTATTGTCACTATTTATTTATATCAAATTATCATCCTGATTATATCACGGAACCTCCTCGAGGAGAAGGCTCATGCGAGGCCAGCCACGCTTTACTTCACGCCGATTGATAATTAAATTCGGTAAAATGCAGGGCAACGTTTGAAGTAACAATATTCCATGTTATAAAATATACTTTTGTAGGATTGTGACTATAATCATAAAGCAAAATTATATTCTTAGAAGTATGTTATGAACTTTTGAAATTGATTATAACAATTTTTGCATAGATTATAAATTAAATATGTACATATTTACCACGAATGTTTATAAATGTTGTTTTCTCAAAGCGTGGATTTGTACCAATGTTTTTTTTAAATTATTAATATTAACCCTGGTAGAAATTTATCCTGTCCACTTTACAGATCTATGTAGAATAGTCCCGTACTGTATAGATCTATGTAGGTAAACTAGATAGTTATTATGAAGGCGTCTAACGGTTGTCTCTTCTAGTTTCCCGCATTATTTTCCCAGATAGAACTAGATAGCGGAAATTTTTATAGCAACAACCACTTCAATGTTATTTTTTTGTTAAACTGAAGAATAATTTATGAAGTAACGTTTTAATTCATATGTATTTACATGTTTTTGTTCACCTTATATCAATTTAAATCGATGTTAATAACCTCCAAAGTGTGAGGTTATCAAGTTTTAGATGCAACGAGATTTCTGATTTATAAAATAAATTACATATGTTACAAGTATATGTTAACCCGTTGAACAACTAAAAGTAGTAAATAATCTCTAAATCTAAATAACAACACGGAGTTTTAGTGCATGCAATTCATTTTGTTTATATAAAATCAATTGCCTTTGATTTGATTCCACTTCATCCTAAATACAGACTTAAATTCAAAACCTGTATCTTTTTTACAAGGAAAACATTTTAAACAATTTTTTGATTAAATCAGACAATTCTTTTACTAAAGTCAAAATGCAGACTCTGACTGTATTATCAGATATAGTAAAATAAAAGTTAATAATAGTTTATAAATTATTCATAAAATTGAATTTAATAATGTGACATATACTATTATTGTGAATTGAATGTAAGTCGCTCTTTAAGAAACAAATTAATCAGTCATAATCATATAATATGTTGTCATTGTTTGCTTTTCTTATACGAAAAAAATTATTTCCGAATTTTCACTCTTTAGGATAAAAATGCTTTTGACTTTTCTTACATATAAGTAGTACAAATAAGATTGTAATTATTATCATCGTAAATTAGAACTAGCATATTAAGCTTAATTTTAAGCATTAATTACATTAAAAGTTATATACGTTAAAGCATATAGCCTCGCAAATTTTACACGTGTTTATTATTATCAAGGAATCCATGTAGGTCTGTACAGGTTTATCGAGTTTTATGTAGTCTAGTGCTATCTAGTTTGCCTACATAGGCTTTTATAGCTTATAGAGGCGCCATGATAAGATTTTTGCCAGGGAATTTCAATGTTTATTGACTTCTTGAGTCACAAAAATTATTTTCTAATTCTTCATATGTACGGGTGTGTGTATTTTGCATATGTGTATATATATGTATGTATGTATGTATGTATGTATGTATGTAACTCATTGACATAACATATAGCAGATTACATTTTAAAGTGATTCGAATAATATCAAGAGCTTTACATTTTTTATATTTTCGTAAATTTCCAATATATTTTACTTGAGTATAGGGAACCTGGAATGAATAAAATTTATTTATATACTCTTATTTACTTTTGATTTATGTTATTAAGTATTCTGGAGTTATCATGGAGAAAAAGCACTAATTCAAAGATCACAATTAAGGGAGAATCTCTATATTTTTATATCTATACAATTGTCGTTGTAATAGCAGACAATATTGAAGATCAATTTGTGAAAGTGATTTCAGATTTTCAGTTTTACATACGTTTTTCATAGAAATCATTAAAATTAACTTAATCGTTATGTTTAAGATAGATTCGAGAAAGCATTCTGCTAATTCAGTTAGGAGCAATTTTTTTTGCATTTCCTAGGTTAATACAAGCTACATTAGAATGTTGGATTAACACATATAACAATATAACTAATCTTACAATAGTTGTTGTTAATGACCAACAGCCATTTTCACATTTCTATGTCATTTTTTTTCGTAAAGATGTTAAATATGTAGTATGATGAGGTTAATCTTTACAGTACCAAGGAGCGACTATAATGGCTCAAAGCTTAAATAATACTTCAGACATGATCAATACATGATAAAAGCTATCATTTTTGTTTATTTCCTTATAGGAGTTGTGGTATTTCATCAGAATCATTTTAATTTTAAATTGAAAGTATACGGTACATAATAGCAATATTTCAGTATGGGTAAATAACAGAAAAAATTCTACCGGAGAAAAATACAGATGGATATATTCCAGAAAATCTTCGATCATATACAATGAAAGCGGTACCAAAATCCAAAATATTATACATATCTGAATTCCAAAAAATAAATGCCCGAATTAAGAGACAGAGGGCTATCTTTGACTATTTTTAGCTATTCGAAAATTAAAATATCGGAATTTCCTTCTTTTTTACTAGATATCTTAACTTTCCTGAGCATTTGTGTAGAAAATTTTCCGAAATTGTAACATCCGATTTTATGCTCGTTCTTTCGATTTACACTTCTACCTTTTTATAATTAGGAACTTTCATTTTCTTACTTGAAAAACATTACATTCTGTTTTATCATATCTGAAAAAATATTCATCTGAAAATTTTGTATTCTGACTAAATGATATATAATACAATATCCCCACCTTTGTTTTAGGAATCATGTATTCCAAATCCTCTCAAGCGGTACTTTAAAGTAGTTCGAGAAAATGTGTTCCTGGAGGGTGCAGGTTTATATTTTATATGGTTATACACTCATCATGTTATCTCTTACAAGTGAAGTTGTACGTCCCAAAAGAAAAACGGGAAGTAGCCGGCGTAGAAAACCCGTATCTCTTAGTGATGCTTCGAGAAGTACACTCTGCAGAAATGCTAAAGAAATTATTACTTTTTCTGAACATAATCTTGCAGTTTTAGAATTAGCAGTACGTCTGTGCAAAACTGAAAATGCTTGCGAAGAATTAAATTGCAATAACGGTGATCTTGAAATCGGAATATCTGCTCATTCTCCAGATTCCGGATTAGCATTTTATCTTGAAATTGACTATAGCAAAAGGAGGTCACTCTGCATGAATACACGATCTAGAGCGGTAAAAATTTACCCTTCTTATGAAGTTATATCTCAAGCAATGCATCAATGTCGTTAAGAAAACTATACAGCTTTTGAACTTGAAATCATAGTACCATTGCAGAGTCTCCTTAATAAAACTTCTGAAAGATTATGCTTTGCTGTTGCTAACGATTGGGATCAAGAAGATTTAATGCAATTAAAATTAATTGCTACAGTAGACTTTGATAGCTCGTCAGGACACACAAATGCTCAACAAAAATGTGAAAATTCTGATAACTGCTCCACAATCATTATTCAATTCTAGCGTGTTAATTTGCATGCTACATAGCGATTCAAACAAATTTTCATGGATAAAGCCAACACCTCAAAGTGAATGATTCTGCTGACCCAAGCATATCGCATTAGAAAAAGAAACCGACAAATTAATTTCCATGGAATATGCAACGGTGCACTCTGAAATACAATGTATGATGGTAAGTGCCTTAACGCTATTTTAGGCAATAAAACCACAAGCAGATGCCCCATTTGTACACAAACAAGCCACACATTTAACAACCCATATGACTACTGTGATCCTATTATATCAAATCTAAAGTAATGGACTTGGTTTACTGCACTGTCAAATAAAAAGCTTGGAGCATTTATTGCATATTTCTTATCGAAAGACAGTACGATTACAGGATGTAGCAAAAGATAAAAAAAGTACGTTATACTAATTATATTAGTATCAGAGTAGATCGAGTGTTACAAGGGTTCGGAACGATAAATACGGGCAATTTAGCAAGAAAATGTCTAAGCAATCCTACAGAGTTTGCGAAATATTTAGAATTAGATGAAAGATTGGTTACTAACATATCTATAATCACGACTGCATTTAGATGCAAACAAAATTTAGAACTTGATAATGTTAAAATACTTTGTTCCGAAACATACGAAACGTACAGTCTTTATTTTGAGTTGTATCCATGGGCATGAATGAGTCCAACAGTTCATAAAATATTAAAACACGGAGTCGATATAACGAAACAGTTCCCAATGCCAATGGGTCTTTTTAAGAAGATAATATTGAAGCTTCGCCCAAGAATCATAGATAAAATTTCAAAAACCATGCCCGTCAGTATAATAGATCAGCACGCCTCCTTAATGTATTCAACCGACAAATGTATAGGTCCGATCCAAAAGTATCAATGATATATATAGAAGAACGTCTAAAGAAACACAAACATGAAATTTTGCCGGAGACTGTGACAAATCTCATGCAAAAGTAAAAAAATATGTTTAAATTACTGATGTTTTATATGTTTTTAAAACTGTTTAAATTAGTTTTCTAATAATCTTATTTTCACATTGTTAGGCCATCAAACACAACTGATACTTATATAATTGAAAGTGAAGGTGAATATAGTAATAATACTGATGCAGTATATAGTAATAAGAACTCTGACTGAAAATGAAGTTATAAAATACTTTCTAGTTTACGTTTAGACGTAAAAATGATTAATGGAAGAAAATTTTAAACTAATGTAGATGATCGCTTGAAGCTACTATAGATTTTACGCAACGTGCATTGATTAGTTTAATTGTACAGAAGTATCCGAATATATTCTGAATATAATGTTTCTGAGGACAATAAGATTATAATTAATTAGTGTGTAACTAGTACAAACGGCATCTTCATTTAAGTCGAGATTAAATGGGTTTCATGCACACAATGAATGAAATAACTTGTTCATATGATACAGTATACATACTTTGCACAGAGCTTCTCACGGTAAAATAAACCAAGTAATTCAGCTAGTTTCACGATGGGCACGATGCAAATCCCCATTTCTGTACTGAACTTCGTTACCTGGATCATGAGTTTATCATCTCTTTTACATCAATATTATCAATATTTTAGGTATTTAAATAATTATTTTTAATAGTTTTGTAACATTTACTTTCTATAAATAATTTCTGGTCGTGAAAATCGATTTTCCCTCGTTCATACTGAAACTAATACTATAATCAAAATGTAAAAAAATGTTGAGCCAATATCCTCCATGCGTAGCTCTGGAATCCTACGCAAAGCGCATCAAGTCGTTGATGAGCGTGCGCTTTCTCACCAAGGTTTGCCAGATATAAAAGAGGTATACATAATCTAAAAATGAAGGTATTATTAGGTAAAGTTGGTGAAAAAAAATCCACTTTAACTCAAATTATTCATGGAATTTGAATATTCTTTCTTTTTACGTTTCAAACATGTTTTGTCCCCTTGAAGGTTTGAGGGTTTAAGGTTATAAGAGGTTTAAAGTGTATGGGTTAAGGGGTGTATGGGTTAATAGGTTCGAAGATTTATGGGACCTGGGGAGAGTGTGAGAGATAGATAGATACGTATACTTTTTATTTTCAAAATAAGTAAAAAAATATACAGAAAATATGTACATATACTTCCTTTATAGACATCGTATTTATTCGCAAGTACAATCACAGCTCGTCACAGTTTATGTGTATCACATATCGTCAATTTGTTTGCATTAATCGTCCCGTAGTTAATATTTAAAAAATTGCATACACATAACTTATAAAATACATCTTTCACGTCAATAATTATCATACTCGTACACACTACGACCTCATTGATATATCCATTCATGCTTATAAATACAATCATACTATAAAAGTATAAAAATACAGTCCATGTACAATAATAGTGAATAAATAAATAAATAATAAGAAGGACGAATACATTACATAGAGAAAGCGCCGTATAAGCAACGTATGTTGAGCCGCTTAGATTTTGTTGGTCACCGCTCTGTTGCCCGAGATATCTACTGAAAGCTATTTTATATTTACTTAGGGACGGGAGATATCTCACCCTGCAGGGGAGGGTGTTCCAGAACCGCGAACCCTGGGCCCTAAATGTATAGAGATAGTGTGCATTCCCGAAACCAAGAGATCTTTTACACCATTCCTACTGGAAATCCTGGCCGTATTTTCACCAAAGAGAGCCGCAAGATACGAAGATTGCCCCATGTTTATTGCTTTATACAATAACAACCCCACAAAGTACGCTCTTCTTTCCTTTAAGCTAAACCAGCCAAGATATTTCCTGTAAGGAGTGATGTACTCCTCCCTCCTAACACTACATATGTATCTGACACATACATTTTGAAGTTTTTGTAACTTCGTCTCAAGCTCACCGGATACATCAAGATAAACGACAGAACAGTAGTCTAAATGCGGAACTACCATCATACATGCAAGCTGTATTCGCAACGCCTCCGTGGTGCATGAACGGTAAAATCGTAGGCTATAGAGAGCACGATTTATCTTTTTACATATCGCGTCAAATTGCGGTTTTCATGAGAGTTTGGAGTCCATGATAACACCGACGTTTGAGACGGTGTCAGAGAAAGGCACAAAACTACCTTCCTGGAACTCAATGCCGGGCAGATTGAGATCTTGCAACCGATTGATGTTGTGTTCGGAGCCAAAAATGATCGCCTTTGTTTTACCCAGATTGATTCGCAGTCCGGACGCTTCGACCCACTCTGACACCGTCCGTGCTACATCTGACATGCGGGTGATACTCACATGAAGATCCTGACATGTCACTTGAGTATAGGTTTGCAAGTCGTCCGCGTATAACAAGTATTCAATCCCACCACCAGTCAGTACGTTTTGTAAGTCATTAATGTAGAGGCTGAACAGCATGGGCCCCAGGACTGAACCCTGCGGCATCCCAGATTAGCGGTAAGCCAATCTGAGTCCTCATTATTATTAATAACCTTTTGTTTTCTACCTATTATGTAAGATTTGAGCCACAGCAGAACTTTCCTGGAGAAACCCATGCGTATCCGCTTACGCAGTAGTGTCAAACGCCTTGCTGTAGTCGAACAGTAGTAGTATCGTTAAGAGTCGTTCTTTGTCATTATTGACAGTCCGAATGTTCTCTGTTAACTTTAGCAGTGCCGTTTGTGTGCTGTGATGTTTTCGGAAACCTGTCTGTCTAAACTCCATAATTTGATCATGAACTATCTTCTCCAGCACTTTGGAGAGGAAACTTAGTAGTGCTATCAGACACAAGTCCGAGGCCGAAGATGGCACAGGGGTCTTTTTGTCTGGAGTCGGCACTAAATGCGTCCGTCTCCAGGCAGCTGGGAAAACGCCCATGAACAAAGAGGAGTTGAATATGAGCATGATGTAAGCGCCAATAAGTGGGAGAGCCTTAACCCTTAGCGTCCACACCTCAGCCAGGCCACATAGCGGCCACATGGGGTAACTCATTACCCCACGCTGAAAAACCTAGTTGTACAAGACATATGGGTGTTTTAACACTTGTAACCGATTGTTTCATGTTTGTTGAAGTGTTCTTCAATATTTCTAATGATTTTTATCGGTCAATTTATAGATGGCGTTCTAAAAACTGGTCAAATGTTTTAAATGTTTTAGACCTCCAATTTCACTTTTTCTGAGCCTGGGGTAACTACTTACCCCGTGTGGCCGCTAAGGGTTAACTATCACACTTTGCAGAATACCGTCCTCACCTCGCGCC
The DNA here is from genome assembly GCA_949152435.1 of Gastracanthus pulcherrimus. NCBI lineage: Eukaryota > Metazoa > Arthropoda > Insecta > Hymenoptera > Pteromalidae > Gastracanthus > Gastracanthus pulcherrimus. The sequence continues at coordinate 110,186,157 of OX424573.1, read as the reverse complement.
TGCGACGAGAAATGCGCAACAGCCAGGACTACATCAGACATTGTCACAGTTTTAAATGTGAGTCCATTATCACTTGCTGAGTCCAGGATGCTGCCCAAGTCTACGTCACCATCGGTCTGGAAGACTGATACTCCTCGAAAGTGCGAGTTAAGCTAATCAATCGTGAATCCATGGAGTTCTTGTTGTGTTCGCGGCAGGAGTCCCAGTCCCTTTAGCTCCTTTCAAATGTTCCTTTTATTATCTAGGCCTTCAAAAATCCTATTTTGAATGTATGCTTCTTGCTCAGTTTTAAAACGTTCTTCTGTTTTTGTCACAAGGGCCTGGTACTCCCGCCTGAGATTCTCGTCTTCGGTCCGTGCGTATCGTCTCCGTACAGCGTCACGTTTCTTAAATAGGTGCGCAAGCTCAGCATCAACCCATGGTGGATTTGCCTTATTTTTTGGTGTGAATTGCTTTTCAGGGGCCAATGTATCAATGGTCTCCAATAGGTTGACACTAAGACACTCAAGCAGACCGTCCACGTCATTATTGTCACTGCAATCAAACGGCGATCAGTCACAGTATGTCAGGTGAGACAAAAAGTCATCCTGATTTATTGACTTAAAGTCCCTATATTTAAATGTTCCTACTGTGGGGACTATGAGAGCTCTATATGCTATTTCAACATTAGTTAGGTTGTGATTGCTGTTAAATGGTGTCATCTAATTGCATGAATCAAGCACTACGTCATTCTCGTCTGTCATCATGACATCAATCCATGTGTGAGAGTTCTCAACTATGGTCAATTATTTTTCAATCAAGGTCGGCAGTAAGTCGCCTGACATATATAGCATCCTCTGAAGTCTTAAGGAGATTCGCGTTCAAATCACCCATTATAATTTTGTGATTGAAGTCCTGAGTGTGTAAAGCCAGTTTATCTATGAGATCAGAGTTCTGTAAGAAAGGTATATGCGGTGGTCTGTAAATTAGTGCAACAAAGATTGGTGCGTGGGTATCTGATTGTACACTGCACATAATGTATTCTGGGATACCTGGTATCCTTTCTTGCGCTGTCTTGGAGACAGATAAAACAGTCGCTTTAAAGGAATTTTGCACGTAGAGTATTAACCCACCCCCAAATTTATGTCTATCTAGTCTTGCTATTGAGTACCCTTTGATCTGAACGCGAGTGTCCTTGACCTTGGGTGATAAGTGCGTCTCAACAACCCCGAACAGGTGGTGGGAGGGACCAGACAAAAGGTATTGACGGAGTATGCAAATGTGCCATCCAAGAGAGGTCACGTTGACAAATCCTACTCTCAGTCCCCCCCGATGACCCCCTCTCGCAACGCGCTTACCTAGTCATACCGTATCAGTGTCAATATTACTGGCTGATTTATCGACGTTGATGTAGCATTGTTCTGCTCCAAGGCAGCATTACTATTATGGTTATTTCGTTTTGCTGGGAGCTCGGGTGCCTTCCCATATAGCAGAGAAAATGCTTGTAGTTCAAGTAGTTGCCGCCTCGCATCTTGACAAGGAAACGGCCCTCCTTGTGTCATACATATTTAAAACCTAGTGCTTTGGTAGGCATTCTTAGACTTCTGTAGTTTAGAAAAGTAGCATAATCTAACTTTTCATTAATAAATATTTTCCCATTTAAAAGTTGCTCCTTTGTTTCCCGATCAAAATGCGAGTCGTCGATATCCCTCATATGATAGCTGGTAATAGTTCGCTTCGCACGCATGATTTTATCCACTAAGTCAGCTCGAGAGAGAGTAACAACCCACGGTGACCTTCGCCGCTCGCGTTTATCTAATGCTGATACTGCAGATCTCGAATTATCCGACCGAAGCAATCGGGTACTTAAAATATCTTATTGTTTAATGGAAGGCAGTACTCTGACAAATATAGCATGAGCAATGGCTATATTTTTATTTTCATCCCCTTCAAAGATACTTGATATTATAATTTTATTGCTATTATTACTAGCTTTAGTCATATATTCTTTTAAGGGGCAACGCAACTGTAGAAATTTAAAGAAATGGATTTTTTTATTGGCTTAAAACATGCTTTGAACCTTCTAGAATGTGGTACAAAAGGTCCCATCCCGAAAAAAATCATTTTTTATTTGAAATTACGGGACATATACCGACCGTCTTCGGCCGCTCCGAAACGGCCGATAACTTACCTGCGAGAGGTATGTACCTGATGAGAAGTACCGCCTTGTAGCTTGCCTATTGTTCGCAAACTTCTCTAATGCTCCTATAGATGTCGATCTTAAGCTATTATGAGTCAGTTAGGCTAGTTTCAAAACAAAGTACGTTAGTATAGCGTCTGTATATCGTAAGAAAACGACGCTCTCATTTTCGCTTTCTAAATTATATTTTTGTGAAAGTTTTAATTATTTATTATTACGTTGAGCAAAATGGAAAAAGAAAAAGTGTAAGCAGGAAGAAAAGGAACGAAAAAAAACTATCCAACACGACATCGGAGCCGTAAATCAACGTATCGTCCGATGAATCGATAATAAGCTGAAGGTGTTTCCAGTGGCGTCAGTGCATCGGCAAAAAAAACTGACGACATCCGAGGGCGATTTCGATGTAAATTATACATTTAGATACCAAATCATTAACTTTTTGGCATTATTTTCTGCAATTTCTGAGCATGTGAAGTGTAAAACGTGCGATTCTAATATAAATTTTCATGAAAGAAGTTCTCGGGGCTTGGGCTTAAAGAATGTGATTGTTTCCCCAAAGTGTCCAGAAATTGTTATACCTAACAGTAAATTTATAAAAAATGCATATGAAATTAATCGTCGGATGGTGTTAGCAATGCGACTGATAGGAGTAGGACTGCATGGAATGATGAAATTTTGTGCGTTTATGGAATTACCACGTCCTGTTTTCCAATCTTTCTACGATAAAATAGTGAATCTCATTTCAATAGCAACATCAACAGTTCGTGATAACAGTATGAAGCAAGCTGGACAAGAGGAGAGACGAAAGAACGAAGAAAATGGTCAATCTCAAGGATTGGTTCTTGGAGATGGTTCTTGGAGGAAACTAGGGTATTCGTCGCTTTTTGGAGTCGTATCTTTGATTGGATGGCTTACTGGAAAAATCGTCGACGTGACTGTCAAATCTAAATATTGTAAGTCTTGCGAGCACTGGGAAAATAAAACAGCAACATCTCAATACGAAAAATGGTATGCATCACACGCCGATTTATGTCAAGCGAATCATGAAGGTTCATCTGGTAAAATGGAGGTAGATACTGTTATTGAAATGTTGTCTCGTTCCGACAGTTTCCACGGCCTACAGTGTGTGAATTATATTGATGGTGGTGACAGCAAAGCTTTCGAAGGCATAGTGGATTTTGAATCGTATACTAATTTTGAACTACAAAAAAATGAGTGCATCGATCATGTACAGTAAAAAATGGGAACGCGTCTTCGAAATCTAAAAAAAAAGACGAAAGGCCTTGGAGGAAAAGAAAAATTAACAAATAAGTTGATTGATAAATTAACAATTTATTATGGTTTGGCAATACGGAGGAATCCAAATTGCACAGAGAAAATGAGGAATGAAATCTGGGCAACTCTGTATCATAAAATATCGACCGACGACAATCCTCAGTACGACAATTGTTCAGATTCCTGGTGTGCTTGTAAAATCGCACAAGCTGAAGGTTCGTTGGACACGTTTCATCATAAACCGTCACTTCCTGAAGAAGTTTGCGAAGCCATTGAGCCTGTTTATACAGAGTTGAGTCGAGATGAGTTGCTGCACCGTTGCTTAGGAGTTTATACTCAAAACAGCAACGAAAGTTTCAATGCCACCTTTTGGAACTTGGCTCCGAAATCGTACTCGACTGGCAAGAAAGGTCGGGATATTGCCACTGATATTGCAGTGTGCAATTTTAATGATGGCCTGAAATGTGTTCTTCAAATTATGAAAGCTCTAACGAAAATTTCTACGCTATAAAAGTAAAATACCTATTTGAGGTTATGATAGTTTCTTAAGGCAATGGGAAAATCTAATTCCATGCTTAGAATCATTATCTGCACTTCAAATGTTCACTCTTCAATAATTCTCCCATATATATGATATACCAATTGTGGTATGCTGATAATACTCGATTTCTTAGGTATTTGAGGTTATACCCACGTGTGGGCGATTATATTTTGGCTTTGCCAATATTTTTTCATTAATTTATATCAGTCTATCAACATTTAAAAAAAATTCAAGTCCTTAAGTAATTTCTACGAGGCGCTATTTTACTTTGACACAAATTTTCTCATTAGTGCGGCGTCTCCGTACCTTTCTCGCAGACGGTACCAACCTAGGTGTTATACTTGATTCTAAGCTCACGTGGTAGCCCCACGTGGACATGATTACAAAGAAGGTTAATATAGTATTATATAATTGGAGGTTCTTCAGAAAGTATACCACTCAGGATCTGCGCAAACATTGGCCATGTTTCTCGTTTTTCCACACCTTTACTATTGTTCTGCAACGTGTCTAGATGAGTCTCTTGAACAACGTATCCGGCTGCAAGGACTGCAAAATTCATGTGTGCGTTACGTTTTAGGTACTAGAAGGGATGAACACATTGTCCCCTACAGGGTGCAATTAGAATGGACCAAAATAGACACCAGAAATGCTGAACAAATTGAATCGCCCTGTAAGCGGTGAAACAAATTATCTCACCATAGTAGAGGGAGTATGCCGGTTCTAAATCAACTAAGCACACCGACATAGAAAAACAATAGCTTTTACCTACATTATGTTAGTTTTTATGAGAGTTGGAGACCTCCTCCAGAGGGTACGCCGTTTCTGAATCGTATCAACGAACTCGCCTTCTTGCATGAAAGCGAAAGGGATATGTGCTGCAGTAGTAACAACGCCTATTGGTCAGTGATTGTTTGGAGAAAATAGAGAAAGGAACGTGCGCACGCGGGCAGCTCATCGTCTCATCCGCATGCTATCGCGCACATGCTAAGTAAGAGATCAATATTCTCTCTCTTATACTTTAACTTTGTAGCGAGCTGCATACGCACCAGGTGAAAGGACTGTGCGCACGCGTTGACCTTATACACATATTCCGTAGTAGTAGTAGACCGCAGCAGCCGTAGCAGCGGCCAAAGTCAAACAGCAACAGGCAGTCATCCGCGTCTTCATGCGAAGTCTCGCTCCCGCGTGCTTCAACCATTCTCTCTCACTCTCCCTCTCTCTCCCTATGCGCATGCCCGAGTCTCAACATCGACAGGTACGTGCGGATTATATCATCGATGCGTGAGAGTGTGCGTGTGTGTGTCACTGTATGGAGGCCAGCATTAAAAGCTATGCTGAATGTGGTCTCCCTCCTAGTAGGGGCAAGACCTATAAGTACTGCTGCATTAAATGTAATAAGGCAGGTCATGTTAGATGCATGATCCTGCAAAGTAATGCGGCAGTAAAGCAATACATGTGCAAAACATGCACAAAACGTGTTGCCAATACATCTCGCAGTAGTAATAAAGCAGCGGTTGGACATAACGTGACGTCACGCCTAACAGCAAGTGTGTCTTCTGGTATATTGCGTGCGAGCATACATTCCAAGCCGCAACGCTCGTTGCCTAGTGGGAAGGCTGTCCCCCACCACGCCGAGAAGTTCCTCGCCGCTGCTCGCTGCCGGCACACCTTTATCATCGCAAACGACGCTGATGCGGCAGCCGCAAACCAGTGTGCTCTCTGCTCCCACTACACCGCGCTTGCCTCTGTCTCTCTCTAGCGCTGACGCAAGCGTAAGAGGCAGTACTACCGATCAGCTCAGCTGCAGCGCGGGCCAACACCATGGGAGTCTCGCACCTGCGCTGCCTGCTATACAGCGGGTTGCAGGCATGAAGGCGCTGAATCTTCACTCTTCGTATACGGACAGTGTTTTTTCTCACACCTCGACGCCAGCTAAAGACGACATCGTTCTCCCTGGGGCAGTTTCGACGCCTTCAACATCTACCACGGACATAGAACTACCTCCTAGATGTAAATCCACGGTACAAACAAGTAATTTCAGCAGCGTAAATGATGTTAATGCGTCGGTAATACGTATGTTAGACTCTACTACCTTTAAAAAAGGGACGACAGTCTCCTGCTTGGTAAAGTACGCCAATTCGACATCTAGAAACATAGACAATGCACTTACTAGACATTCGTCCTCTCTTGAAAACAGATTGGATGCAATTGTTAAAAGGCTAGACTCGTTACCAGCAATACATACTCTAGCACTGACAATTGGGTCCAAAATGCAGAAAATAGAGGATAAGATGTTAAAACAACACTCCCAGCTGGAGGAGACGTTAAATGAAAAGCAAATGCTTTGTCATGAAATTAATGATTTAAAAATTCAAAACAAACAGCTACACGAAACATGTCAAAATATAACAAATAATATGTTGAATAAGTTCGAAGTTAATTACAATGCAATTATAGAAAGAGTCGATAACATTGAACAGTCTAATTTTGAAGTGAAAAATCTAGTAAAAAATAATAGTGAGACAAAGAAATATGATAATGACCTTAAAATAATAATTGATAAAGTTAATAAAATTGAAAGTGACAACTCCGACATATTAAAGGCCATAAGAAAAATTATTGCACACGAGACCACAAGCAATAACAATCATGAAACTGCAATAAATAATAATAATAATAATAATATAGAGAAAACTTTGAAAATTATTCAACATAAACAACAAGAATTTTAAAGTAAAATTGAAAATTACCAAATTGGCCTGCCTCCCAGTAAGGCAAATACAACTTTTTCGCCGCACAGTATTAGAAATACAAATATTAATGATAAGATAAATAGTATACTTAGTAATAATGTAAATAATAATAATAATATATATAACATTGATAATAATTTGAATAACGAAAGCAACGATACACTGCAAGATATGGCGTCGACGTCATCTGCACGAAGCACGCGGGTTAAAATGGTAGGTGGGAGGACAATAAAAAATAATAATAATACAATATGCATGACTTAATAATTTCAAATATTTTTGACGGTAACAGCACTAAGCGTGTTGATGTAGTTCATGCTATACTGCGTCGTGTCCTCCCATCGATACAGAAAACGGATATAGTAAATACCCGCCTGCTACGGTCAGATGAGTCGCTTTCGGTGACATCAGCCGAGGTAACTAGCGAGCGCAGACGATCACCGTGGGTTGTTACCCTCTCCAGCAGTGAATTAGGAGATAAAATCATGCGACAAAAAAAGTTTATAACAGGCTTTCACACTAAAGATGTCGACATCTCGGCACTTGATCAGAAGACTAGTGATGCAATATTGAATAGTAAAATTTTTATAAATGAACATCTACCAAGAGAAACATTTAATAATTTTAGAAGCCCTATAGCTCTTGCGATGAGGCTCAAATTTAAATATATCTGGCATAGGGGAGGCCGTTTCCTGGTCAAGATGCGGGATGGCGATGTCTCCCACGAATTTTTAACAGCGGCAGACCTCCAAGTAATTTCAGCCTCGTATGAAACTCCACAAATTGCATTAGATTCACATAAAAAAACAGGAAAAGCAAATACAAATGAAATAGATAAGTTGGACATTCAAACAAATAATCAAACTGAGGCTGTCGCAAATGAATGACTATCGTCGGACACTGCTGGGGGGGGGGGGGTGCTCTGTAGGGGACTGAGAGCAGGATTTATCAATGTGACCTCTCTAGATTGTCATATTGGTACACTCCGTCAACACCTTCTATCTGGTCCCTCCTACCATCTTTTTGGAATTACTGAGACGCACCTTGCTCAAAACATTGACGACAATCGCATTCAGATCAAGGGCTATTAAAATTTTAAGATTAGATAGGAATAAATTTGGGGGTAGGTTAGTCCTGTATGTACACAATAGTTTTAAGGCAACCATACTAAGCCGCTCACGTACCACCCAGGATGGTACGCCGAACATTTCTGAATATATTATGTGTAGTGTGCAACAGGGCGACCTTCCCCCCGTATTCGTTGCTCTAATTTATAGGCCACCGCATGTACCATTCCTGTAAAATTCAGACCTAATTGATAAGCTAGCTACATACACGCAGGACTATAGCCATAAAATCTTGATGGGTGATCTGAATGCGAACCTGTTGAAGACGTCGGCTGATGCAAGATTCGTTAGGCGATTAGCCAACGATTTAAATCTAAAAATAATAGA
>OX424573.1:110157955-110172955 GCA_949152435.1 Gastracanthus pulcherrimus | reverse complement strand
AGCTCTAGCAAGCTTAAGTTTCTTATACTTCTTTCTATTACTACATAGGTCATGAACACATTTCACACCTACACCTATTTGAAATAAACTTGTTTATACACCTTGTAGACGATCAAGAATATCATTTACATAAAAAATGTCATTGCACTTACTCGTACTTCAAGATTTTTCATTCCATATTTAAAATTTTCAGCTAATTTGTCAGTTTCAGTACTGTTTAGACTTAAAATAGTAGTATTATTACTTTTATAACTTTAAGTCATAATGATGATTTCGTTAACAATGTATAAGATAAGTAATAAGAAAATTAAACAGTAAGCTATTGTTCTGATAAACTTAGCTGACTCCGTGTTAGTTGTATACTGAACGTTTACATGTCGACTCTCTCTATTTATATCGAATCCCCTACTAACTTTCTACGCTTGATCATACACGTAAAACTCAAACCTTAATTTAAACATTCAAATGTAGTTTTTCTTTTTGAATGATAAAGTGCCCATCCCCTAATTCATTGATGATTTCTAATATCTCATTATCGATGTTGTTATTCCCTGCGTGTTTAGCGCTTATGAGTAGTTGTAACCTCACAACAAGTTTATTAATATCATAATAATATTTATAATATATTGAATTATATGTTACTGACATATCTAAGTTTTCTAATAGTTTTTCATTATTTTTGTTCTCAAGTTTTATTTTATTATTTCTAAATCTTTTTTACTTATTAAAGGTGATATTATATTTTTATATTTCGAACCTCTGTTACTTTTAATAAGACCATTATCTATAAAGTTTTTTCTATAGACTTTAATTAATTCTAATATATCTTTATATTTTCTTAAATCACTGTTAGTGTATAAAATATTGTTATGATTTTTCTTAAAAATTAGTTTCAGTAATCCTGATGTAGCTAATGTATTTTTATCACCAATTATTACGTTATCATTTTTATGAACATCAAATCTTTTTCTCCCTAACAATAGTTATAGTTATAGTATGATTATCATAATGTATATTTTATCAATTAGTTTGTTTGGATCAGTAAAAAATTCTAACATATACGATTTTAAAGTTGGTCCAACATAATGATTTAAATAATCATCTAAATTTTGTCACTCTATTGAATTTTTTACAATTTCTTGCATAGAAGTTTCTAAGCTTACTGGAGTTTCATACACCTCTTCATTAATAACTTCTACTGGTTCTTCTTCTTCTACTTCATCATTAATATTTGGTATAAGTGATGAATATCCCCTTGTCGAGAGTAGTCCTGATGTTCATTTAGGTATTCTCTTACGATAAGATGTCGAAGATGCACTAATTTGTGAAACGTCTAAACTTTTCCCCTTTTTTTAATATAAGGTTGATTAGTTAATAAAAAATTGTTTTTTTCTGGTTGTTATTATCTTCAATATAATCAGTCTATGGCTCAATTTTCAATTTTTTTTCATCAAAATTTTTAAAAATGTTGTTGAAGATATATATTTCCATGTAGTAAAAAGTTGAATAAAAAAAGTTTTTTATTGTACCTAAAAAAAATTCGTGAAAATTTGCTTTTTTTTGCCTCTGAAACCCATGTAACCCCTTAATATTAAATTACATATAGAAGACTATCTGTATCTGTGTACATTCATTTAGCATTTTCATTGAAATAAGATAGAATTGTATAATAATGAAATTTATATAACTGTACTTTAGCATAATCTAAACTACACATACCTATTTATTTTGGTTTATTAAAGAAAACATATTCTTTGTTCATTTCAACAGCAAGTAAATTATCATTAAAAATTGTTAAATTTTTAAAATTAACTTTAGATATAAATTTTGCAGCTCCGAAACAACCTCCCCATTCGTAACAAAATTTAATATCTAAATAATTCTTAACATATTTATATGAAAATCATTTGTTGCTTTTTGCCTTAATTCAATATTAAGATCAACATATTTTTTTAACCATTTACTTTAAGAAAATTAAAGAATACGATGGATTTTTTGCTTCCTCAAAGAGGAAGCTTTGTAACAGTAACAAAAAAACTTTGTATGTGTATGTGTGTGTACGTGCGTGCGTGCGTGAGTGCGTTTGTATGTGTGTGTGTGTGTGTGTATGTGTGTGTGTGTATGTATGTGTGTTGTTTGTGTGTGTGCGTGCGTGCGTGTGTGTGTGTTTACGTGGATCAATATTATTCTGCATATATACGATGAAATTTAATGTTTCGGGGATCATTTTTTTGTTTTTCTTAAAGGAAGGCGGCCCAATACATTTAATTTTTTGTTCGATCCGTTTTTGTTTTTTAGACGGTTTTTCGATTTTTTTAATACATTAGAAATAACATCATCGATCCAGCGAAAAGGTATTTAAAAGAGAATAAAATTATCTAACTTTTCCAATCTGAAAGTTTGGATAAGGTTATTCGCTTCTTTTGTTATACACGAAAACGCCATTTCTTGTCTAAAAGGTTTATCTCAGAAACATGTGACGGAAAATAATTGAAAAATTTTGATGCGATTAGGATTATGAACAACAATGTTCAGTAAAATTTTTAATTCTTGATCTTATTCGTTTGTTGAGAAAGAAATAATTTTGTAAAAAGAATCGATTTTCTTTCTCCAACGAAAACTGTAGTAAATAAGCAGTATTTTATATGAAACTAGTCGAAAAGGTAGCATTTTGCTATCTCATGACCTATATGTTTTTTCATATCACGAGATAATTTATTTTATGAGATATTGAGGTTATGTGTTTTTTGAAAATTGTTTTTGATCGCTTATACCTCGAGATCGACGCAATCATATTTTACCAATCAGGTATCATTTTTTTCGTTTTAAACTGAAGATTGAAAATTCAAAGAAAATTTCAAGATTCATCGACTTGTTTTTGTTTTATAACGATTTTTCGATCTTTTAATTTTTGAGTTTAAGATATTCTGTTTTTTAGTATATTAAAAATATTATGATAAATCTATTATAAATTCATTAAAAAGAACATAAAATTACCTATTTTTTACACCCGTAAATTTTGAAAGGCTCTTTTCTTTCTCCTAAATAATTTTTAGAATAAAAAAAACGTGACTTCACGGAGGGAAATTGTCTAGTAAAAATTACTATTTCGTGCGGTAATGGCGGGACTTAGTTACACAATCGCAATAATTACTATTATTTTATTACTAAATTCTACATTAATAGCAGTTATTGCTATTTATCTATTAATATATACTAGCGAGTGTAGGATGATCTGCTAAATAAGTATAGTAAATGTAGTGTATAGTATATCGATTTTTGAGTTTTAGTTTTTCTGTTTATTTATATTAAAAATGTTATGATCAATTTAGTGTAATATTTATAAAATCATATTGAATTTTCACCACAGAAGTAAATAGAATGAATAGTTTCATATTGGAACATTTTATAAAGTTTGAAGAAGGTAATTGCCAATGAATTTATATTATTAATATGAACGGTTTATTAATATGATTCCATGAGAAATAGCTTGTTTTAAAGCTTCAATGTGGATAATATATTTTCCTTGTCTTTCAAAGTTGCAAATAATTTAGTATGTTTTGAATCTTTAGGCTTGTCGCGAATGGGGCTCATAATTAAATCTCGCTGTGTTTTATGGATTTCCTTAGGATAGGAAATATCAACTTATAATATAAATCCAGTGTTTTCGTGGAATATAAAATTTCTATTAAAATTTATAATTTTTTCGCCGCTTAACCATTTAAAATGTTTATACGGTAGCGGCTGACCATTGCATAACCATACAGATTATTTATATCGTAATATATTAAAAATGTAGATAGTTCATTTTTATTATAATCAATTTTTAAATATTTATTATTTGTTTTACTATAGCGATTTGATACCTGACTTAAACCTCCACGTATCCCTTTTTCATTAAATAATACATGATCAATATAGGTTAATAGTTCTAATTCTATTTTTATATAACATAGACTGGCGTTCCATGCACAAGATGGAAGACATACATAGTGTGCAGAATCGCGACTATGTTTTAATACAATTTATTCTAAAATTTTCGAAAATATCGGGTAGAAATAAAACATCTATTTTTAAATATAAATCTAAATACTCAGATAGTTTTTTATATTAAAATGTGACCATACCTTTTTTGCATGGTCATAATCCTTATCGTTTCTGTGAGTATTGTTCAATTTGCTAAAAATGTAAATTTTATTTGGCAAAGTAGTAGTTTCATGTAATACATCAATTGGTGAAACGTAGTCATATGGAAACAATCCCTTTCTTGTAATTAAATTATATGAATGAGCATTAATATTCTTAAACTGTAAATTTATATGTTTCATGTATTTTTTTCAATATTGAAGCCAATTTATCTAGAATACTACTTAAAAAGTTATATGAATCTTTAAAAAATAAATATACCTTGAACATATCTACATTTTTAATAATCATAATGTATTTTTCTACTGTAAGAGGAATTATAGTAATTTTTCTTCCAAAAGTACTTGCTATATCTTTAATAATAAGATTAGCATCATAATTTGTGAGATTATGAAAATAAACTGGTAGTGAGAAGGAAATTTGATATTTTAAATTACATGAGTTGTGTGCTGGTCCACATTAGTCTCCTGTTATATGGCAATGATGCTGAACTTTTTTATCTCCTTCATTGAACTGTTCATTGCAGATATGACAATTTATTCCTCTCTCATGATTTCTTTCTTCTTCTTCAGTTAAATTTCTGATAGGTTTTTTGAAACTTAAAATCTAGAGCATAAAATAATAAATTATTTTAAGTATGGTATATTATTAGTGTTATTATTTTTTTAAAATGAAATTGTTAACATCTGCAACGATATGAAGAAGTTTTAATGCAAACCACGTTGCACAATCATATGAGGATATCTTTGATATGATTCATACACTGATTTATCTGAAAAAAATTTTAATATGGTTTGTTTTTCTCTTTATCTGGTAATATTATTCTTGTTTCGTTGATAGTACTGTAATATTCTTTGTGTCTTTGTAAATGTATTTCTCTTCTATGAGAAGCTAAACGCGTATTACAAATAAATCCTGCATGTTCATGACCATTCACCTGGGAAGAAACTAGTCTGAATAAATTTTGTATCCAACAATAATGACTTTTTTTACCCTATTTAATATATAGCACATTAATATGATTTGGGTTTTTTAATTCCCTTTGACATAAAAAAATTTGATATAGAAATATCGCTAAATTTGACAGGAAACTTAATGTTTCCAAATAACAAAACTTTATTATAATCTGGATATGATACCATTCTATTTGGAGTTGAGAGTGGTCCGTAAAAAGCTGATATAACTGTCCAATAAAAACTATCATTTATATCCTCATTATAAACATTAATAAGTGCTTTTATATAATTTTTTTTTTTTGTAGGTTTATGAATGAATTTGCCTTTAAAGTTTGCACTTGTAAATCAAAATTGTTAAATTATATATTTGTATTAGTACCCAACTACTTCCAGTAGGTTCAAAATTTTCAATAATGTGTAGTATGTATTCTTGTTCTTGATACCTTTTATTCAAATCTTAAAATTAATTTAATTTTACAGTTAAAGTATTTAATTTCATAATTTTCGTCTTTTCGAAATATTATGCTAAAACTTAAATTAGCTTTAATGGAATTTAAAGTAATTAGATCAAATTCACGAATGTAATACACTTCTACTTTGCTTTTGTTTTTTAATTTTTTGAGGCCAATATGTCTAATATTAATAATTATTCCAGTTCTTATTCTGTATGCAAATGCTGAACTGCCTTCTTCAAAAAGAATATTTGAATCATCTTTCTTATTCTTAAGTCTATATTAAATAATTTTTCTAAGTCCTACTATGTAATAAATTTTATTTTCCACACTCTTTACAATGTTATTTTTATATTATTTTGTTAAGTATTTTTTATAAAAATTTTCAGTTGAATTATATTTTTTAGTAGAATTTCTATAAACTCTTTTATTTTTACAATTTTTATAATACAACCATAATTCTTCTTTAGCTGAACATTTTTTTATAATAAAGGACATATTTTTATTTTTTTAATTTACTCTTCTAATACCTGCTTCTGTAATTTCTCTTCAATTCTTATTTTTTATTCTATTAACTCGTTTAATTTTTTCCTGTAAAACTTTTTGTAATATTTGTTTTTGAATCTTCAATTCTAAATTAAAAAATTTTTTTAGTTAAATTGTTTAATATTCACTTGGAATAATTTTTCTCTATCTTCTATTCTTCGATTAAATCGTTCACGATCTAAAATCTCTTGCTGCCAATTCCCTTTCTTACATAATAATATGCATCGTCTAAATCTCCAATTGTGTGAATTAGAATTTTATTAGAAAATCTTATTCTGTTTTTATTCATAAAGTTGCGGGGAATGTGTAATATAAAATAATTAATGTTCAAAGTATAGTCTTTAAAGAATTAAAATAAAACATAATTAATATTACAAACCTTTTTTTATTTCTTGTGAACACTGTGACAGTTTTATTGCTCATACCTTTAGGGTACCAAACCTTAAAAATACTCGCACGTTCAGATGCTTTATGATAGTTTGTGCCTTCGCTTTTCTTATAAGAATGAATTCTATCTAGTGGGTGAACGTGTCTTGGAATATTAGCAGGTACTTATGTTCACGTGGAGTTCTCGGCATTCGGCCCATCACGTCACCGGCTACCACCTCCCACGGGCATCAAAAACTGCGAACGCCCATGAGACCGGCAGGCAGGAGCTGCAGAGACTTGCATTGTTGACATATAGTACATCGACAACCAATAGTACATGAGCTTGAGGCGTTGGTACGTTTTGCTGCGGCCGAGATGGCCCGCTTTCCGCTCGTCGTGGCACTTATAAAGCGCTTGCTGCCTCTGCTTTAGGGAGTGCTAGCTTCCACGAATCCTCGTCCTCTAAAAGATTCTTGAGGGAGTGGTCTGGCTGATAAAAATAGAGACGGCAGTCTACCACTTTCCACCAGGGGAAATCAAGGGGTTTTTCTCTTGTTTGGTCTTTCTTCTGAGTATACCAAACGTTACTCGTCGACTCCTCGAGATACATGCAGGCTAGTACTTCGCTCCTATCCTCGTCTTCGTACATGCGTGAGAGCGTGTCAGGCACCTCATTCAATTTGCCGCTGCGGTGGTCTACGGAGTAATCGTAGCCTTGGAGCTGCAGGGCCCATCTGACGCAGCGTCCCGTGGGGTTGCGCAAATTGCACAGCCACTGTAAGCTGCTGTGATCCGCGATCACCTTAAAGTGGTACCCCTCCACATACGGACGGAATTTCCTGATGGCCCAGGTGACGACTAGGTATTCACGCTCCGTCGCCGAGTAATTACGCTCGCCCGAGGTCAGAGTTCTACTCGCAAAGGAGAGAACTGTTTCCTCACCCTCGATCACCTGCATAAGCACGGTCCCGAGGCCTGTATTTGAGGCATCGGTTTGGATGCAGTATTGTTGATCGAAGTACGGCCGGTGTACAATGGGGGGGCCTAGGCGAGAAGCGTTTTTATTTGTTCAAACGAGCTTTGCTGCTCTTCGCCCTATGCGTATTTCCTCTCTTTCCTCATCAGCTGATTCACGGGTTCGGCTAAGGTAGCAAAGCCCGCGAGGAATTTACGGTACCACGACGCCATACCCAAAAATCTGCGCAGTTGTTTGAGCGTTTTTGGCGCTGGAAACTCCATAATTGATTTGATTTTGTCCGGGTCTGGGCGAAAACCGTTGCGATTTACGAGCACCCCGAGGTACTTCACTTCCTCTCGGCAGAACACACTTTTCTCCCGATTGACGGTGAGACCGGTTCGTTTAATCCTTTCGAGCTCCAACTCGAGCATTCGCATGTGCTTCTCGAAAGTTTCCGTACAGATGATTACATCATCTAGGTAACAGTAACAATACCGCTCAAGGTTAGAGGTTATTAAGGAATTGAGCAATTCCTGAAAACATCCAGGCGTGCCCGATAGGGCATATGGGAGGCGCTTCCAGTGGAATAGGCCCAAGCCCTGCACAGTAAATGCTGTGATCGGTCGGCATTCCTTTTTAACCTTGATCTGGTGGTACGCACTGCTAAGGTCGATCGTTGAGATGTACCTTGCTGATTTTAACTTACTCAGAATCGTATCCATGTACAGAAGGAGCTAGGCGCTCGTATTAGACACCACATTTACCTTACAGTAATCTATGCAAAAACGGTATGTGCCGTTAGCCTTTTTAGTCATTACGATCGGGCTTGACCAGCCGCTGTTTGAGCGCTCAATAATCTCCTCTTCAAGCATCGTGCTTACTTGAGCGTGCATTTCCTCTTCTATCCGTTTGGAAACAGGATAGTACGAGGTCTGTTCCAAAAGTATCCGACCTACATCGATTTCTCGGCGCTTGATTTATTCTTCGTCATCCGGGGGGTGGCATCCTTCAAAGTAGTCCCCATTTGATTGAACAAGACACTCATATCGATGTTTCAACTTATTAAAGCACTCTTGAAAGTCAGACTTCGGAATCGCCTTTAGAGCATTCGTCGCATTAGTTTCAACAGTCTGTTTATTGTCGAATCGATGTCCTTTAAGTGGCATTTTCAATCGAGGAAACAGCCAAAAGTCGCAGGGAGCTATATATCAGGACTGTATGGAGACTGGCAGAGCTGCGCAACATTGTGTTTCAATAAATACTGCTGCACAAGGTTTGATGCGTGCGCTGGAGCATTGTCATGATGAAGAAGCCAGTCACCGGTTTCCCAAAGTTGCGGTCGTTTTCTCCTGATTGCATTACGTAATCTTGTCAAAACTTCAACGTAGTACTCTTTATTGATTGGCTGGCCTGTAGGGGCATATTCGTGGTGCACAACGCCCTCATAATCGAAAAAAACAATCAACATTGACTTGATGTTGCTTCGACTTTGACGAGCTTTTTTCGGCCGAGGCTCAGATGGAAGCTTCCACTGCGAAGATTGTTGTTTTGTTTCAGGATCATAACCATAAACCCATGACTCATCACCAGTAATAACCTTTTTAAGAAAGTTTTCATCACTATTAATCATTTCCAAATTGTTCTGAGCGATTTCTAATCGAAGGTTTTTTTGCTGGTCTGAAAGCAGTTTCGAGATGAATTTTGCACAGACACGAGTCATTCCCAAATTCTCCGTTAAAATTCGCCAAACAGTACTTTTTGGTATTCCAAGTTCATCTTCCAGTTCTCTCACAGTCAAACGACGATCTTGTTCAACTGCGACACGCACACGCTCGACATTATCCGACGATGTTTCCGTCGAAGGTCAACCAGAACGAGGATCACTGTCAACAGATGTGCAGCCACTTTTGAACCGTCTATACCACTCTTTTATTTGTGTTTTGCCCATACACTCATCTTTAAAGGCCTTTTGCAACATTTCAATAGTTTCCGCACAACTTTTACCGAGATTAAAGCAAAATTTTATGCAAATTCGCTGTTCGGTTCGTTCTGCCATTTTTAGCAATAAGCAAATTGCGACGAACGCAAAAAAGTCGTTGTAAACAAATACACGCTGCGCGGGAACTAAGGCGTTTCATCGGTATCTCAGGCTACTGACGAGAAGGTTAGGAGTTGCTGGTGACGTTCGTACCCTCCAGAGATCGCCTGAGTCTCTCCGCGCGAAGATATGAACGTAGGTCGGATACTTTTGGGACAGACCTCGTATTTTTGCTTGATCGTCTGACAGGTGTCGACGCGAAGTCACCCTTTGTTGTCTGGTATTACTCTATCGAGTAATTCTACGAGCATTCTTCGCTCGCCAATGTCGATATCCGCCAAGCCGATCGTTTCGAGGGCAGCGCCGTTCAGCACAGGGGTCGTGACTACCTCAAGTTTTATTATCTCGTCTGAGTCAGCGACAGTTAGTGTGTCTTCGCGCGGGTTTAACAGTGCGTCGAATGCACGTACAAAATCCGGGCCTAGGTAACAGTCGCCAATCAGCTGTTGCATAATCAGGACTGTAAGATATTTGCTTACTCCCGCTACCTCGAAGGGTACCTCGATGTTGCCAGTGATGGGCGACAGGCTGACGTTGGCTACGTGCGCGCTTTTCCCACCCACAGGTGTTACTGGGATTATGCACGCGCTTGCAATTTGTAGGCCAACGGTTCCAATAAACGTACGTGATGCTCCTGGACCGTACAGTGCTCGGATTCGAAACCCGCCGATTCCAACCTGAAGCCACCAGCGGGGGTCTCCGCCGAGATCGACGTCGCTCGCCGCTAGGCACTCTTGCTTCGTCTTAGCAGAGGTGGTGCCCTGGCTGCATTCAGTTTTCTGCAGTTCTTCCGAAGCCCCGGGCGGTTCTACGGAGCTGGTAGGGGCTCTACTGCTCGCTCCATTTTTCTTTTTCCGCGCATTGTGGTCATGTGAACCGCGTGTAACCGGGTAGCTTGCAGTCGAAGCAGTAATTTCTTCGACCTTCGCCGGCTCGAGTTCGGCGAGCCCGGTTTGCTACTTGGCTCACCTGACGCGGCTGACTTCGCGGCCGGAATGCTGCTCCTAGGTTCGCTTACGTTACTCTACTTTGGGTTGTTATCCAGTTTCGGACTGGCCAGCTTTTGCCATGTTTTTGTAGGCTTGTTTGGGTGACGGTTTTGGAAATTATTTCCCCCATTGTTGGGGGGCGAGAACTCTTTCATCCGTTTCTCTACCGCTTTCTCTACAGCCGCAGTTAGTGCAGTCATACCTAGTGACTGTATGCCAGCGACACTCGGTGGCACATTGGCTTTATTCCCTGCCAGCGGCTTGAATGCCGCCTTGGGCACCAAAGATTGATCGGCGGCCAGTGGCTGCTTTCTCGACCCTTTCGGCTCAACACTGCGCATCATGCTATTCAAAAATCTAGGCGGGAATGAATGTAGAAAAGACGTTCGGAGCGCGGCCGTATGTCGTATGAGATCCCATTGGTCTGATATATGGGGATTGTGCACAAAATCTACCGCCGTATAGTTGCTTGCGATGCAGCGATAAAGCCTGCATGTACGATCATGAGGTGAGCCAGTCGTTAGCAGTTCTAGCTGGACTAATGTCCTCGTCATTTCGGCCATACTCATCAACGACACGAACGAAAAAGCGTCTTCTGGTAAGATGTCTAAACTGCTTTCGGACAAGAGGCTCATTTTGAATCTTTTTTTTTTTAAGGGACAGCAACTTGTAATTTTTACTATGTATTTTTAAATATATACAATTCAGAAATATTAATGTCAATGATTAGTAATCAAAATGTTGTTGTTGATTCTTATTATAACCGATATAAAACAATTTCGCAATAATGTAATTTTGTAACCAAAAAAAAAGAATTTAGAGAAAAATAAACCAATTAGTACGTTTCCAATAAATTAATTATTTTTAAATTGACATTTATTGCTTGGCAGCATATAAACTACCAGAGAAAATCGAAAAGACCAGTTAGATATACCGACTATTTCCGTGACTTTATAGAATAACTACAAACAAGCCAAAAATACGAATGAGCCGTTACGCATATAACAGAGCGGCGCAGTACTTAAATAACGCGCTGTTTCCCTACGTGTACGTCAATATAGGAGAGCAATGTTGTTTAGTGTGTGTGTTCTTTCTACTAACGATTGTGCATAAAAAAATTATTTTAAAAATCCCGAGTACGTTATATAAAAAAAACGAATTTATCGGGTGACTAAATCATTAGATAATTGCCGGCCAATATACAAGATTTACACGAGTAATAAAAAATAGATGTACCCACGAAACACTGTAATTGTGTATTGTGCGCGCCCGAGATATTAAAAAAACTCGGCCGTGTAAAACCGCTCAGCCGGCGATAATCAATTTTGCTGTCTCTCCTATATTGTCAGCAGCAGCAGTTTCGCTTCTTGCAGCTGGGTGATTTTGTTATAGATACTCAGCTTCCTTGCGCGAGTTGCAATTGACCGGTCTACGATCTGCTGCTATGCCTGCACACCACGCAATGTATTAATTGCTATAGTATTATTCTCTGCTATACTACTTACTATAGTCGACTACGGATGTATGCGAGAGCTTCGCCGGGCGCTTTAGTATATCCCTGAGCCCGTCGAAAATAATATTTCAAGCTGTAGCTTCCTTGCGTATAGTCCGCAGAATTGTGCGTATAGGCTGGCGACACTTGCGTTCTTTACGTTCTCGCGCGCCCGGGACTATCAACACCGCGCGCTTGAGTCGGCCGATACCGCTGTGTATTATCTTCGCTTGTTTACAGATCCGTTTTTCGACCGGCGAGAAAATGTTCTTGAGATCGCTTCGCATCTACCGTACCGAACGCATAGATGCTCTATTTGAACTCTCTCCTCGGTGTTATACGCGCTCGCATTTAGTTGTGGTTGAGAAAAAAAAATCAGACTAGAGTGCGAGTGCGTTTAACAAATAAAAAAAATATTTCCCCAAAACGTTAGTTATGAGTTTCGGTGGCCGCGCGGATCGTGTACAGCGCAACGCTGTACGTACAATCGATCCGCAAGTACAAGGCCCAAACCTTTCGCATTTGCTAATCAGCTCGTACGGCGTCGGCCATGCTTTTATTTGTGGTATGAGGACTCGGCTAGCTGCAGCATGCGCACCGAAAGTGTGCCCGCGGAGGCAGCGGCAGTCCAAAGGAGAGGAGAGTTTTGAGTAAAAACACGCCGGAAGTTTCAATCGAACTTTAACACCGATTTATTACAGGACAATTGAATACAATTAACACGGCACTCGCGGTGTCGGGTGGTGTAAGCCGACGGAAGAAAATTAGCAGGAGGTCCAAGCGAGGTACGCGTGGGAGAGAGAAGGATAGCTAAACTTACATGAGTTGCCTTGGTCTCGTAGCTATTCGCTGGACGTCGGTCTTGGGGTGTCGCTTGCCCTGGTCGCTTCCTCAGCCGTAATCGCAGGCCCGCTCGCGTATTCGCCGTCGCGTCGTCCGTACGCCTAGGTTCAGCGTCTTCGCGCGGGACGTGCCGTCGGTGCGCGAAGCGAAGTCGAATTACTCTCGCGTATCTGAGGCCGGCCTTGATCTAGCCTAATCTCGCGCGTCGCGGCTTGGCTGGCTAACTCTCTCTCTCTCTCTCTCTCTCTCTCTCTCTCTCTCTCTCTCTCTCTCTCTCTCTCTCTCTCTCTCTCTCTCTCTCTCTCTTTCTCTATGTCTCTCTGCTACTTACCGAGCGCACAACATGTGCGCTTCGCATCGACTGCTCTCTGTCCCCAATGCTTGCTCCACGCGACACCGTAAGTGCCGTGTTAATTGTATTGAATTGTCTTGTAATAAATCGGTGTTAAAGGTCGAGTTCAACTTCCGGCGTTTCTTTACTTAAAACTCTCCTCCCCTTTGGACTGCCGCCGCCTCCGCGGGCGCACTTTCGGTGCGCATGCTGCAGCTAGTCGAGTCCTCATACCTCAAATAAACGCACGGCCGACGCCGTGCGAGCTGATTATCAAACGCGAGTGGAGTTTGGGCCTTGTATTTGCGGACCGATTGTACGTACAGCGTTGCGCTGTACACGGTCCGCGCGGCCACCGAAACTCATAACTAAAAGCTATCGCAACACATGATTTGTTCTTAATCCTATATAAGTATATTTTATTAAAGTTTAGTAAATAAGTTTAAAATAAATAATTTTATATTAAAATAAAAATTAAAAAACTAATCTGAAAAATAAAAGCATGAGTCTCGTGTACATACGTCAAGTAGTCGTGAATTCTTTACTCGTTTGCAAAAAGCTTCAAACTTATGTAAATTTTGATAAAAAGAATATGTTAATTTTTGTGGTAAATAAATATAAAGAGTATTATCACACTCAAATATATATATTTTTCCAATAAACTATATTGTCGTGAGTTGTAGTAGTGACTTGATATTTATGATGTAATCGTAAATCTTTCATTCATTGATATTGCACAGTTTTGTAGTAGCTACTTGATTTAAAGCTTCCATGCGTACTACTATTAAAAAATAAAAAAATAAAAAAAAATAACTTTAATAAAATTTATAATTATATAATAACATTATTCCTTGGATAATATTAACCTGAGATAATTTTTAAACATATATTAATGAATTATACAGTGATTGTGAAGAAACGATATTTGATCTTATTGTAGAATGAGATTTTTTATTTATTGTGAAAAGAGGAGTGTTTAAATACATACTACACCACAATCGATTAAATGTTGACTGAGAATGACTTTTTAATTTCTTAGAAAATTCTCTATTATTAAGAACATAAGTCTTTGGCTGTTCTCGTGCATTTATGAAACTTTTTACTAAAAAATGCTAAACGCTAACATCTGTCACAACATTGAATGCAGGTAGAAAAATAATAATACTTTACTGTGATATAAAGGCATATAGAATTTCTTCGATTACAATTATTTAAATGATAATATAGAGTTGGTTTAATTTTATAATTATCAAAAGTATTAAAAGATTTTTGGAGATTATACACTTCATCAAAGTGAGGTATAGTCATAAGTTTTAAAAAAGTGATGCGATTAAATCCCCAATGTTTATGAAATAATGTAATTATAATAGATTTTATTATTCTTCCTACTGGAAATGTATGTATCTGAAGACGAGTTCTCAATCGAGATATAACAACAACTAAAGCAGCTAATTAGAATATTGAAACGGGATAATATAATGCAATAATGTTATTATTTACAAAATTATATTCTCAAAAAGTAGTAGATGGATTATATTGATTTATTGAAATACTAGAAATATGATTTATAATAAATTCATTAATTCTATTCACATTTTTTATAAAATATAATATATTATGATTAATTCTTGTATTCTTTCATCTAAAAAATATATTTTAATTATAAATTGTACTTCAAAATTAAATCTAAATTTATTGTCTATATATATTCTCATATTTATGATACTTTGGACACAAACTATGATGATCAATAGAATAATAGGAAAATTCTACTTTATGAATAATAAATAATACCTTTATAAGGTAGCGTTTTACTAAAA
>OX424573.1:110100455-110152955 GCA_949152435.1 Gastracanthus pulcherrimus | reverse complement strand
AACATTTTTGACCATTTTATTAATGTTCGATTTTAGTAAATTATTCCACACCATTTCACACACACAACTACTGCGTAAGCTGATGGGCATGGGTTTCTCCAGGAGTGTTCTCCTGTAGCTTAAGTCATATATAATGGGGAGACGACAGAAAGTCGTTACTAATACAAAAGGGGAATCTGGTAGGCTGACCACCAATATTGGCGTGCCACAGGGCTCAGTCCTGGGACCCTTGCATTTCAGCCTTTACATAAACGACCTACAAGACGGACTCGACTTAGATGCATGGTGTTGAACACATACTCTACGCTGACGACTTTGCAAAGCTACACTCAAGTGACCCTGGAAGGTCTTCGTGACGATATCAGTTGCATGACGGCTGTAGCACGAGCAGTGTCGAATTGGGCATCGGCAGCTGGCCTGCGCCTCAATGTCGGCAAGACAAAGGCGATTATTTTTGGATCTGATCATAACATCAAACAGGTTCAGAGTCTTGACTTGCAATATGCAGACCGGCGTACATGTGCCCTTTGTCGATACAGTTATATATATATTGGTAACTCTCTGGAAAAATGAGATAAAAAAAAATTCTTTTTTTATTTCTTTGTTAAAAATGTTCCTCGTGATATGTAGAAAAGTTGATCAAGGCTATATATGAGCATGTAGACATTTTATACATTTTTTAACAAATTTCCATTTATTCAAAAAAATTCAATCTTTTTAAAAAATAGTCAGAAAGGAACTTTTAGCTAATTCTCTGAACTTTTCATACAAAATGGTTCCAAAACATTTTAATGCCCCTAATAATTGATTAAACTCATTTTAAAACTTAAAATCCTGATAAAAGAGGGTTTGGTCACTCGAACCATTACACAAAAATCATGAAAATAGCTTTTTTCAGTACAAAAGTGACTGCTACAGTCATAAAGTGGCAGAAGAGTAATATTTATATAAAAAAATCAAATAACATAAAACATTGTTAAAAAAATTATTAAAATGCACATTTTAGCAATAAAGTTATATTTAGCTGCAAACAATTTGAAATATCTCATTTAATATATCACAGTGATTATTAATTACATCTTATCCAATTTTTTAACAATTTTTTATTAGAAAGTCTATCTATATTTAAAATTTTAAACTCATTTTGTAACTTGTTCAAAATCGTAATTACTTTTTTATAACTATTTTTGCAGCTAACCCTTTTCTTATTTTTAGGTATAAGCGAGTTCTTTTTCCTACTTATACTAGATGATGTGAGATATTGTTTTTTAGGTCTGAGTAATGATATTTTAGTGCTTCAAATATAAACAGTTGTTCCAAGTTCATATGATTATCTTGTATAACAAGATTATTCTTATTAATTATTTTAAATATTTTTTACTGTAGGTTTTGCAATAAATCTCTATTATTTCTATAAGTTACACCCCAAGCTAATATTCCATAACTTATAATACTATGAAAAAGAGCATAGTATATCATTCTTAATGTTTCTGTTGGCATTGATTTGGCAATTTTATAAAAAATATAGATTAGATATTTCGTTTTTTGTATTATGTATTAAACATGTTTATCCCACTTTAGATTGTAATCGAATACTATTCTCAAATATTTCCACTTTTCTACTCTAGTTATATTTCTATCCTTAATCTTAATATATATTTACTGCTAACCACTTATCAATTTTTATTAAATACTTATTCATAATTTTTTGCGCTTTACTCCAAGTATCACCAATGGCTATACCTAATATTGTACCTTGTGGAACACCTGTATTTATTAACATTCTCTCGCTTTCATTATCATTTATTTTAACTACTTGATATCTATTATTAAGATAACTTGAAAGTAGATTCAACGCACTTTCTCTTATTCTAATACAATAAAGTTTGTCTAATAATATTTTGTGATCTATAGTATCACAAGCTTTTGCTAAATCTAGAAAAGTTATAAATATTAGTCTACTATGATCAAAATTATTGTATAGTATGTTTGTTATATAATTTAGAGCATTCTTCGTGCCAATTTTTTTCATAAAATCAAATTGGTGTTCAGATATTATATTACTCATTTTAATAAAATTAAAAATTCTGTTATAGATCATTCTTGCAAAAATTTTAGCTACATTCGATATTAATGAAATAAGCCTATAATTTGGTATATTATGCTTCTCTACAGTTGTAAATATGAACAATTTATGCCTTTTTTATTTTTCTGTAATTACCTTATCTAATATTCTGGCATATCTTTTGTACTGTACTTAGAGTTGATCATTCTCACGATTCATCTGACATAAATTATAGAAAGATTCTTTAGTGTCACACGATTTTATTATAGCATCTGTAATCCAGTTTTTCCTTTGATTCATATTATCTTTCTTCATTTTTATTTTTACTGATTTAATGCATTGTTTGATTTCGCTTAACAGTGTATCGGTAGCTATATTAGGATCATTTATTGATATAGTTTCATTCCAATCTATTGTCTCGACGACGTTTTTCAATTTTTTATAATCTATTATTATAGTGGATTCTTTAGTTTCAGTTTTCATCTTATTTATAGTAACAAAAATAGGGTAATGATTTGTTAAACAATGTTTTAATTTATATGTAACTGTACTTAGGCTATTAGTTTTTCTGGAAATATTATCAATACAAAATCCTTTACAGTTTCCTATAGGTGGTCTTGTAATACCCAGGATACCTGGAGAATATCTTTTGTCTAAGATGTTCCAGCGAAATTCTTGACTAATATTATCAGACTCTAATAAATCAATATTAAAATTTCCTATAACTAAGTGATTTTTAATATTTCTCTTTTTATTCGAGAACTTGTTTAAATCTAGAATGAACTCAGTCTTAGGTACGCGATGAGATCTGTACACAGCAGAAAATTCCATACTACTTTTATCATTTAATATAATATGAGTATTTATTAGTTTAATCCTGTAACAAAGATGGCGGAGGAGAGTACAGGTCCTCCAAGTTATACAGAAGAAATAACATATAAATGACATCCAAAGCAAAAGCTTAGGTCGGTAGTGTGCATAATATGTGAAAATGTCTATCATCTAAGTGACTTTGTAAAATATAATAATATAAAAAGACTGAGTGAAAGTTTTGTTATTTGTCCGGAATATGTGGAGCTAAAACTAACCTCAAATGTGGATGAAAATGAGCTGAGTAATAAGGCTGGAGATATCATTGCTCAGATAAAATTAATGCAAATAGTGACATTTAAGAAGCAATTAATAAGAGAATTAAATGAAATAACAGAGGAAGAGAATAATGATAATAATAATGATATTAAATATGAAAAATGCAAAGAAAATGAAAAATTAAAGATTGAAAACGCACTATTAAAAGACCTGAACAAGAAATTAAAAAAAAAAGTCAATTGTTAAGAAATCTAAAGGATGAGGAGAAAAATGCAATTACAACTACAAAAAAGTATAGAAGAGTAGAAGTAACTGCTAATGATAAAATCAAGCCTAGACGAGTACCTAAAATTATAATCAAAAAGACTAAAAACACAGAAAACATTGACAAGATTTATGAGAAAGTGCCACGTCATTTAATCAAGAATAAATCAATTCAATCACAAAAAATAATCAAGAAGAACGATAATGAATTATTTATAAATTGTTTAAATGAAGAGAGTGTTAACAAGGTATACGATACATTAAATTCAGAACTATCAAATGTTTGTGAGATAAATATAGAACAAATTGAGAATCCTACAGTAAAAATAGTAGGAATTAATAACTTTGAGAAAATTGTTTTAACAAAAAGTGTGAGATTATACATTCTTACGCGAATAAAACAAATAATATGCAGTCTATAATAATAAAATTTTTGTAGGTTATCAAAATTGTAAAGTTTATGATTATCTGA
Organism: Gastracanthus pulcherrimus; assembly: GCA_949152435.1. NCBI lineage: Eukaryota > Metazoa > Arthropoda > Insecta > Hymenoptera > Pteromalidae > Gastracanthus > Gastracanthus pulcherrimus. Next base: position 110,149,065 of record OX424573.1, on the reverse strand, counting down.
ACGTTCAACCTTGTTACGATTGCGGAAGGTTTGGACATAATGGGAAAAAAGAGTAATAATAGTTCTATGTGTTTAAAGTGTGCAAGGGACCATAAAACAAAGGATTGCAATAAAAAAACAAAAGGTGTACAAATTGTGTATACATCAATGTAGAATACAAAACAAAATATAGGATTGAACACGTGGTTATAGATAGCCACAAGTGGGAAATTCTGAAAGCTAAAGAGGTTTATAGACTTTACTGACTATATTATCAAACTTACTATACCGAGACACATCGGTTAAGTAGATTACTTTATCAATCAGCCGGTTATACCGAGAATATCTATAATATGAACAGAAACACTACAGGAAATCGACGCCAACATCGTATTCAAAATAGGACAAGAAAAAAGACCCCAACCCATAGAAACCAGATCCAGAAACGTATCCGAACAAGGAACTTCATCCTAGTTATGGATCAAGATTTAAATTTTGAAGACATTAATACTAGTGAATGTGAAGTGGAGGATATGGAAACGCTCAATAAAAGTCTTAAAATTAAAAAGAAATTGAATTTATGTGTATATAAGAAGTCTTCGTGCAAACTTAGAAAAGTTAATTTTAATAAAAAAATTTCAATAGAAAAGAATTGAGTGATAATATTATTAGCCAAAAATTTATAAATAACTTTTTGGAGTATAAATATACTTACCTTTTTATAGGACTAACAAGGCCCTCATTAGATAACGAAGGTGGCCATCGCCATCACAGGACCTATCTCGCAACCGCGTGAAACATCAATTTTGGGGTGTTTTTTGAGGTTAGGGGTGAATGCTTGAGGTATCGGTAAAATAGAGGGTTGGATTCGTGTTCAGCAGCTCAAGATACATAAAAATACGATCTGTCAATAATTTTCCTCATGTAGATCACTGGACCTACCTCTCAACCGCGTGAAACAGCAATTTTGGGGTGTTTTTGGAGGTTAGGGGCGAACGCTTGAGATATCGATAAAATATAGGGCCGAATTCGTGTTCAGCAGCTCAAAATACATAAAAATACGCTCTGTCAATAATTTGACTCATGTAGATCACAGGACCTACCTCTCAACCGCGTGAAACAGCAATTTGGGGTGTTTTTTGAGGTTAGGGATGAACGCTTGATATATCGGTAAAAAGAGGGTCGGATTCGTGTTCAGCAGCTCAAGATACATAAAAATATGCTCTGTCCATAATTTTCCTCATGTAGATCACAGGGCCTACCTCTCAACCGCGTGAAAAAGCATTTTTGGGGTGTTTTTTGAGATTAGGGTCGAACGCTTGAGGTATCAGTAAAAAAGAGGGTCGGATTCGTGTTTAGCAGCTCAAGATACATAAAAATACGCTCTGTCAATAATTTTCCTCATGTAGATCACAGGGCCTACCTCTCAACCGCGTGAAACAGCATTTTAGGGGTGTTTTTTGAAATTAGGGTCGAACGCTTGAGGTATCGGTAAAAAATAGGGTCGGTAAAAAATGTACTTTTGACTATATCCAATGGTCAAGCTGTTAGCAATGATAGGAGTTCCGAAAAATTCCAAGCAACGACTATTTTTATATATATATATCGATATTTCATACATTTATAGATTGATCAGCTCGCGGGATTACACTTTTTTGTAGCTAGATATAGATGCCCATCACTTTTTTTAATAATCGTCGAGCGGATTTACAGTTTTTTCATTTTTTAAAATGCCAGTGTTCAAGTTATTGGGTTGATTTCTTGGAGTGTACATTGAAAAGTGGTTAGCACACCGGTTGCCCTCTAGTAGGCATCAGCTGCTCTATTTGAAGTACAGCTCGTGTCCTTTCATTTGGAGGGTCTGGTGCTCCTTTTTAGCGCAGCATTCGTCCATAGCGTTCCTGCCGCTCATACAAACATAACCTCAAATCCTAGCGAGGAGCGCTGCTGCCCGCAAGCGGATATAAGCTACGCCAAAAAAGGCATCAGATGCTCCAAACTGCTGTGTCACAGATATTCTCATGCTAGCGCTGCTGACGCACTAAACTGTTTTCGGTGTATACTTTTTTATAAGCGCACTACCGAACCCAGTTGCGAAAATTAAAGATTTATAAAATCTTGACTTTTTAAAGGCTGTACTGCTCTTAGACCGTCTTGTATTATATGCTTTTTACTATCACTTTCACCGTGTAGAGAAAAAGATTTCTCGGTATTAGTTGAATCAACACAACATCGATTAACCCTGTTCAAGCTTCTTCGAAAAACAAATGTCTACACAGATCCACATAAAATGCAGATCTAGCAAACCGACACGTATACGAGATGCGTAGAGAAGCCGAAGCTTCTTCAACGGTCGTTTCTGCAGTGTGATTTTTCTTGAACATCCCACTACCATACCAAACACGCCACTATATATTTGAGAGAAATTCGACAACGTATTTCAAACGGTAACGTTTAAACCTACCGAGTTAAAAATGTTGAGAGCATCCGTCAGAGCAAAAAACAACAAAATGTAAAATGTAAGCGGAAAACAATAAAAAGTAGGAGAGGACGAGAGAAAGAGATGGTAACGAGTGCACACAGAAATTTCTGAAAAAGTCAAGTTCTGAACGGCGCTGGCGTCGTTTTCAATGTCTGTAGCACTACAGCTCGACACACACACGCAGTGATCCGTTACCCCGAAACGCGAGAAGTAACTAACAGTATTCACGGAAAGATGGAACTCTGTTGTCATGCAAAATAAACTGAAGAGGATTACAGAACGAAAAATAAGAAAATGGCTTCCCGCTCGCGCATGGGCACGAGTAAAAAGTAGGAAAGGGCGAGAGTGTGTGAGAGAGACGGGGTTGACGACGACGACAGCGATATCTGCGGCAAAGCACACAGAAAGTTTTGGACTATCAAGTTTTGAACGGCGCTTGTGTCGTTGCCAATTTCTGTAGCACTACGACGTGACACATACGAGGTGATCCGTGGACTACGATATATGAGATGGAACTAACAACTTTCATGGAGCGGTGGGGGCTCTCTTGTCATGCGAAGTAAACTGAAATGTATGACAGACCGAAAAATATCAAAATGGTTTCCCGCTCGCGCATGCGCACGAGTAAAAAAGTAGGAGAGAGCGAGAGTTAGAGAGAGAGAGAGAGAGAGAGAGAGAGAGAGAGAGAGAGAGAGAGACGGCGACCACAACGGTGGCAGCAATGACTGACACCGGGGACACAGAAAGTTCTTGAAAAGTCAAGTTTGGCGACACAAATACACAGTGAACTGACAGCGTTCATGGAGTGGTCTGACTCTTTTGCCATGCAAAATAAACTGCAGATAATGGCGGAGTGAAAAATCAAAATGGCTACCCGTTTGCGCATGCTCATGAGTAAGAAAGTACGAGAGGGCGTGATAGAGAGAGAAAAAGATAGAAAGATGGCGTCGACGACGATGAATGAAACAGCACATAGAAAGTTTTGGACTGTCAAGATCTAAATGACGCTGGTGTCGTTCTCAATATCACTGAGCTGATTGGGCGTGGCGAAAAGAAACAAACCGATTGGTCGATCGCCGCGTCACCATTTAGTGCGCTTCTGCGAGTAAGCATGCTAGTTTTAGCAAGAGATGAATATATAACCGTACAAGCCAACCTGTAGAGCAAGAGGAGACTGGTCGGAGCATATAGTAATACCCTAAACCAAATACAAATAATTCAAAACCAAATATTAAAAATCATAAATATAAATCGATTCTCAGAGCAATGTCTTCCTCTTTCTGTAAGTAAATTATTCATTTTAGAATCCACTTCATTTCATTATGAAACACTGAAAGAAATATATAAGTCCAAAACAAGCAATACTAGAAATAAAAGTGTTCAATTACCAAAAATAACTAAAACAATTGGTAAAAGAAGCAGCTACACAGTAGCTGTAAAAGCGTTCAACGAGTTAGAAAATGATCTTAAATCATTAACTACCAATAAAGTTAAGACGAACAAAAATTTAAAACGATTTGTAATGAATCTATAAGTTTAGATATGACTATCAGCTTAAATCACTTTGCATGAAAATTTTATCTGACGTTACAAGAAATTTTTTTTATTTTATATTTTATTTTTTATTTTTATTTTTTTTTTTAAGTTAGCTTTTAAATTATGAACAAAATGCTAGTAATTAAAATATATATAATGACATGAATGAGTGAGGGAAGGCTGGGTAGATAAATAAATACACAATTTTTCGCGGGAAAAATAAGACAACTTGTCTCGGCGTAAAAACTCCCACGAGGCAGAGAGAAAAGCCGGGGCAAGCGAATAATTTATTTCATCAAGAGGAAATTATACATAACAAAAAGAGATTCTAAGACAGGAACAAAAAGAAGGGAGAGAGAAGGTGACAAACGGAAATACCCTAATGCTGTGAGGTACCATTATCGCGCGCAAGAGAACTCTCTCACCTTAAATACTAGACGAGTGAAACGTTGACACCGCGACGTAATGTCCTGGCTTCACGTGGTTGGGATGCACCTCCTTGGTCGCAAGGCGCCTCGACGTCTCGAGGGAACCGTACCTGGACCACGGGCAGACCCTCTGGCCCTGCCGCGTAGGTGATCGCCGTGTGGAACTCGGCACGTCGAGGGAGCTCACACGTGGCCGGACCTTCCCAATCGTCCTTCGCACCGAACACACACACGCACACACACACACACACACGACTCGCTTTACGCACACACACACACTCGACGCAGACAATTAATGAAGGGAGAAGTCGACCGTCCTGATAAGGACGTACGTCCCGAGCTTCTCGTACGATATATTCAAAAATCCAGTATCGGGTCCGATGCGCTGCCTGGAATGACGCCAGAAAAAGTCAACCGGTCTCTGCGGGGGAGAAATCGGAACTGCTCGCACGTGCATAAGGCGCGCGAGAACTTCCGCTCTCGCGGCGCTCGCGTCCACTCGACCGATAAACGGCGGCGCGCGCATCTACTCGGCCGATTGTAATACGCGACGGTCGGCGAGCTACGGCGCGCAATTCAAATTCCCCCCAAAGGCTTAAATAACCCGAACAAATCTTTTGGTTTCTTCTCTAGGTTATATAGTCCAGCCAATGTACAGGTAATTTTATTTATCTCATTAAGATTTACTTTTAAATACCAATATAAAGGAAACTCAATTTTGTCTCTATTGGTTAAACATGTCAATTTTTTTTGCGCAATTAAAAATATTACTAGTTCACTCAACGTTTCTTCGTCAATGTTTGAGATTGTGTTTTTCTACTTGTGATCTTGGCAGATTATCAATCTTTCACCTACATACTTAATATTTTTTAATCTATTAAAACAACTTTGATGCAACAGGGTGCATGTGCGTGCGCTGGCCCTTGTATACTCGCCTGTAAGATATTCGCGTCGAACGTTTTTTGAAATGCTCCAATGAGATTTTCCGATTTACAGGAATTAACCAATAAGGTCGATCTATTTCAAAAACTTTCGACGCGAATATCGTACCGGCAAGTTTACATGCCCGCCCGCACTCGCGCGTGAATGAAACTCGCGGTGCGATTGAAAATTCCGAAATACACGGGCTTCTTTAGCAAGGCTGACGCACAGAGTGACCTCTAAGAGTGCTCTCGCGATACCCATGGGCAGGGACGGATACGAGTATTTTACTCGGGCACTCATGACCAGTGACGACTGTTTGAACATTTTTAACGGTTGCTCACGCCTTCCGGCTCACCCATGAACATGGGCAAACTCGCCTCTACTACGGCTATGGTTGGTTGCGATTCAAGTGCTTTCGGGGCACACAGAGAACACGAGAAATGAGACTCGATCGACGCGAGCTTGCATGCGTCCCCGTATTCCATCCAATGCCCGAGACGAACCGAGGCAGACCTCTCTCGATAACGCGGGCCCGCTCTCCTCGTGCCTCCTGTGCGAGACAGAGAAGGGATAGCGAGATACCCGACATAATCCTAACCCGCGTGGTGACAGCGAACTCTCTGCGCGACAACCGCTCTGTTGTACCGATAGAGTCCAGCGACTTTCCGTACGTCAAGGGAACTCTCGCGGTTCGCAGACGCCCGAAGGAAACGCTGGCGGTTCGCTCGCGCGTTACGGATCTCACGGGGTTTGCTCGCACACTACGGATCTCTCGGGGTTCACTCGCATACGAGGAAAATGCTGACGCTTCGGTCGCGTGCTAGGGTAACGCTAGCGCTTCGGTCGCGTGCTAGGGAAACGCTAGCGCTTCGCTCGCGCGTTAGGGGATTCCTCGCGTCCTAGGGAAATCCGAGTGAATCGCTCGCATACTATGGAAACGCTTGCGATCTATAGAAATGCTTGTACACTAGGAAAACGCTTGCGAGCTATATGAATGTTCGCACACTGCGGAAACGCAATGATATTAATATTAATAATAATAATAATAATAATAATAATAATAATAACAGTACCAATAACAATTTTTTTTTCTTTTGTCGAGGGTATGTAGGAAATGCCATATAAGGCACATCCGACTGGGTCTGCACAGCCGGATAGTGTGGGGCTCGTTGGGGATGCATCCGCCTTGTGTATAATATAGGACGAAAAAAAATAAACAAAAACGCGAAAAAACGACACAACCGCTGCTTCGCAAACCGGACCACTAAAACCTACCCTTTCCTTTTCTTACGGAACCCACCCTGGTACCATTTATCACATTACCTCAGGGTGGTGCCATTCTAGTGTCGTGTCGACAACCGCAGCTGCCATGACCTGAAACTAATTTAAAAATTTATAATTTTAAATCCCCCGCGGTACCGTCGGATCTAACCAGTCTCATTTACACGCATATTCGAACCGGCGTATTTCATCTCCGTACGGAAAGGAGAAGTTTTCTTGTCCCTCTCCGCGACATTCGTGAAATGAGAGAAAATGTGAGTCTTCTGGTTAAGAAATCGTCCCATCATCTCCCACCACGTCCATTTCTATGGATTCGTCCGATGTCCCTGGGTTATGTTGGGGTGACGGAGCTTCTCCCAGCGCTTCATTCATACCTTCGTCGGCTGCACTATCTAGGTACCGTTTCTTTTGTCGTAGGACCGTCTCGGTGAATTTTGCCGTGGCGGCCCACTTATTCTCGGCGGACAGCATTTCGCCGACGATTGTCTCAGGCGTGAATTGTCCGACCAAGCCGAGAAGAGCTGTACTTTTTTCGCTCCACTTTTCGCAGACGAAAGACGAGTAAAACTCATCGTCGCAATTAGCGATTGAGGTATGTGCAGAAGCACCCATGGTCACTCAGGAATTGGGTTAGGTAGCAATTTACCTCCCTATGGTCTTTGTTAATCCAAGCGACCAGCTGGTCTATCAGCCTTGCTGTCTATTTATACTTTATTATGGCTATCCAGGATTGTTGCCACGTTTCCATGGTGCGTTCCCATTCCTCTCAATGGACTGTTGTTCTGTCCTCTTCTATTTTCTTCCGTTCGTAGATTCACTTGCGCTCTGTCGCGTGTAGGTCGATCGGGATCATTCCCGCAATAACGAGCACTGCGGGTCCCGAGATTGTGCGATAGACGCTCGTGACTCTGAGAGCTCCTCTACGTTGAACGGAAGTGAGTCGAATCTGGTATGAGTCCTTGTCCATTGCATTGGCCCATATTTCAGAACTGTACAATAAGATGGATGTAATGACTGACATGAGGAGTCGATGCTTGCTCGCTTTCGGTCCAATCGTGCCAAGAAGTCTGTGCCTCGGCCACGCGTCAACCCAGGAAACTACGGAGAGAATAACAATAACAATAACAATATTAATGATAATAATCATAATAATAATAATAATTAAATTACCATGCATTATAAACATATCTAAAATACTAAAAACGTTTGGAATAATTTGTTAATCAACACCGAACATTTGTTTAATATTTTTTCGAATTTGTTCATAGTTATTTTGCATTATTAGCTAAAAATTTTTTAGACTTTTATTTTAGATTATTTGAAACTATAAGTAACATTGTTAAAGATTAAATAAGAGTGCTAATATGAGAAAAAAATTTTGTTGGCTTTAAATAAGAAGTTAAGAAAATGTCGTGACTCTAAGCATGCGCGTGGTTAAGAAAAATATCTTTCAAGTAAATTAACTCATATAAAATATAATAATTACAAACCACAATTATATTATTAAATCTGTTATTACTAGTATGACAGAGTATAATTTGTTGTACATGCAAAAATAAAGTTTCTATCTATCTATCTATTATCCACTTCTCTATTATAACAATTATTCGCAATTAAACCAACTTTAAAACAAAAACTGGTTGAAATTTCAAAAAATTCGATTATTATTAACAACCAGATAATAGTATCAAATATTTTCTGTGGTAAGCAATGTGCATGAAACTCTTTTACATCCTCTTAATGGACTTTTAAGGACGCCAAGTTCAAAGTAATAGAATTAAGGAAACTGTCAAGAAAAATTTTTTAGTTATTTTTTATAGTTATATTTCACATTATTTAATATTAAATAATGTATACATGATAATAATATCAAAATAATGTTATATAAAAGAAAAAAATATACAAATATTAAGATTTTAATTTAATACTTTTGAAATGGAAGAATGTAAGAAATACTCTAGAGGTTATTAATAATTATTAATCACCGTCAGTACAAATATTATTGATGCTGTTGGAATTATTTCTGACGAGTGACGATGGTTTTAAATTATAATCTATCATCTATTTCTGACATTAAGAGAATGTAAAAGAGTTTCATGCACATTGCGTACCACAGAAAATATTTAAAACTAATTTCTGGTTGCAAATAATAACCGAATTTTTTGAAATTTCAACCAGTTTTTGTTTTAAAGTTTGTTTAATTTTGAATAATTATTATAATAGAGAAGTGGATCATAGATAAATAGATAGAAACTTTTTTTTTGCATATGCAAACAATTATTCTCTTTCAAACTAGTAATAACAGATTTAATAATATACTTGTGGGTCATAATTATTATTTATTATATTAGTATAAAACACGAGCACGCTGTCTTCGAGGCACGACATTACTATAAACGTCTTATTAGAAGTAAAAAAATTTTCTTTGTTATTGGGACACTTATGTAATCTATAAAAATGATATTTACAGTTTCGAAAAAGCTAAAACAAAATTAGAAACTATTTCTTAGCTAATAATGCAAAATAACTATTAAGAAAGTCGAAAAAATATGAAACAAATGTTCGGTGTTGATTAACAAATTATTCCAAACGTTTTTAGTATTTTAGATATGTTAATATTGCTTGCTAATTTAATTTAATTATTATTATTATTATTATTATTATTATTATTATTATTATTATTATTATTATTGTTATTTCTGACCCTGCGATAGCGCCTCGTAGGCGAACGCAGGGGACGCCTAGGCCAAGCGACTAGACGCATCTCCAGGTTGCGAATGGGGGAGTGGCCACTATAACTGGTTAGCTACGAATAAATTGAATAAACAGCCGCGGACATTTACTCTTACACTAATTACGCTGCACTTACCACACTCTGGCGGTACGACTAGTCGTGAGGCAGATACACAGAAAACCGCCCGACCCGATTGTTCTCGCGCCGGGACACGCTGGGAGTGCCCGGACCCCTGTCGGCTGTTCCCATCGGCATGGGCGAAGGGCTGATGTGAACCCAGTTCTCCTGACGTGGTTAGTTTGGGTGCAGGATCAGAAGCCGGTTGCTTCGGACGTGCGTATTTGGCAGGGGGATCGGAACCCCTGCTGTTCCGGGCGAGCCCTGGTCCGTCTGTGTATTCCGGGACGGGGAAAACGACGGCTGGGCCTCAGGGAACTGGGGTAGGATCAAAGTATCCGAGGGTACACCCGCTCCCAGCTATTTCGGCCCGTTCCCCTACGCACGATGCGCCGGTTAATAATCAAGACAGAAAATGTCACAATACAATAAAGAAATGAACCAGGAGGCAGGTAAATCCCAAACATGCGAGGAAGCAATGGTGGTAATTGAGCAGCTTCCTTTACATAACTTGCCAAGTTGCAAACAACAGCCGAGCCGCCCATAGATAACAACAGTCGAGGAGTTCGTAAAGCAGGTGGACCAGCTCCTCAAATTAATTGCAGATGGGCTAAAGAGGCAGCCTGGTGTCAATAACGACATCAAGAGAAACATCTGGACCCTCGTCGACGTTTTCGACGAATAAAAGGACCGCCTACGCTCCAACACCGAGGCGCACAGTGCGACAGACACTCTGGGAGCCGCAGCTGTCCCAAGCCAGCGACCTTAAAATAAGAGGGTGCGACCTCAAGATATGAACTTCGATAGCGCTGAGTCAGCAGTCACTGACAAGAAGACTAGGGCCACCGGGACCTCGGAGATTGCCGATTTCGTGACGATCCTGTCGAAGATGAACAAAGTTGCAGCAAAGATACACCAGCAGCAGCAGAAACCACCTGCGCAGCATACTGGGCAACAGCTACAGCGCAAACAACAAGAGCGGCAGTAGCTGCGACAACAACTGCAGCAGCAGACGTCTCAGACAGTCAGAACATCGGCAAACAAGAAGAGAGAGCCTTCAGATAAATCTCCGAAGAAGATGATGAGGAGGAGAACGCCTAAGAAGCGACCCAAGGCTGTCTTTATCCGACCGGGGATGAAGTCATCCACGCGGACGTTCTCTCGAATGTCTGCGAAAAGGTCACAGAAGAGTGTCCAATGACTCTTATTAAGTGTATCAGGAAATCCAGGAGTGACGACGTTCTGGTAGAGTTGGGCACAAAAAGCAACAACCTGGAGCTGGAGACTATAGGAGACTTCTTCAGGAATATAATGGACACGTCGGGGGCCGTATAGATCCTGACACCTAAAACAAACGTGGAAGTCAGAGACCTTGACAGCTTTACCACCAACGAAGAAGTGGAAACGGCGATCAAGAGGGTCTTTGACGAAGCAGGAGTCTCAACAACCGGTGAGATTAGCGTTTCGATGACCAAGCGCAATAGTAGGGAGCAGCGACTGGCTATCGTAGAGATGGACCAGGAAAAGGCATATTTCCCTTTTTAGGAGAATCTCCTGAAAATCGGCTACATGAACTGCCGACTGAAAATATGGCAGCGGCTCCAGCGGTGCTTCAGATGTCTGGGTTTCGGACATCAAGCGTGCGATTGTCGTGGCCCAGGCAGAAGCAAGGGCTGCTACAAATGTAGCGCGGAAGGTCAGGAGATGCCTGCAAGCTACCGAGAAAAAGTTCGTCTTGTGCACTGACCTGAAAGTAGAACGCTGATGTGCTACTAATCAGCGAGCAGTACTGTGACTGGAAGGTACCTACGTGGTACAAAGACACACTAGGTACAGCAGCAATCTACGTGGACCAACAAACCATCAGAGTAGACGAACACGGTTCCGGAATCGGCTTTGTGTGTCTCTCTTTACCCCGAACGTACGTATTGAGCAATTCAGGCGGAGTCTGGGCAAACTGGAAAACGCGGTTCGCCAGATAAAAGGCGAGATCGTAGTCGCAGGCGACTTCAATGCGCTAGCATTGGAGTGGGGCATACCAGTACTGGACAGCAGACGAAAGTCCATCACGGAAATGGTATCTAGATTCAGCCTGATAGTTCGCAACATTGGGAACACGTCGACATTTAGAAGCGTAGAGAATATTTGGACCACCAATACATCAACTTTCAGCTGCCCGATATATCCTAATCGCAAAGAGTCAGGATCGGCTGAGAAGGAGAGCATGGACTGGGAATAATTTTTCCAGGCACATCACGCTTCTCGTTACGCTGGACGTTAAGATCGCCTTCAATACGGCCAGGTGGGCAGACATCTTGTATGCATTGATCGAGTTCAGAGTCCCAGAGTACCTCATGCGGGTGATAAGATAATGGACTACCTAAAAGACCGTATCTTCCGCTATGAAACAGAGGAAGGCCAACGCGAGAAATATCTCAGCGCCGACGTGGCACAGGAGTCGATCTTTGACCCTGATTTTTGGAACATCCTGTACGATACCTTGTTACGACTCGGGCGACCTGATGGGGTGTACATAATATCCTACACTGATGATGTCGCTTTAGTCACCATCGCGCGGGACTTTGAAAAAGCACAATATCTGCTTAACCAGGCAATGCGCAGGATCTGGCACTGGATGGGGGAACACGGTCTCAACTTGGCAGCCACTAAGACAGAAATCGTGCCCTTCACTGGCGAACGGATTGAGACCATCTGTTCCATGTATAGATAGATAGATATACGATTTATTTTGTCATTTGGCAAAAATACATTACATAAATTGTTATTTTGTCTTTACATTAAAATCTTTGATCACTATCACAGGTCGTCAGTATATAAGTATAAGAATAATTGTTGCACAATTTGTCATTATCTAATATATCACAGTATGTCAATATCATAGTTTCATAACAATTTCTGGAGGTTCACTCATTCTTGCATACCCGTACATCCATCATGTATGTGGGAGACGCGGAGGTTTCGACAAGAAGGAAGGCTATGTATCTGGGCAAGTACTAGTTCACAAAAACGGACAGCATTTTCAGTCAATTCTTTGATGTTCTGGCCCCGAAAACTCGTTGAAATCTTTCGTCTGACCACAGTCACTTATGGGATCTCTCCGTCCTCTTCCTTGGCTGTCGCTCCATTAAACAATTGGCTCTTGATAGCAACATCACTCATCCACTTGGCACATAAGTCGTAGAGAATTAAATCTATGTTGGTGATGTAATGACAGGTGGACATTCTATTGATGAAGCAATCGCCAAATAAAAGGAAACTTCGTATATACTTGAGAGTAGTAGTTTTCCTTTAAGAAAGTGGATATCGAATGACGCTTCTATCGGAAATTGGTTACCTACTAACCTTCTTGCTGAAGGAGTAGTATCATTTTCTAGTTAATCACCTGCTATCCAAGTATTAGTATCTTGACAGCTGCTTGATGATGTATTTGAATTTCATATAGAATCTACTCCAACCACGGACGTATTTACAAAGCACATAGTGCTTTTTAATATTGCCCATTTATTTGACCCCATTGACTGGCTAGGTCCTTTGCTCATCACTGCTAAAATTCTATTACAATCTCTTTGGTTAATAAAAGTCAATTGAAATGATCCATTGCCAATTCAAATATCAAACAGATCGTTACACTTGCGACAGCAATTACTTTGCTTATCAGCCTTAAGAATTTCACGCTGGATTTACTACTCTCTCAATGCTGAAATTGTTGAGATTCAAGGTTTTGCGGATGCTTCAAAGCAAGCTTATGGTGCTGTGGTCTATCTCAGAATCATTCACAATGAGAAAGTTTCAGTAGCGTTACAGATAGCCGAATTTCTAGTCGCTCCACTCAAAACTCTGAGAGTGCCCAGACTTGAGTTATGTGCTGCACATTTTCTAACCAAACTAGTACACAATTTTGTTGAAGTTATGCTTATTACTTTAGATAGGATACATCTCTAGTCAAGACTCATCTGATGTTTTACACTAGTTGAGTGATATTCGATTTTGATGCCAAACTTTCATAACCAATCGAAGCTCTGATGTTCATACGCTTGTACCAAAGGCATTCTGGCATCATATCCGGTCTAAAGGCAATCCCGCTGATGTTCTCTCGCGAGGCATTGAACCCTCAGATTTTCCCACTTTCAATCTTTGGTGGCAAGGTCCTAAGTGGTTAAGCGCTGATGCCACTCCTTGGACACTCAAGCATGAAAATTGTGATAGTTCTCACGATTCTCTTACCGATCACTATGCAGAAGAAGCTGTCGTAGAATTGGAAACGCTACACACTCGTGAATCTGATGTAGTAATTTAGGAGCTAGTCAATAAGTATTCGGAATTACTAAAGTTACTTCGGATTACTTTTTATTGTTTAAGATTTATTCTAGGACTAATGTTAAGGGTTTAAGCCAAAAATCGGTTAAGAGTTGAATTGCTCAATGTCAAACGTTCGACTGTTCAAATAGTTGGTCAACTCACGGCGAACAGTGAATCTGATGAGAGCACAGATAAATTCATCACTGAATTTTGCGAATCAGCTGCTTCTATGCTTGTTTGCAAATTAAATTTAGTAGAATTAGGATTATTAAACTTTTCTAATTCACGAATGACTGCACAACTTTCACTCTCTAATATAGAGAATTCTAGGCTATTATGGGCGTATCTACACCAACGTCTTTATTATTTCAAAGAGGTCAAGCTTATTCGAGCAGGAAAATAGCTGTGTAGCAACAGCTCCTTGTTTAGATCGAACCCCATCATGATCTCTCCAAGTCGGGGACTTGGTAATCATTCGAGGCGAAACTGCAACTCCACGGAAATGGCCTGTGGGTCGTGCTGAGGCAACCCATCCAGGACCTGGTGGAAAGGTCAGAGTCGTCACCATCAGGACTCCTGACTCCGTACTTAAGAGGCTTGTAGTCAAGACCATCTCCCTGCATCCACTTGAAAATTAACTTCATTTCCCCATCTCAATTTTCCGCACCATTCCGCATATGCTGCAGATTTAATTTGCCCAGTGGGCGAAAGTGGGCGGAATGTATATTATATATCGGCCCTGGCCCGTATATGTCACGGCGATCACGCCACCTCGCACGATTCAGATGCTAGCCGAGCAGCGGCTCTGCGCCAATCAGAAGAGAGAGTCCCACCATCAACGTCTGGCCACATCGTCGCGGCACTCAGTTCCGCTCTCTCCTTCGTACCGAGCACTTGCTCTGTTCAGTGCCTGCGCGCACACATACAATTCAAAAGCTCATTCAAGAATATATTTCAATTGCACCAGATTTTCTCGACTGATCATTGCTGAACCCATCATCTCTTTAAACATCGTCATATTTTCAATCTTTTTATTTTCTGAAGAAAATTTTGGTTCGGATAAGTAATAATACACTTATACTAATCAAGAATATTTGTTTTTTTGCACCTGCACCAGCGAAGCATCTGCGTTTTAAATAAGCAACTTTCGACCGTCTGTTATGCGTAAATAACTGTTAAAACCATAATAAAATTACTATTGCATATTCTAAAACTTATTTAATAAAAATGAAAAAATTCAATTAAATGGTTCAATTTATTCTATTGAAAAAAATTCGCTTTCAGCGTGTCATAGTTGCATGACGATAACCGTTCATTTTTGTGTCAAATTGAACAACATAAATGATTATAATGATATATAGATGTAACGACGATGTATATATTGATAATGTAGATTTTGATGATAACTTACGATTTGTAAAAATACGATTGATATATCCGACGAGATAATTTTATTACAACTTTGTAGAGGAGACCAGGGCTACTTTGTGAACAGGGCTACTTTGCAAAAGTCAAAATTTAGAACCCGAAACATTTTTTAATTATATGACCTATACGTATTGAAAATATAAACCAAATACAATGTAACGAAATGATTTTTATAAAATAAATTACAAATTGCACAACTTTAATGAATTCGTGGTTTTTAAAAAACGTAAAATAATAGTCTATTGGTTGATAAAGCATGGTTCTTAACGTAACTCTTGTGACGATAAACGTGCATTGATGTTTCAGGTAGAATTACGTAAATTATTATAATAATAGATGTAACAGCGATATGTGTAATACATGTATATATTTTAATAAGATTAACTTCGATGATAACTTATAGTTTTAATAAATACTAATAATAGACATGATGATATACGTAACTATACCTAACTATACTTAACTATTAACTATACCTAATTATACTTAACTATTCACTTGTGCGTAAAGTATTACACAATTACAAATAAAAATATTTTCATTAATTTAAATCTTGAGCAAAAATAATTAAAAGGTCATGTATTTTTCTATATAAAATTAGTTACAAAATTTATTATGATAACAAACTATTTTAACACTCATTAAAACTTAAAAATGTAATTTATTTACGTTTCTATTAAACGTATATTTTTGTCTTTAAAAATCATTATAGCTTATTATAATTTAAAATAAATTTTAAATTTCATTTTAACAATAATAAAACCGCTGCCAATACATTGGCACTTAGCTTCGTCCAACCTTATTAATTATTTCTATATGTATTTATTTGTTCTATTAACTTTATAAATTTTTTTATAAATGACGAGATAGATTTAAATTTTTAAATTACCATTTAAACGTATGCAAGAATATAATTTATATTATGAAAAAATATTGAAATTGTATAAGAACTTAAAAAGTTTTTACATATCAAATAGCATTTTTTAGAAAGTACAATAAATTTTGTAACACTATAAAATTGTTTATTCAATTTTATGAATTCGATTTGCATTCTAGTTAGTAAATTCAAGATCTAGTTAGTAGAGTGAACTTTACACCCTAAAGAGCTAGAGAAGGATCCAAGCGATAATAATTTGAATTAAAAAATAAATTGTTATAATTTTTTAAATTTATTATTATGCGAATGGGGATACCACGTAAAGCAAGATTTTATTTTAATCATGTATCACCCAAATATGTATATACCTATCTAACAATTAAAACTGAATAAAACTCTGCTTTTAAGAAATATGAAATATTTACAAGCAATTTATAAATTATTTTATTACTATTTTTTTTTCATTTTTGCAATAATTACATAAAAATTACTTAAAATAAACATTTTATGTTTCTTAAAAAAAGAAACGCGTTGAGGTATCTACGTACCTTATGGTAGTGTGGAAACGATATTGAAACACTGATTTACACTTTCCACGAATGTAATTTAATAAACATGTTAATCTGCTTTCAGATTTTCAAATTCAATATAACAAATCCAATATCGTTGACCAAATAATATTAAAAATTTTGTCCACCATTTTGAGTCCAAAAACACAATTAGCAACTTTCAAGCAAATATTCTTGATTTTATAAAATTAAAAAAATAAGTTCCAACGTTAAACTTTTTGTTTTAATATTAATGCTATTTTAAAATAGAAAAATCATTATAAAACAAAACCGATTCGAGGAATCTTCATTTATTTTTTCTGATTTCATATGTTTATAAAAAAAGCAAATAGAAATTCGATTGTTTAATAAAAAGTGACCGCAACGTTCTTGAGATATGAACAATCAAAAAAATATAACCTCAAATATGTTAAAAGATATAAGGACTCATAGTCTGAGCTAAAAGCTCAGCCAAGATATAGCAGAAAGCCATCTTTTTCACCTGAATTTATTTTAAAGATTTTCCATCATATGGTTCCGAAATATCGTCTTTAACATCCCAAAATAATTAACCTCATTGATTTCAGAATTTCGTAAAATAAAAAAATTATTATAAAACAAAAACGAGTCAACAAATATTAAAATTTCTTTTTAATTCCGAATCTTTATTAAAAGACGAGAAAAATGAGCCCCAGTTGGCAAAACTGACCCTGCCGTTCTCGAGATATAAACGATTAAAAAATTTGTTTTTAAAAACATAACCTCAAATATCTTGAAAAATAAAAGTCCTCATGATCTAGGCAAACAACTTAGCCAAGAGATAGTTATCGTTCTAGTATTTTTAAAGAGAATAATGCCGTTTTACTCAAGTTATCGTACCACATAGAAAATCGATTTTTTTTACAAAATCAGTTTTTTTTCGAAAGCAAAAAAGTATTAAGACTGAAAAATGTCACTGAATATTCTTCTCCATATTTCTAATCACTTCAAATTTTTTAATAAATTTCCATGATATTTTTCCGAGATATAACTGTTTAGATACACGGTTGTTCTTAACGGAACAAAATTTTTTTAAGTATTTTAAACGCCGGGGGTTGGGGGGCGTGGACTCGGCCGCCCTTCGGAACAGGCTATGGGGTCTCACTCATTCGCAAGACCAAGACAAACCTTCTAAATTCTTTCTGGTTTACTGTTTAAATTGTGTTACTAAAACAAATAGGTTTCATTATTTTTAAACTGAATTTCTTACCTTAAATTCTTTCTCTTGTTTTCCAGGTATTGAGACAGTAGAAAGAACGAGATTTATCGGATCAATGATGAATAATTGTATGCGAATATTAACCCCTTTGCCAAGTGTTTATTTTCGCCTTATTTTTAATCTTCGGTCCAACAAGAATTATATTATTATTATCCTCTTAAATCTATCTACGTTGTCCTTAATTTTAATTATTCTTAGCTTCGCACGGGCTACCTATATTCTCCTTTAAATTGAGGCGCGTGGCTACTCGTACTTAGCCAATATCACGACTGCTAACAATAGGGGACCAATGCAGCCTACTTCGAGATTGGGCTAGAACACTACTGCCGGAAAACGTGGCGGAGCTGCAGCAGCTGCATTGCTTCGTCCACCCACGCTCAAGACATATCCTCTCCTCTGTGACGTTACGATGATATTCGCCTTGTGTCACTCCTGTAATTCTTAATGAGCTTGACGACAGCAGGAGTGGCACATTACGGCGTTCATTCACCGATCGCGCGATAGGGGACGAGAAGTCTTGAACAACGATTAGAAGGAACCTGAGCTATTTGTGACCTCGACTAAGATATAGAAAAGTTAAATGTCGGAAGTTGAGAGTTTTTAGTTTAAATTAAATTAAAGTAATGTAAACTTCCGTCACTTAAGGGAGCATTCTACTTTGCCAATTTCAAAAAATCGATTTTTTTGCATTTTTCGAAAGTAAATGTTTTCAAAAACATTCTCTGAAAATTCTAGAAATATCCGAGCATTCTAACTGTACTTTTCCGCACCTTGTACTTTACTACCTGCGCGCACTTACCTGCTCCACCCGCTGGCTAAAGCCGCTTACCTGGCTTTGTACATTCGAGCAGCTGCTTCCTTTTATAAATCTCGTATCCCTGATTATGCCCAGCAATATTTAGGCCTTTATTCTTAGTACTGAACCTTTACGCGTGTAATTTTGGAGGGAAAAGATACTTGGAAACGACGTTCTGTTGCTGTTTCAGCACTACAGAGCAGCAGTCGTGTTTCAAAATTTGTAGAAGCAATATCTCCGAACGCATGACTCTTGCCAATTTTTGTTAATGACGGATAAAACAATGAAAAGTCAAGGTTCTTATTGGAGACGTAGAGGAACAAATCCTAAAAAGCGAACCTTCCACGGGGATAGACACACCGATGAAGTAGGCTCTGATCATACTAGCGCGTCGGCGGCAAAACTAAAAAAATCGGATGATACTAGTTTTGATGTACACGTAGAAAAAATAAAGGTTACAGTATTCTTGAATTTTTTTTTTCGTGTTTAAAATGTTAGAACAATATGGAAAGTGTAAAAAATGTGACAAAGATGTTTCGTTTTCCAAATATAGACAACGAGGGCTAGGTTTCAAAGTGTGTATTACTTGTAGCTGCGGAAAAAAGTTTATCAAATCGAGTCCAATGCTTGGAAGTGATTACGAAATTAATCGTCAACTTGTGTTTGTTATGCGATTATACGGTGTGGGAATTCACGGTATAAATTTATTTTTTGGGCTTATGGAATTAGACCAAGGACTAAATATTAAAGTTTATTATGATATCGCTCAATCCATCGGTATCTCTGTGAAAAGTGTCTTCGATTTAGTGACGTGCAAAGCTATCAACGAAGAAAAGAAGCTGAATGCCGAAAAAGGACATAGTGAAAATCTGACTATTTCTGGTGATGGTTCTTGGGCAAAAAGAGGCTTCACTTCTCTTTTAGGCATCGCATCTCTAATTGACAAGTACATCAAAAAGATCTTGGACATTGCTGTGCGGTCAAGTCATTATAAGGCATGCGAGTGGGGAAAAGGAAAAGAAACCACGAGCAAATACCAAGAATGGAAAGAAAAACACACCGAAGAAAAGTGTAGTGCAAATCACGCAGGTAGTTTTCCAGAAAAATAGAGCTTGATGGCATCGTGGAAATGCTTTTACGATCATTGGAGAAATTCGGAGTGCAGTACGGTTATTACATAGGTGATGGAGACTCAAAAAAGTTCAAAATGTTGCTTCACATTTTTCCATATGGCGAAGACTGTATCGTGAAAAAATTAGAGTGTGTTTTGCAGGTAGCAAAACGAATTTTCAAGCGTGATAGTGATGCTAAGAACATTTTTACACAAAAGAGAAAAGCTGAAAAAATAACCGTGAAAAAAACTCAAAAAAAAGAAATCTGCGACGAAAAAGGAAAGAAGAGTTCGGCAAAAAAAGTTGTTAAGAAACCAACAGCCGTCGTCAATAAAGTAAAAACTGTCAACTTGACAATTAAACTAATGAAAGAATTGTCACGAAACTACGGGTTAACAATTCAAAGAAACAAAAATTCAGTCGAAGGTTTGCGCAAAGAGATTTGGGCCGGATTTTATCACAAGATTTCAACTGACTCCAAACCGCAGCATTCGTACTGTCAAGCCAGAGCGCGCAGCTGGTGCAAATATCGTAAAGCCGAAGCAAACAATACTTTGAAGAATTTCAAACACTCTCCTGCTCTGGCTCAACTTGAACGGGGGTTGGCGAGCGGAGCGAGCAGGGAGGTAAATTTTACATACAGGGTGTTAATTAAGTCCCGGGACGGCTGAATATTTTCTAAAGTACTGCTTTTCTGGAAGAGGTCAAGGTCGTTCCTTAAGTAACTTTGAACAAGGAACCCAACGGTGACGTTGGATTTGACCTTGAACCTCAATTTCAAGGTTAATTTGAGGTCAACCTCATTTTTTCAAACGGGAACCCCTATTTTTTATAGCGGAATCGGAAAGAGCGGAAAATTTTACATCCGGATATGTATTGAGGTATGGGGTTGAGGTAACCCCTAGAGGTTAAATAGAGGTCAAATAATGACTTCTTAAAAATCTCGCGAGTTCAGTGGTAAAACAAAACAAACAAAGGTCATATCCTAGGTAAATCTTTACGGGGTACCCGACGGTGACCTTGGATTTGACTTTGAACCTCATTTTCAAGGTTGTTTCGAGATCGACCTCATATTTTCAAATGGAAACCCTTATTTTTGATACCGGATTCGGACGGAGCGAGAAATTTCAAGTATGGATGTGTTGAACAAGGGATGTAATTATGACTTTCAATTTGACTTTGGACTTGACCTTGAAGGTCATTTGAAGGTCAACTGGTTTTTTTAATCGGAAATCCCAGTAATAATACCGGAAACCGATAGAGCGGGAAATTTTACATTCAGTCCTTATTCTCACTTTTAGCGTTACCCAGAAACAACGACGTGGACGTAGTAAGATCTGTTTCCTTTGGGGTGCTTGATTAACGTGAGTCCCCTTGCCTCTCCCTTAGAGGTCCAAAGTTTAATGGCAATAACATCTTGGATTTGAAGAAAATGAAATTTCGGTAGTAGATTCTAACCCAGCGACCCCAAAAACCCCCAAGTAAAATATTTCAAGACAGAATAGTCACTTAAAAGGAATGTTTGCAAAAGAAAATGATTGTTAGATAAAATAAACGTTTGTTAAAATTGTTTCCAAACTCATTTCAAGTTTGTAAATAGGTAAAGACAAAGATTTATGTCAGGAATTTATCATTACAGTTTATGAGTTAGCGGTTTCTGAATTTAAGGACTCTTGCTAATTAAGCATTTAAAAAAAACAGAATTTATTAGATATTTTGCGTTGTTCCTGGATTGTACTTCCGGCTGATAGTTTTCGAACAAAATAAGTTTTAGAGTTCAAATTGGTAGTTCAATTTCGTAGGTATTTAAGTACTCACAATTTATTTTATCTAAAAATTCCTTTTGGAAAAACTCGTTTTCCTTTGCAACTGATAAGTTTTTCTTTTGGTTTCAATTTGTGTACTATTCTTATCTAATTAAAAAAATGGTGTATGCTCAACTTTCGGAGCGAGAACGGATAAGTTTGTTGATGATGCGTGGTTGGGGAGATCGAGTTCGATCTTACCTTAAAGTGCGCACACAGTTAAATAACAATTTCCGTAATCAAGATGGACAAACGCCTATTTCAAAATCTACAGTCGAAAGGACTGTACGGCGCTTCGCAGAATTTGGGACTATTAGTGATCTTCAAAGAACTGGTCGCCCAACATCTGTTGCAACTGAGAAGAAGCAGATTGAAATTGCTCAAGCGTTTATTGAAAATCCGCATCTCAGTTTACATAGAGCTGGGCATAGGCATGACGTTTCTCATGAATGCGTACGAAAAATTCTGAAAAGCATTCATTTTCATCCTTATAAAATCCATTTGGTACAGGAGCTTACTGAAGATGATCCGGATCGTCGGCCCGAGTTTTGCGAAACGATGATGTATAGAATAGACGCAGAGCCTAATTTTTTATACAATATAGTTTTTTCGGATGAGGCTACTTTCACTTTAAATGGTGAGGTTAATAGACAAAATTGCAGATATTGGTCTGACTCAAATCCTGCATGGATGTTGGAAAACCACACACAATATCCACAAAAGGTGAATGTGTGGGCTGGTATCTTTAACGATACTCTTACGAGAGTATTACGTAGGCCCTTTCTTTGTCGACGGTAATCTCACTGCAGCTTTATACGAACAGATGATGATTACGATGTAACTTGGTTTCAGCAGGATGGAGCAGCCGCTCATTTTGGTCGAGACGTTCGAGCATATTTGGATGTTCAGTTTCCTCGTAGATGGATTGGAAGGAGGGGTGAAATCGAGTGGCCGGCTAGATCTCCGGATCTGACACCACTCGGTTACTTTCTCTGGGGTTACCTCAAGAGTAAAGTTTATGCCATTAAACCAAACAATTTAGAGGATCTGAGCAATCGGATTATGCAAGAGGCTGCTAGAATTGATAGAGCAATGATTCGCGATGCTGTTACTCATTTTTACAATCGTCTAGCTTTCTGTCAAGAAGTTGAAGGTTTTCAATTTGAGCATCTCCGTTAAACTTTGAACCTTTGAGTGAGAGGCAAGGGGACTCACGTTAATCAAGCACCCCAATCGTGAGAGGCAAGGGGACTCACGTTAATCAAGCACCCCAAAGGAAACAGATCTTACTACGCCCACGTCGTTGTTTCTGGTAACGCTAAAAGTGAGAATAAGGACTGAATGTAAAATTTCTCGCTCTATCGGTTTCCGGTATAATTACTGGGATTTCCGATTAAAAAAACCAGTTGACCTTCAAATGACCTTCAAGGTCAAGTCCAAAGTCAAATTGAAGGTCACAATTACATCCCTTGTTCAACACATCCATACTTGAAATTTCTCGCTCCTTCCGAATCCGGTATCAAAAATAAGGGTTTCCATTTGAAAATATGAGGTCGACCTCGAAACAACCTTGAAAATCAGGTTCAAGGTCAAATCCAAGGTCACCGTCGGGTACTCCGTAAAGATTTACCTAGGATATGACCTTTGTTTGTTTTGTTTTACCACTGAACTCGCGAGATTTTTAAGAAGTCATTATTTGACCTCTATTTAACCTCTAGGGGTTACCTCAACCCCATACCTCAATACATATCCGGATGTAAAATTTTCCGCTCTTTCCGATTCCGCTATAAAAAATAGGGGTTCCCGTTTGAAAAAATGAGGTTGACCTCAAATTAACCTTGAAATTGAGGTTCAAGGTCAAATCCAAGGTCACCGTTGGGTTCCTTGTTCAAAGTTACTTAAGGAATGACCTTGACCTCTTCCAGAAAAGCAGTACTTTAGAAAATATTCAGCCGTCCCAGGACTTAATTGACACCCTGTATATATATGACATGTTTTCTATGTAAAATTTACTTTTCTTTCAATTGGCGGGAATGTGTATTTAATTATTTAAATAACCAATGAAGCGGAAGGTGTAGATTTATCAACTTTTTGTATTGTGTTTTTGATACTTTAAAAAACATTTTCCAGCTTTGTTTGTACAGAAATAAATTTTTTTAAAACAAATATCTAACTTGACTTCACTATTATTGAAATAGCTGATTTTCCCATAAAAACGATGTGCTTTATAACTAAATTCTAGCTAATTTCTAGCTTATATGAAAACTAATAATATCAACTATTTTATGTGATTAAGTTGTTACATATATCAAAGTAAATCGAGAACCTTAATAAATTAATCGGTCTGTGTTACTTGTAGTAAATAGATTATAACGCTAAAGTTGCCTGTTCTTGTAGACAGCGACGGTGCGGGTTGCTCATAGCTCGAGGAGCACGAGTACAAGGCGCTGATGTCGTTAGCGTTACAAGTTGCGGCTCGCGCCACGCTGATAGTTTTTGAACGATATTGGCTTATGGGGGTTCTAATAAGTAGCGTGCCGAAAGCACGACTCGGCTAGTCAGTTGCACGAAAATATCATACCCGCGGAGGTGCAGGTATTCTTATATAGAAAAGGAGGATTTACGAGTAAGCGCCACACGCGCAGTTAAGATAAAAATGCTATAGTGTGTTGGAATATCAACAGGTAACAAGATTAGTTATATAATATAGAATATATAATCGTGCGCAGCGATACGCAGTTAACGCGCGCGTGGCACAATGCGAGAGTCAGAGAGAAAATGAGGATCACTTGTCCGACCGATCTGGCTTACGAAAAGTTGGCACTCACATAAGAGTAGGGTCGCTTGCCGCAGTCTCCCCTGGGTCGTTCTTTCTGTGCACGGAAGCGACGACCCTGCAGCTCGTAGTCCCGCGCAGTCGAGATCGTCAGTCGGCACTTCTGGTTAACATACGCGGCGAGCCCTGATCGGTTCGGTATCGACACGAAGTGAGTGGTATGCATGCTGATGAGAAAAGTAGAGGATGTCTTGTCGACTGCATGACCGAGACTACCGTGCGGGGAAGGGTGACGGGGGGGGGGGGCGGCAGCGCGGACGGCTTTGTCTTCGGTCACTGGTGCTAGAGGGGCGATACTTCAACTATGACACACGTAGAGCTCTGTCTCTCTTTACGGTTTCCACGCGATCCTACTCTCTCTTACTCACCAGGTGCTGTGGACTTCAGCCCGCGTGGCAACGCTGCTTTTCTTATTCTACTGTACTGTAACAGTTAAATCTATACAAATTAGATAGTTGTACTTGCAACTACGGGTATAGGCTTCTAACGTGTGAATTTAATAACAAATGAGTAATTCACGTTAGAAGATTAATATATAATATGACTGTAAATCAATCAAATTATATGGTTTGTTGAGGTTGTAACACCAATAACAATTATATCATTTATATATATTTATTTTTCAGTAGTTCATAAATCACTAGATGAAATTAGTTAAATAGGAAAATAACTTTCATTCTTATAAAATACGTATTGTATTTCGTCAATTGAAAGCCACAATGACAGAATATGCATTTCGGGCGGTACTATACAGCTATCCCTATTTTAAAAATAATTTTAATGAAATTCCATTTGAGAAAGCACAGTGCCAAAGTAGTTGGCACCATTTTTTTCAATTTTGAACTATTTCTTTCTATACTAATATAAATTTTCAATAAACTCTAGTTCTCTCCGCGGTTCCCACTTCAAGACAATAAAGTGGCCACGGTTAAGTCGAAAATAAATTTAAATAATCGAAAATAAAATAAATAAGTTCTATATGCAACACTGGAATAAAGCCGACTATTCCCTTGTTGCATAATGTACTATTACACAGGCCGACAAAATTTTCCTGTACCAATAGACCAGACCATACTTTTCCGAAGGTTTTTGGCACGCTGAATCCAAATCCGGCCTCAGAATTGCTCTATCACCTCAGGTTTTCGAGATATCCTAACCTAAAAGTGCAAAAATCACCGTTTTTGGCTGTTTTTGAGGTTATGTTATGCCGCTAACTGATTTTTTAAATACAAAACGATCAGCGGCATCTGAAAGTACTAGTCTTGCCGTTCAAAATTCATTTTTGCTTGTTTCGATTCGACTTTTCCTTCTCGAGATATATCGCTTTCAATCTGTAATGTATCAGTGTTTCTTATCTACTAGACATCCTATCCCATTTTTTTTTTTTTTTAAATGGCATTTCGAACTCGAAAGTTCATCGCCTCATCTACGCAAGCCTTCCACGTTTCCCTATTTTGTGCCAACCCCATCCATTTCGCGCCTTCCCGCCCAATTTCAGTTATGTCTGATTTTACGTTATCCTCCCATCTGCGTCTAGGTCTACCAAGAGGTCGCGTTGCTTTCGGTTTTCCTTTCATTATGCGCGCTGCTGTACGATCATCGCCCATTCTTGCCACGTGCCCTGCCCATCTTAGTCTCCGTGATTTTATTATTCTGTTAATATTTGGTGACGCGTACAAATTATGTAGCTCGTCATTGTGCAGTTTCCTCCACTCCCCAGTTTCCTCATCTTTCTTTGGCCCGTATATTTTCCGCAGAACCTTATTTTCAAATACCCTAAAACGATTTTCTTCCGCTTTAGTGAGCGCCCAGGTTTCGCACCCATACAAGATTACCGGCATTATTATAGTCCTATATATCCTTATTTTGACATTTTTCGACAGTAGCTTTGACTTAAGTAATCTGTTCACAGCGTAGAAGCAGGCATTACCCGAATGAAGTCTCTTATTAATCTCGGCTTTAATTTCGTTTCGATCATTTATAGTTGTACCTAAATATCTGAATTCGCTAACCTTTTCAAAAGTGAAATTTCCGACTCTGAGATCCCCCTCTGCTTCGCGAATGCCCAGTTTCTCCATGACCATATATTTCGTTTTCGATTCGCTCACTTCTAACCCCGTCTTTTAGCCGCATTTATAAGGATTTCCGCATTTCTCGCCACCGTTTCACCATTATCTCCCACTATATCCAAGTCATCCGCATAGCCTAAAATTTGCGTTGTTCCGTTGAGTGTTGCGCCTAGCTCGCTAGCCTGCATTTTTCTAACAACATGCTCTAGCGTCAGGTTAAAGAGTACCGTTGAAAGCCCGTCACCTTGCTTCAAACCGTCGCGTATCATGAACGATTCGGATACATTACCGCCTACTCGGACCTTTCCAGTGCTTCCGTTCAGACATATTTGAATTAATTTTACGAGTTTTTTTGGTACGCCAAGGAGCACTAGGATTTCATACATTTTGCTTCGTTTGACAGAGTCGTACGCTTTCTTAAAGTCCACAAATAGCTGGTGTATAGTTTCGCAATATTCCCACTTTTTCTCTAATAATTGTCTTATGGTAAACATTTGATCGCTCGTTGACCTGTTGCGCCGGAATCCACATTGATAATCTCCTATTATATCTTCCGCGAATGGTGTGAGTTTGGCCTGTATTACGTTTAACAGAACTTTGTAGCAGGTAGCTAAAAGTGAGATTCCCCGGTAGTTATTGCAGTCTGTTTTATCTCCCGTTTTGAAGATTGGTATGATGATGGATTCTTTCCAATTTTCTGGTATTGTTTCATTTCTCCAAATAGCACATACTAGATAAAAAATTTTAGATGTAAGCGCGGTGCCTCCATATTTAAGTAGTTCAGCTGGTATAGAATCGTTTCCTGCGGCCTTATTGTTTTTTAGCTTTTTGATCGCGGCCTCTACTTCTTTGTAGGTCGTTTCGTCCATATGGAGTTCAGCAGTGTGGATTTCGTCTCCCATTTCCTCGGAGTTTTCATGCACGTTTAATAACTTATCGAAATAATCTTTCCATAATTTCAATAGTTCATTTTCGCTTGTCACGAGGTTCCCGTCCTTATCCTTCATTAACTGCGATCTACTCTGAAAACCCTTCCTAATAGCGTTTATTCCTTTGTACATCTCGCGCGGGTTATTTTCCCTACTATTAGTTTCTATTTTTCTAATTTCATTTTTCTGATACTCGCGCTTCTTGTTTCTGTAAATCACACGTACTTGCTTTCTTATTTCATGGTATTCTTCTATCTAATTTAGTCTTCTTGCGCCTTTCAAACCAGAGTTCGCACTCTTCGTCAAACCATGGTTTGCTCTTCGGCCTTTTTTTCTTACCCAGTACTTTGTTCGCGGCCCCTTTTATAGTTTTTTCGATAGCCCCCCACAACCTGTTCGGATCGTCATCTACTCCCGTCTGTTCATCCGTTTCCTCGAGCGCCTGAAATCGGTTGCTAACTTCTACTTGGTACTTGATTCGCTCTATCCCGCTTCGTAGTTTTCCAATATCAAAGGTTTCTACTTTGTTCGCTCGCTTACTATTTTGACCGGCTACTAATCTGGCTCTTAATTTGGCCACTACGAGATAATGATCTGAGTCGCAATCCGCCCCCCTATAGGTCCTTACGTCGAGTACATTCGTGTGGCGCCTCTTATCAATAAGAAAATGATCGATTTGATTGTGCGTGGCCCCATCCGGCGATGTCCACGTTGCCTTGTGTATATCCTTGTGCTTGAAGCACGTGGTCTTGACTATAAAATCTTTTGCGGCTGCGAAATTTATGACCATAATACCGTTATCATTGCTGGTTTCGTGCAGACTTTCTTTGCCTATGGTGGGCCTAAACATTTCCTCTCTCCCTATTTTAGCATTGAAATCCCCCACTACTATTTTGGTGTCGTAAGACGCGAATTGGTCGATTAATTGCTCTAAAGTTTCATAATAAAGATTTTTGACTTGTTCCTCTTTGTCCTCCGTGGGACAGTGGACGTTAATAACCACGTAATTATACCACGCTCCGTCGATGATGATATACGAGTCGGTCATTCACGAAATTGCAACTTTTAACGGAATGTATGATGCTTTTGTTAACAAGAAATCCGGTGCCTAGAGAATGCCCGCTCGCGCCCCCATATAAAAAGGTGAAGTTACCGGATCCTAGCATCGCGTTATCTTTCCATCGGGTTTCTTGTATTGCTACCAAATCTAAATTGTACCTCTCAGTTTCATTTATGATTTCCCGGAACGCGCCTGCTCTGTGTAGACTGCGTACATTCCAGGTTCCCACCCTCAAGTTTCTTTTCGTTTTGGTTTGGTTTTGTTTTCTTTGAGCCACGATAGTAAGTTAAACCCGCGCGTTTTGGATCCTGTTCCGATCGCAGGTGAGTCCATCCGTCTAGGGGTGATAACCCTCATACCTCCCTAGAACTAAGTATGAGAGCTTTCTGACTTTGGCGAGGACACAGTCAACTCGTCGTCAGACACACTCGGTTTCATTCTCATATCCTAACGCCCCCCTGCAAGGCAGCGCGCCTTCGCTGGCTTCGTTGCCATGTAAGACCAGGTGGCGAATCATTCTACACATCCCCTCTCAGGGCAGTTGTCATCGCTCCCGCATCCTCCACGACAGCAGGATTTTTGGCCCATTTTTTGTTTGAAATGTGTGGTAAAAGAGATAGATTACAGACTAAGGTAGAAGAAGAAAGTAAGATAGGAGATTTTGTATAGTGTTTGTAGTTGTTGCGGTGCTTGCGTAGTGTTTCTAGATGAATGCGTTCGCCAGTGCGGGCTCATCACACCCACGCCTGGGCCTATCGGCTGTCCGCGACTGCTTATTCGCTTTATTCGCAGCTAACCTCTTTCTCAGGGGTCGTTCCTCTATCCGCAACCTGAGGACGTGCTGTGTAGTGGTGATAGGCACCCACCCGTCCGCTCTGGACGACTACGCTCAGGACCCGCTTAGGGTAACGGCGTTGCAACAGGACATCCTATCCCATAGTTCCGTTTATACTCGGATAAACAAACTCTTCCTGATATTGCTGTCAAACCGCTTTCAAATGCATACCTGGTAGTTTTTGGGGTCACTGATCACAAATCTGGAGTCAGAATCTCCGAATTCAAAATGGCGGATCCAATATGGCGGCTATGATTACCACGATCCGTAGTAAGTCACAAAAAATCCCGGAAAAGCTCTGGAGATCGGTTACTCGGGGGTTTTCAGGGTCGCTGATCTCAAATCTGGAGTCAGAATTTCCGAATTCAAAATGCCGGATCCAAAATGGCGGTTATGATTACCACGATCCATAGTAAGTCACCAAAAACACTGGAAAAGCTCTGGAGATCGGTTACGCGGGGGTATTCGGGGTCGCTGATCTCAAATCTGGAGTCAGAATTTCCGAATTCAAAATGGCGGATCCAAAATGGCGGTTATGATTACCACGATCCATAGTAAGTCACCAAAAACACTGGAAAAGCTCTGGAGATCGGTTACGCGCGGGTTTTCGGGGTCGCTGATCTCAAATCTGGAGTCAGAATTTCCAAATTCAAAATGGAGGATCAAATATCGCGACTATCGTTGCCAAGGGCCATAGCCATAGTTGACCAAAATCTTGGAAATGGTCTTTTAAGTCGTCACTTGGAAGTTTCCCGATTCTCCCAGCTCGAATCTGCAGTCAAATATTCCAAGTACAGAATACCTACTGACCCACCCAATATGTTACAAAATGACGGATGTAATATAGCAGCTAGTCTTACATAAAGAACCTCACTTTGACTTCTTATGAAAACGTTGTCGTTGCTCCTGAAACGATCGTTTATATGACTTGCGCCTATAGACAGTCGATACGTTATGTCTATGCAGAGACCAGCAGTAGTCCGCCATCATCCGCTCATCCCACCTACCTTGAAAATGCCGCTCCTTTTGTTTGAAATTCTGATGAAAGCGTTCACCCATTTCTTCGCTGAATGCGCCATTATTCTCAGGAAAGTAGTCTAAATGAGAAAACAAAAAGTGCAATTTCATACTCATCAGGCACCCTAATTTTTGGAAATTCGTTAGCATCGTAGATACAATAGATTTGTACTTTGGATCTCGATAGTTTCCTAAAAAATTGTCTGTGACACTTTTGAAGCTCATCCAAGCATCTTTTTGTACGGGTGTCATGGTTTTTACAAAATCATCGTCTTTCATAAGTTTTCTAATATCAGGCCCAACAAATATGCCTTCTTTAAGTTTAGCATCCGACAAATGCTTAAACTTGGATGCAATGTACTGGAAACATTCGCCTTCTTTGTCTAAAGCTTTAGTAAATTGCTTCATAAAGCCAAGCTTGAGATGCAATGGAGGCAATAGGATTCGACGGGTGTCGACAAGACTCTCATGAATGACATTGTGTTCACCAACCTTCATCTGGATTCTTTGTGGCCAATTTTTCTTTACCCAGTGCTCCTGTCGGGAACGACTGTTCCAAAGGCAGAGAAAACACGGATGTCTCGTGTTTCCCGACTGCAAACCTACTAAAATATTTATCATTTTGAAGTCACCACAAATCAACCATTTGTGCTCATTATAATAATTGACTTTTTCAAGAAGAAATTGAAAGCTTTCGTACGATTCTTTCAATACGGTGGAATGGCCAATGGGAATTGCCGCATATTTATTTCCATTATGAAGCAGTACTGCTTTAAGACTATCTGTTGAAGAATCTATAAAGAGTCGCCAGTTCTCCGGCTTATAAACTTCTTCTATCTCATATAAACTAATCAAACCTTTAATATCGTTGCAATATACAAGGGAATTCTCTTTAGTAAAATACTTCACGAACTTATTATCTCTTTTCCTGTAGACGGAAATTTTTGTCCCAGGGGATAGAAGATTTCTTTCTTTGAGTCTGGAAGCGCATAGCTCTGCCAAATCTTTACTCAAATTCAATTCCCGCACAAAATCATCCAGAGCATTTTGATCAAAAAGTTGCGGTTTTCCGTCGTCAAAAGAAAATTCATCGTCACTGCTTTCGGCCTCGTCACTTTCAATCGTTTGCCTTTCTTGCTCCGCTTGTGGCTGAGGAACAGTATTTGTATTCCGTTCTATTTTTCCAATTTTTGGTGATGTTACACTAAGCACCTTAGGATACACAAGCAAATGTTTATTTGTATGGTTTCTACCAGTTATATCACATCCACAAAAGTAGCAGTCATCATCATGATTTCTAGGTTCACGCCACACTACTGTTTCAATTACAACATCCATTTTTATACTATTCCAGTTTTTCAAAGTTCGGCGATAATCTTCACAAATAGAATTAGGAACCCAGGGTTTATTTAGATTTCTCATAGGCGTTTGATAACATTCTTCGAACTATGCTCTTATTGTATCACTGATGTTTCTACGGTAAGTTTCTGCCTCAAACTTTCCGCAAACATTGCAAAATTTATTAACTTTATTTGCGCACGGGATTCTCGACATTGTAGATGACTAATCCGTTAGCCTGTCGCTCAAACACGATCTCTAACACGGAAAGTCTTATGTTTCTTGAAAGCACTGAGTGATCTACACTGGATGTACATCAGATCCATACATGCACACTACGACGTTAATGTATCTAATACCGTATTGATTTATTTATGGGTTGATGACTAATCCGTTAGCCTGTCGCTCAAACGCGATCTCGAACACGGAAAGTCTCGTTTTTCTTGAAAGCACTGGCTGATCTACACTGGATGTACATCAGATTCATACATGCACACTACGACGTTAATGTATCTAATACCGTATTGATTTATTTATGGGTTGACGACTAATCCGTTAGCCTGTCGCTCAAACGCGATCTCTAACACGGAAAGTCTTGTTTTTCTTGAAAGCACTGGCTGATCTACACTGGATGTACATCAGATTCATACATGCACACTACGACGTTAATGTATCTAATACCGTATTAATTTATTTATGGGTTGATGACTAATCCGGTAGCGTGTCGCTCAAACGCGATCTCTAACACGGAAAGTCTTGTTTTTCTTGAAAGCACTGGCTGATCTACACTGGCTGTACATCAGATTCATACATGCACACTACGACGATCATGTATCTAATACCGTATTGATTAAGATTTCAAACAAAAGGAGCGGCATTTTCAAGGTAGGTGGGATGAGCGGATGATGGTGGACTATTGCTGGTCTCTGCATAGACATAACGTATCGACTGTCTATAGGCGCAAGTCATATAAACGATCGTTTCAGGAGCAGCGACAACGTTTTCATAAGAAGTCAAAGTGAGGTTCTTTATATAAGACTAGCTGCTATATTACATCCGTCATTTTGTAACATATTGGGTGGGTCAGTAGGTATTCTGTACTTGGAATATTTGACTGCAGATTCGAGCTGGGAGAATCGGGAAACTTCCAAGTGACGACTTAAAAGACCATTTCCAAGATTTTGGTCAACTATGGCTATGGCCCTTGGCAACGATAGTCGCGATATTTGATCCTCCATTTTGAATTTGGAAATTCTGACTCCAGATTTGAGATCAGCGACCCCTAAAACCCCCGCGTAACCGATCTCCAGAGCTTTTTCAGTGTTTTTGGTGACTTACTATGGATCGTGGTAATCATAACCGCCATTTTGGATCCGCCATTTTGAATTCGGAAATTCTGACTCCAGATTTGAGATCAGCGACCCCGAAAACCCCCGAGTAACCGATCTCCAGAGCTTTTCCTGGATTTTTCGTGACTTACTACGGATCGTGGTAATCATAGCCGCCATATTGGATCCGCCATTTTGAATTCGGAGATTCTAACTCCAGATTTGTGATCAATGACCCCAAAAACTACCTGGTATGCATTTGCAAGCGGTTTGACAGCAATATCAGGAAGAGTTTGTTCATCCGAGTATAAACGGGGCTATGGGATAGGATGTCTAGTAGATAAGAAACACTGATACATTACAGATTGAAATCGATATATCTCGAGAAGGAAAAGTCGAATCGAAACAAGCGAAAATGAATTTTGAAGGGCAAGACTAGTACTTTCAGATGCCGCTGGTCGTTTTGTATTAAAAAATCAGTTGGCGGCATAACATAACCTCAAAAACAGCCAAAAACGGTGATTTTTGCACTTTTAGGTTAGGATATCTCGAAAACCTGAGGTGATAGAGCAATTCTGAGGCCGGATTTGGATTCAGCGTGCCAAAAACCTTCGGAAAAGTATGGTCTGGTCTCTGGGTTAAAAATCTTGTCGGCCTGTGTTATTAAACGAAGGTTATACATGTAAATATACGATTATTAGCCGGTTATATATTTATAATATAAAAGTAATATTTATGCGTAAATTATACGCTATTTATTCTGAACTTATAAACGTATATTAAATGCTTCTTGTATATGTTTATATCCATATATCCATCATTCAATGTTACATGGGTAAGTCTACAAGCCGAAATGTAAACTACACCTGAGGTCGGCCTTTAAAAAAATAAAAATGAATGTAAAATTATATCTTGTATCTCCCACATAAAAAATTCTGAT
Organism: Gastracanthus pulcherrimus; assembly: GCA_949152435.1. Taxonomy (NCBI): domain Eukaryota; kingdom Metazoa; phylum Arthropoda; class Insecta; order Hymenoptera; family Pteromalidae; genus Gastracanthus; species Gastracanthus pulcherrimus. The sequence continues at coordinate 110,115,088 of OX424573.1, read as the reverse complement.
GGATTGCTCAATTTTTCATTTGGATTAACAGAATAACTTCGTAATAATAATGATGATCATTATAAAAATTAATTTTTAATTGTAGGTACCGTTGATTTAAATGAACAGAATCAAATTTCAAAAGATAAAATACTATCAGAAATAAGATATGATAACAAGCAGGATTTGGAAAGAGTGAATGACTTAACTGATTATATCAATGAAAATAAGAGCACATTTACGCTAGCACCCACACCTGCACAATTAGGAAAAGCTCCATTACAAAAACGACAATCATTGGGTACGTATATTAAAGTTAACGTTACTATGATGGCTATAATTGTTAATTATACAAATATGAAAGCAGTTATAAATTTATGTATTAGTTAACACAGGTAACAAAAAGGTTGTGAAATTATTGGTAAAACAAAGCCTTGTTACATTAAAACGAGCTTAATAAGTTGCATTATGCATAATATAAGTCTTATTGATTGATTTAATGAGTCAATACAATTCAAAATATTATTACATTTGATAATGACAACGATTGTTGTAACTTAAGGGATCAGGCCACCATTCACAGACAGAGTACACAATTAACATACACCTTAAAACCTGAAAAAATGAACGTACTATAAAGGATTAATTTTAATCAAAATGTTTGCATGTGAAGTTGAGATATATTTAACTTTACTTTAAAGATAATATTCCCTTTGACCTGATTCCCCAAAGTCCATTTTTAAGGTCATTACTGCATCCTCTTCTTTTCGAAAGGAGTCTATTTTGGTAATTGTTTATGTCGTTGCCAAAAGTTTCAAAATTGAATCTTCCAAACCATCAGATATGCCGGATAATTATTTAAAAAACCTGTTTGTTTAATTATTTTTATTAATTTATTGAAATATTTGGTTAGAAATGGAGTTAAAATGTATTATTATGCAGAACTTTTGATAACGTTGGAAGGTATACGTATAATAGATAAGTGTATGAAATTCGAGAATTAATAAAGAAAAATGACTTTAAAAAATTTACGACAAAGACATAACAATTAAAATTAAACAAATCAATTTTGCGGAATTTAACCCTTTCGTTTTCAGAAGAAAAAGGTTTTACATGAAAAAGAAAATTTTTCGTTTTATTTAATACTACAAAAGATTTTTTACATTTTTTAAAACTTGAACGCATGAATCATATTTTACTGATATTTTTGTTCATTATACCTATAAATTTAAAAAATAAATTATGATGTATTTTTGATTTATAGGATATGTAAAACTTAAAAATAAGATTTAAGGAACCATTCAAGAAATATACAATAATTATAGACCTTAAATTATCAGATTAGTAGTACTACAATTTCGAAATTTCGCGTCATTTTCATATCAAATATCATTATAGTGTATCGTATGTGATACAGTCCTGGGTTAAACCCAAAAGAAGAGTCCAGAAAACATTCTGTGTTTAAAAACAATCATTTTAAAATTTTGTTAAAATTATGCTATGAATGCTTAAGGGGGTCCGAAAGTCAATTGAGAATAAAATTTCCCGCCCTGATTTCTACCCACCGAGTAGTGAATAATTATTTATAATTAGAAAAATACTTATATTTAGACAAATCCAAACTCGTTGGTCCTTCATTGAGTAGTAATACATCTCTCTACGAATTTTCAGACGGCGAAATCAACGGCACCCTAAAAAATTATTGGAATGAAATGTTGACGAAATTTCATTCAAATAATTTTTTAGGATGCTGTTTGTTTTTGACGTCTGAAACTTTGTAGAGAGATGTATCACTACTCAATGAAGGGCCAGCGAGTTTGGGTTTTAGCAAAATATACGTAATTTTGTTTATAAAGTAAATAATGTATGGTTTGGTCGGTAATGTAGGGAATTAACTTTCAGATTCCCTTAATAATATCCTAAATTTTACCGCTATAAAACCGCAAGATATTCATCCTACACGTCACAATAAATCACTATTTTCAATACCATATTTATTAAAGAAACTTTATTCCTCACACGATTCTAGGTGACATGATAAACGAAAAATTTTTTTTCGACGTTTATTAGACTCTTTTTGACATGTATTACAAAACAAGCAAAGCACTTTTTCGATAAATTTTTTTTGATTATTTTTTGTAAATCCAATTAATATTTTTAAAGATATTAAGAAAATTTTTTCAAAAAATCGATTAGATCTCCATAAAAAAATAATAAATAAAAGTCCATATAGACAGACTCAACTTGCAGAAATTTGTCAAAGGCGTTGTACAAGAAATTGTTATAAATAATATTTTAGATATTAGATCTGCCCTTAAAAAATCCGTGCTGTTCCGCTGTAATGTTACTTAGTAATGCATTCGAGAATTTTGATGTTACAATAGAATCAAATAATTTAGGAATAGCGCTGAGAATAGAAATAGGCCTGTAGTTAGTTACGAGATGCTTATCACCTTTTTTATGCATAGGATAAATGTAGGATAATTTCCAAGAATTTGGGAATATGCCTGATGACCATGATTTGTTATAAAGAAGCAGAAGTAGTTCGCTAAGGAGGATACGCATCTCATAGCCAAGTAACATGGAACGTGATCAGGGTCGTAATTTGGGCTGTCCTTCTCATATGACACGGCAAGCACTAGGTCACGCAGTTCTATTTGAAAATTATTAATTATAGTAAGAGCATGTAGGTTAGGGTTGTCCAAAAATTCCTGAATCTCAAATTTTCTTCTTGTAACCCCTTCAAAATATTGTAATTGGCAAAAAAGTGAGATATGTGACCGCCGGTTGCCTGAAGTTAACATTAAGAGGTCTCTACCATCGCAAACAGCTTTTAACATTTGATTTTGAGCACTTTTATTATATTAGGTTGAACTAAAAATAATTGTATATTAATTTATATGGCTATCAATTTCTTTTTATTTATTTTTTTGATTCTTTAAACCTTTCTTAACACAGAAACGCATTGCATTGTTTATTCTCATCAAATTTTCAGTTTGAAAATGACATTTCGAAGTACGATTATACATTAAGGTAAATATACTTTTTTTATCTATAACTGCCTTTTCTGCAGTTTTTGTTTTTCTTTATTCAAAACATTCCAGGTGCATTAGCTTCTGTCGAAACTTTTTTAAATTAATTTGATCAAATGAAAAATAATTATTTATGAAAAAAAGTTATAAATTATGTAAATCACTTTGTTTATTTAAATAAAATGATCTCAATTTTAATTATGGTTTACTTCTATTCAATTTTGATGGGAATGCACAAATATTTTCAAAATGGTTTAAAAAGTAAGTAGGAACTTTTCTAGACTGTGTAAGAAATTCTGTGTGTACCTGAAATGTTGAAAATCTACCTCATTTTGACTAAAAAAATCATGAATTTTTCAATGTATATCACTATGTATACGGTAAAGCAGGCAGAAATTTTTCAAAAATCTTTCATTTTTAGTTATATAAACATGTGAAAATTTACAAAAATTCATAAGCAATGGGAAATTTTAGGAATGGTAAAGAGCTCTCTTAAGCTTTGGAAAAACGAAAGTGATAATTCATGTAGAAGGGGAATTAAAATTATTTGTTCAACAACTGTTTGAGTATGATGCTGCTGCCTCCCATTCTGTAGTAGTTCGATATGGTTCGATATAGATCTCGGTGCAAACAAGATCTATATCGAATTTAACATGACGAGGAGAAAACTGTGAAATTACCAGAATTTTCTGAACTTTAACCTTTGAAGAAATCTACTAGGTCGAGTAGTAATTTTCTGTCTGATTGTCATATTTGTAAACTTGCAAGAATAGCAACCTTCTAGAAAATTTTCAAAATTTGCTAAGGGCAATGTTGTCTAAGCGGAATGAAATACTTGAAGTGGCAATACAAAAGTTTTAGATCTTTAATTTACGTTGTCGCAGCATTTCTAAGGACATTCTGGTCAAAAGTTATGCTTAATTAAAATTTATAGAAAAAATTGGGTGATACATTGGAGACTGCAAATACGAACCGAACTTTCTTCAATATTCTGCAATCTCCCATTTGCCACCTAATTTTTTCTATAAATTTCGGTTGAGCATAACGTTTGACGAGAATTTCCTTAGAAGTTCTGAGACAACGCAAATTAAAGATGCAAATTCAAAATTTAAAATCGTATTTTCAGTTCTCAACGAGTGTTTATAGTCAGCAGACGTGTTAGTGAAACGCTCCGCAAACGAGTTAATACTATAAGTGCCGAAGGCTTAGTCCTACAAAAGTCGTTTTCGGTTGCGGAAAGACCATGAGGGAGATCATCATGGCTTCGTCATCAACAAGCCAACCTACAACCATATTAATTCCAATTTTCAAGGTAAAAAACTCCACAGATTCAAGTTATGCTGCTATGACCGAGAAACTAGTTTATCCATATAGGGAATAAGAACTTATTTTGGACTGTACAGAATAGTTAAATGTTACAGACTATACGTGTGCAGTAGGTGTCATTGTGAATTCTAAAAATGTGATTTTCTCATCTAGAATATCCAACAAACGTGTGTATTTATACTTGTCCAACAAGAATCTTGTCGACAATATTACCGATAAATTCGAGTACATCGTAATTGGACAAAAGAAACGAACTATTAGACCCTTGATATAAAAAAACAAGAGAATTATATTTTTCATCGCTCCTCCGAATTTTCTCAATAGTGCACTAGAAATTATATTAGATCAATTGAACGTAAAAGGAGTATCACCCATTTCCCTACTAAAAGCGGCTCTCAACAAAACGGATAAAGTCATGTAGCCAGTCTCCGCAGGCAAGTATGTTAAACTGGAAGTAGTTGGAAGATCCCTGATCATTTCAAAATTAATCTTAATGAAATCAAGCATTACATATTCGATAGTACCGACACATTGAAATGCTTTATTTATTTGTAAACTTGAAGGGCACTCAGCCAAAAACTGTACCAAGTAACAAGTTGTTAATACTTATGTAAACACACATTCTATAGCTAGACCAAACCCTTCGCGCACTAAGAACTTTGATACCAGTAACGTAAACATTCCAGCCGACGATGGAAAATCAATTCAAGACCGATTGTATTTCAAATCATGCAGACCCGTGCTCGACATGTTTCCAAATGTCTTGATATTGAAATATACTGTTGTACTTACGAAATACGAAGATAAATATTTTTTAAAATTCTCGATTAAATCATAATTGCATTCGCTATGAACTTCTAAACATAGAATATTCCAAATTTTGTTTCGGAAGAACCGTGGAACAATTTTTTTAGAAACGCTACCATTCCGTTATTTTTAATGATTTTGAACTGGTTCTTATTTTATGATGATTACATTGTGATACTACGTTAGTGTGCACACAATTTTTTTGAAAAACTGCATAATAACAAAAAAATACTATACTTTAAAAAAAATGGATCTTTTTCAATGAGGCCACCTTTTATTTGGCTGAAATTTTGTTATTAATAGATTATTATAGTACCTTACTTCCCTTATTAAAAGTAACTTTTGCGCCCGCTAAAATTTTTCGGGAATTGCTATTATATATATATATATATATATATATATATATATATATATATATATATATATATATATATTAATTTGCCAAAAAATCACAAAAATCAATACACCCGTTACAAAAAATACGGTGTGCACCAAGGGCAAAGTGGGCTTTTTGCTAAAACAGACCACTTTGCGCCCTAGTTACACAATATACTATTCTTGTTTTCGTTTTCCCAAAGAATTATTTTTTTTTATATAAAAATATAGGTTATTTTCTGAAAAATCCAACATATACATATGTATGTGGGTAATTCTCTGTAAAATCTAAAACAAAAAAAAATTTTAATTTCAGAAAAAATGTTCCTTTTAGTATATAAAATAGTCGTGAATTTTTTCTGATTTTTTAAGCCCATCTATTTAAAGGTGTTTCAAGCTAAATATGACTTTATTGCTAAAATGTGCATTTTAATAATTTTTTTATCAATATTTCATGTTATTTTGATTTTCTTTTATATAAATATTGCCCTTCTGCCATTTTCCGACTGTGGCAGTCACTTTTGTACTGAAAAAAGCTATCTTCATGATTTTTGGTGTAATGGTTTGAGTGATCAAACCCACTTTTTTCAGGATTTTAAGATTCAAAATGAGTTTAATTAATCGAAAGGGGCATTAAAAGGTTTTGGAACTATATTTTATGAAAAATTCAGATAATTTGATAAAAAATCCCTTTTTTTGTTATTTTTTTAAAGAGATTTAATTTTGTTGAATAAATGGAGGTCAACATTTGCTAAAAAATGTAAAAAATCACTACATGCTCATATTTAACCTTGATCAACTTTGAACTTAAAGGTTACAAGATATCTGAAAACATTTACATACATTCTACATACCAAGAAGAACATTTTTACCATAATAACATTTAAAACGAAATACTTGAATATAAAGTATTTCTATCAAAATATATGCAATATTATATGATGTTAGTAGGGAATGGAACTGACATTCTAGGTTAAAAATGCTCGTAACTTCTTGTATATTTGTTATTCAAATTTTTCCGCATAGGTAATTTTTATGTCCACCAAATACTATGAGAAAATGCAATTTGTTCGCCAATAAACATAATTTAAATAGTTGTTTGCAGGGAAAATGGAACTGACTGATATTTTTGTACGTTACAGAAATAAAAAAACTTAATTAAAAAACTTATTACATTTGTGTAATCTGGATATATACTTCGAAAATTCGTCGTTAGATACTTCTGATAAGTCATATAGCACGTTTTTCAAAGCGATTAATGCTGTTATCAATATTTTTGTGCAAATCGCTGGACAAAATGTATGCATCCAGTTTTAATAGTAGTTAGTTGAATTTGGTTTTAAAACTAATGAAGATATACATAATGAAACTTACAATTTGGAACGTGTATGTAAAGATTTTACATATTCGCTTTTTTTCACGTGGTATAAGATTTCTTATTGAAAATCATGTTTTTGACGCAGGACTGAACTGACATTTTGACTCTATTTTATTGATATATTCGAAAAAACAATCAACTAATCGGTTCCTTCAATCTATCCAAGAAAGTTGACAACATTATACACACATTAGATCTGGCAAAACATTTTTTTCATTTATACACTCGTATGCGAGCTCTGGACGCTATCTAAGACAGTTATAGCAGAATTACCCATATATCATAAGTAGTACTTGCTACACTATCGCTAGACACAACAACCGCCCACTCCTCCACCTTCCTCCCCCAACAGTTTTGTGGTAGAGTATGTAGAAGAGTGTAGTGGGGGTTAGAGATTGTTACAGCGATAGTGTAGCAGTGGCTTGCTTATATGCTCTCTCCCGTTTTCTCTCTCACTCCCTCTCTCTCTCTCTCTCTCTCTCTCTCTCTCTTACTCTCTCTCACTCGCTCTCTCTCCTCTCTCTCTATCTCTCTCTCTCTCTCTCTTGGCATCTTGTGTGTGTGTGCGCACTTATGTGTGTGGGTGTAACTGCATCACGTATAAATATGTATATATATATATGTGTGTGCGTGTCTACGTGTGTGTATGTCTCTTTCTCTCTCTCTCTCTCTTTTAAATATCTTGTGTATGTGAGGATATGTATGTGCGTGTGTGTATGGGTGTATGCTGTACCACTCGTTTGTGTATATATGTGTGAGTGCTCTAAAGATATATATATATATATATAGAGAGAGAGAGAGAGAGAGAGAGAGAGCGAGAGAGAGAGAGAGAGAGAGGAAGAGAGAGAGAGAAAGAGACATACACTGGCGCACATGCATATATATACACACACACACACACACACACACATATATATATATATATATATGCCACTTTTTTTTTCATTTTTTTAAAATACCATATATATATATACGTGGCACGGTATAAGAGCGCACGCACACACAAGCACACGCTCACACGCACATATATATATACATATACATAAGCGAGTGGTGCAGATCTACCACTCTTCTTTTTTATCTATACTTATAATTATAAAAACTAACCTTTTTATTTATCGACTATACCTGAAAAAAGCGGAGATCGGGAATCGAACTGGGTACGCCCGAATGACAGTCCAGCACCCAAACCACGAGCCTACCGACGAACTGTTCGTTCCCACTCATTCCAGTTATAATTTACAGCGATAATGTCGGTAAGAGAGAACCTCATATACACTGGCTCGCGTCAATATCACCGCCATAATAGTACCGGATGAGAGAAGGATTATCTTTGTCGGCTTGATATCCCAATGCCACCATGTAGGGGAACTCCCCTTTAGCGGCTCGTTCACCATTGAAGATGTTGGGAATAACGTTTTCACCATCTTCACCGATGATTTTGTTCTCGTATTCGTGGCAAGCCGAAGAAAAAATGAATGGCTGTTTAATGTTTTTTCTTTATTGCATTAAAGACAACTCGAAACCGGTATAGTGATCGAGGTAGAGGCTTAAATTTTTTTTTTAACATACGGTAATTGATATCTCGAAAAGTTATAGTTTGATCAGCTCGCGAGATTACACTTTTTTGAAGCTACATATAAACCTTTATCAATCACGTATTAAGATTTTGTCCATCACTTTTGTTTTGACAATCGATAATCATATCTCGAAAATTTATAATTTGAGCAGCTCTCGGGATTACCCATTTTTGGCTAGATATAATCCTTTGTTATCCGTGTATTCAGATTTTGCCCCATCACATTTTTTTTGACAAACGGTAATTGATATCTCGGAAAGTTATAGTTTGATCAGCTCGCAGGATTACGCATTTTTGTAGCCACATATAAGTCTTTGTCAACCGTGTATTCAGATTTTACCGCATCACTTTTTTTTCAAAATCGATAATCGATATCTCACAAATTTATAGTTTGATTAGCTCGCGGGGTTACACTTTTTTGTAGCTACATATAAGCCATTGTTAATCGTGTATTCAGATTTAGCCCATCGCTTTTATTTTAACAAACGATAATTGATATCTCAAAAATTTATAGTTCGATCAGCTCGCGGGATTATACTTTTGTGTAGCTAGATATAAGTCTTTGTTAATCGTGTATTCAGATTTTGCCCATAACTTTTTTTTTTGCAATCATCAATCGATATCGCATAAATTTATAGTTTTATCAGCTCGTGGGATTACACTTTTTTGTAGCTAGATATAAGTCTTTGTTAACCGTGTATTCAGATTTTACCAATCTCTCTTTTTAATAATGGTTGAGCGGATTTACACTTTTTTTTTTCATTTTTTAAAAATGCCAGTGTTTAAGTTATTGGGTAGATTTCTTGGACTGTACATTGTAAAGAGATTAGTAGCAGGCATCAGCTGCTCTATTTGAAGTGCAACTCGTCTCCCTTCGTTTGGAGCGTCTGGTGCCCCCTTTTTAGCGCAGCATTCATCTATAGTGTTCCCGCTGCTCGCACAAACATAACCTCAAATCCCAGCGAGGAGCGCTGCTACCTGCAAGCGGATACAATCTACGTCATGAAAGGGCACCAGATGCTTCAAACTGCTGCGTCACAGATATCCTTATGTTAGCGCTACCGATGCACTAAAGTGTATACTTGTTTACAAGCGCACTACCGAACCCAGTTGCGAAAATTAAAGATTTTAAAAATCTTGATTTTTTATAGGCTGTATTGTTCTTAGACCGTTTTGTATTATGCGCTTTTCACTTTCAATCTCACCTGATGGGTGGCGCGACGATCGACCAAACAATTTTTTCGCCATGGTCGATCAGTTCAGTGGTGGTGCGTAAATAACTTCCTGTGTACACAGGTTCGCGTGTTTGGAGGTGTATGTGGGTATGCGAGTGTACACAAGTTTGTGTATGAGCTTGTGTATATACGTGTGTGTGTGTGTGAGTATGTGTGCGTGTGCACATAACTCGTATACGGGTTGTCACCTCTCTTTTTCTCCCACTCTCTTTGACAGTTTGACATTAGTAGCAGGTTTCGCGTGTGCATGGTTCTTGAGTTTGCGCGAACTGTAGAAACCCTGATTACTCCTTCCATCATTCTGACAGTTTTAACACTAAATCACCTCTACCCGTGAAATCCTTTAGTTTCATCTCGCATGCGCGAACGAGCAATGGCAACGATACTAGCGCCATCCGGAGCTCGGCTATCCATGATTGGTCGACTGGAGCGCCACTTGTCGGTGCCACGTCGCAACCAATCAGCTTTCTTGGCGAGCACAGCGTCCAATGAGCTGAATGGTGGCGCTGAGAGGCCGCGGGCTATGAGCTCCTTGGCAGATGAACGAGGACCTGACGGCATCAGTATCCGATGTAGACATGTACTCGAGCATCCGTTTACGTCCATGCTGTGAGGGCCCCACAGGTTACGGTAAAACGGTTTTTGGTGAAAAAGTTTCTACGCGATCTGGATTGTGCTAAGACTCGTGAATCGAGCGCGTCATTGAAGGCTACGCCGAGTGGCAACCGGGCTGACCTGATCTCGGTAAGAACGTTGAAGTTTTCGCGAGAGTCTACCGCAGAACAGTCGTGAATACGATGGAACTTTCTGCGTCTTGCATCACTCATCGTTACCGTTGTCGTCGTCACTCGCCTACTTTCTTACTCGTGTAAGCAGGAAACCATTTTGTTTTGTTACTTGGCCATTGCCTGTAGCTTATTTTGCATGGTAACAGAGTCCCATCAATCCATAAAAGCCGTCAGTTCCTTCCCGCGTTTCGGAGTGCACGGATCACTACGTGTGTCACGGGGTCGCTCCAGTGCTACAGATATTCAGAAAGACACCAGCGTCATTTAGACCTTGACAGTCCAGAGCTTTCTATGTGCTGTTTCACTCATCGTCGTCGTCGCCGTTTCTCTCTATCTTTTTCTCTATATAACGCACTCTCTTACTTTCTTACTCGTGCACATGCGCGAATGGGTAGCCATTTAGATTTTTCACTCCGCCATTGTCTGTAGTTTATTTTGGATGGCAACAGAGTCACACCAGTCCATTAACGCTGTCAATTCATTCTCGCGTTTCGAAGCGCGTGGATCACTGTGTAAGTGTGCCGGGCCGTAGTACTACAGACATTGACAACGACACCAGCGCCGTTTAGAACATGACTTTTCCAGAACTTTCTGTGTGCACTCGTTGCCGTCTCTTTCTCTCGCCCTCTCCTACTTTTTTACTCGTACGCATGCGCAAACAGGAAGCCATTTTGTGGTTTTTCGGTCTGACGGATGCTCTACACATTTTTCAATCGGTAGGTTTAAACGTGACCGTTTGAAATACGCTGGCGATTTATGCCTGAAATTTCTCTCAAGTATATAGTGGCGTGTTCGGTATGGTGGTGGGATGTTCGAGCTAAATCACACCGCAGAAACTACCGCTGAAGAAGCTTTGGCTTCTCTATGGATCTGTGTAGACATTTATTTTTCAAAGAAGCTTGAACAGCATTATTCGATGTTGTGTTGATTCAACTAATACCGAGAATTTTTTTTCACGACGCGGTGAAAGTGATAGTGAAACTTTAATTTTCGTAACTGGGTTCGGTAGTGCGCTTGTAAAGAAGTATACACCGAAAACAGTTTAGTGCATTGGTAGCGCTAACATGAGGATATCTGTGACGCAGCAGTTTGGAGCATCTAGTGCCCTTTCTTGACGTAGATTGTATCCGCTTGCAGGTAGCAGCGCTCCTCGCTGGGATTTGAGGTTATGTTTGTGTGAGCGGCGGCAACACTATGGACGAATGCTGCGCTAAAAAGGAGCACCAGATCCTCCAAATGAAAGGAGACGAGTTGCATTTCAAATAGAGCAGCTGATGCCTACTAGAGGGCAGCCGGGGTGCTAATCTCTTTTCAATGCACAGTCCAAGAAATCTACCCAATAACTTGAACACTGACATTTATAAAAAATGAAAAAAAAGTGTAAATCCGCTCAACGATTATTAAAAAGAGTGATTGGTCAAATCTGAATACATGGTTAACAAAGACTTATATATAGCTACAAAAAAGTGTAATCCCACGAGCTGATCAAACTATAAATTTATGCGATATCGATTGATGATTGCTAAAAAAAAGTGATGGGCAAAATCTGAATACACGATTAACAAAGACTTATATCTAGCTACACAAAAGTATTATCCCGCGAGCTGCTCAAATTATAAATTTTTGAGATATCAATTATCGTTTGTTAAAAAAAGCAATGGGCTAAATCTGAATACACGATTAACAATGGCTTATATGTAGCTACAAAAAAGTGTAACAGCGCGAGCTAATCAAACTATAAATTTGTGAGATATCAATTATCGTTAGTTAAAAAATGCGATGTGCAAAATCTGAATACACGGTTAACAATGGCTTATATGTAGCTACAAAAAAGTGTAACCCCGCGAGCTAATCAAACTATAAATTTTTCAGATATCGATTATCGATTTTGAAAAAAAAGTGATGCGGTAAGATCTGAATACACGGTTGACAAAGACTTATATGTAGCTACAAAAAAGTATAATCCTGCGAGCTGATCAAACTATAACTTTCCGAGATATCGATTACCGTTTGTCAAAAAAAAATGTGATGGGGCAAAATCTGAATACACGGATAACAAAGGCTTATATCTAGCTACAAAAAAGTGTAATCCCGCGAGCTGCTCAAATTATAAATTTTCGAGATCTGATTATCGATTGTCAAAACAAAAGTGATGGACAAAATCTTAATACGTGATTGATAAAGGTTTATATGTAGCTTCAAAAAAGTGTAATCTCGCGAGCTGATCAAACTATAACTTTTTGAGATATCAATTACCGTTTGTTAAAAAAAGTGTTGGGGCAAAATCTGAATACTCGGATAACAAGGGCTTATATGTAGCTTCAAAAAAGTGTAAGCTCGCGAGTTGATCAAACTATAACTTTTCGAGATATCAATTACCGTCTTTTAAAAAAGTGTTGGGGCAAAATCTGAATACACGGATAACAAGGGCTTATATGTAACTACAAAAAAGTGTAATCACGTGAGCTGATAAAACTATAATTTTTCGAGATATCGATTACCGTTTGTCAAAAAAAAGTGATGGGTAATATCTAAATACATGATTGATAAAGGTTTATATCATGTCCAAAACACCAGCCCTCATACCGTAAAACGATTCCGCTCCCAACGTAAAATAATTAATAATCGTGGGCTAGGTCTTATTTTTCGTACGTGCCATCTTCTGCGCGAGTCGACTTCACTTCACGAACTTCAGAAGCGTGACCTTATCAGTACATGTGCATTGTAATAAGATGTGATTTTGTAGGGTTCCTCACAGCGTTATAAGAGATGAAGATGCAGCTGCGCGAATATTACGTAGTGAATAAACAATGTCACGTTCAATTTGTTTGCAAAGCCTTTTTAGTGGGAAAGACTTTGGCCGGCTGTAAGTGATGACTAATATGAGGTAATCCGATATCCTGTATGGCTGCAGAAAAGACTGCACGTGTACTCTTGCAGAGGAGATCATCCTTTGCTCAAGGCAATGTTGGACTGACTGACAGTCGCGAATATACTCTCGCCGCGAACACATCTCCGTCGTTTTTTAAGAATTTTATGTATAAGTTGTCTGGATTAAAAAATCTAATATGAATATACCGTCAATACAATCTGATCGCTCGCACAATATTCGTCGTGATCGATGAGCTCGTGTGTATGCCATGTAATTGGGATTGCTTCGTGTGTTCTTGCATACGGTATTTGCAAAAACTTGAATTTATTTTACATTTGTTTCTTACTTCTAGAAACAATACATGCGAAGTATAGATTAGTTATTGCACTTGTTTTGATAAAAAAATTGCAATAATATACAATGTAGAAGATCTGCGGACTAATATTTCACGAAGGAAATTCTGATTTAAAAAAAAAATAGATCAAAATACAAGGAAAAGAAATGGATTTTCCTTGAGGTAAAATTTTGTAAGCCATTGCCTCGATCACTATACCGGTTTCGAGTTGTCTTTAATGCAATAAAGAAAAAAGATTAAACAGCAATTCATTTTTTCTTTGGCTTGCCACGAATACGAGTACGAAATCATCGGTGAAGATGGTGAAAAGGTTATTCCCAACATCTTCAATGGTGAGCGAGCCGCTCAAGGGCAGTTCCCCTACATGGTGGCATTGGGATACCAAGCCGACAAAGATAATCCTTCTCTTATCCGGTACTATAATGGCGGTGATATTGACGCGAGCCAGTGTATATGAGGTTTCTCTCTTACCGACATTATCGCTGTAAATTATAACTGGAATGAGTGGAAACGAACAGTTCATCGGTAGCCTCGTGGTGTGGGTGGTGGACTGTCACTCGAGCGTATCCAGTTCGAATCCCGATCTCCGCTTTTTTCAGGTACATCCGATAAATAAATAGGTTAGTTTTTTATAATTATAATTATAGATAAATAAGGAGAGTGGTAGATCTGTACCACCCGCTTATGTATATGTATATATATGTGTATGGGTGTGCGTGTGTGTGTGTGCGTGTTTATATGTGCGCTCTTATACCGCACTATATATATATATATATATATATATATATATATATATATATATATATATATATATATATATATATATATATATTAATATGCCAAAAAATCACAAAAATCAATACACCCGTTACAAAAAATACGGTGTGCACCAAGGGCAAAGTGGGCT